>PYAF01001233.1:54481-97717 GCA_007407185.1 Glycine tomentella | reverse complement strand
TTCCATTTGGTATTTAGAATTTTCTTTTGTCCGGACATTTTAATATAAATCGATTAAAATAGAAATTATATATAAAATATAAACATTATTTTATGGCTCAAACATCATTTGTATCCCAAAAATTGTAAAATATTGTTACATTAGATTGTGGAATTAAAAAAATTCAAAATAAGTCTCTAAAATGTCAAATAAGATACTTAGTATCACTTTAATTTTTAAACACAAATTAATACTTAAGTTACACAACATTTTGTATTTTGAACTAAACTACTTAGCACATATTGCAGTTTGAGGATTATTTTTTTTTAAATATCTTACTATTATGAACTAAAGTGACATTATATATGTTTAGGGACCCGAGTTTTATCCTTTATTTTATCTAACATAAAAGGTATGAATAAAATTAATATCTATTTTTTTATGTTACTAATTACTTATATAAAACTCATGCAGAGTTTTTGTATGAAATCAAGTAGAGAAATTTACACTTAATTAACTCACAAAAATGAACAATTTAGCTAAAATTGCATTAACATCTAAATTATTAGGGCTAAATTAAATTTCTTTATACAAATGAATTTTTACAAAAAAATCATTATACATTTTTTATTTAGGGTAAAAATATGTTTAGGGTTCCAATAAAATTTGAAGAATATTAATGTCATCATAATAAATTTTTTTATATTAATTTGATCTTTGTTAAAATAAAACATAATGTTGATGGTCTTTATTGATGACTCTATTAGACATTTGATGATATGACTAACATATTTAATTACTTTCTCTCTTTGCCTTCTCATGTACACTAAGAAGACACCAAAAATCATTGTTGTTTTATCTTCTCCCCTAATCTCATTAGAAATTGAGAGAAGATTGTCTAAAAAGTGATAAAAATTGTAATTTTTTAGATTTTTAACTGTTAGAAATTATTTAATTTATTTTGAAAATTTTAACCACCACAAATGTTTAATTTATTTATAAAGAGAAAATTTAACAAACTATATAGTATACAAAATTTAAATAAAAATCTAATTAATACTATTAGTATTTATCAACAAAAGTTGATCTAGTTGATAAACAAAGAAAGAAAGAACTGATATTTCGAAAGGAGGAGATAGTTTGATTCTTAGGTGAGAACTTATTGGTAGCTAATTAATCTCTAAGCACCTGTATAAGCATTTAGCCTTGAGATATGTCATGATACTCTTGAATCTGGATATCCAACTTATTTAAACTTTTAAATAAAATAAATAAATACTAATAGTACCCCGCAGGAAAATATCATACTCCGAGTGAACTTGAGGCGAGAATGAGCCATTTTCCTCCTTATATTATCCAATCCATCCCTAAAACCAACTCTGTATAATTCGGAACCGCTCATTGCCGAACCATTAAAAATCGCTCTGCTTTTGTGTTGGCCAAGGTGTGTACGTTCCAATGCGATTGTTTTTTCGGTTGTTGCTTCCGAGAATGTTAGAATTTGTAATGGGTGCTTCTAGGTTTCCTTTTTTTTTTTTTTTTTTTTCAATTTTCAGTTGTTGAATACGATTGATTTTCTTATGTTTAACAGAATTGTATTTAGCACTCTTTGATGCTTGTTTATTTATTTATTTTCAGTTATATTAATTAATTCTGTTAATTCAGCATACTAATGCCAACAGGGTAGTTTATGCACAGATCACAGATATGATAAATTGAACTATTAAGTAGGAATGAATTTCGTTTAATGTTGTTTTACATGAACTTAGCAAGTTCGTATTGGTTGAAATTGAACTTTTCTGTCTCTTGAGAAAGAGGTAGTTTGGGATATGGGAATGGGTTTTGTCAAAGTATGGTTTTGATGCTTTCTCACATTGTTGATTTTTTAGGAGTTTTATGGAGTGAGCTTTAGAACCTCTCTTCTGGGTAATGTGAGAATCATTGAGATGTTACATTAGCCATAATTTTCTCCCACCTTTCTTATTAATGATTTATTGAGAGGAAAGGATGAGGGTTAAGTTTTTACCTGGATCCCACTTTTAAGAAAGCACTTAAGTGAGTGATGTGAGAGTACTGTGAGCATCTCATCCAGTCCACCATCTTTAGAAATGGCTAATTTGGGCTAGAAAACCAGTTTTGTTAAAAGCTGATTTAAATGCCTTTGGAAGGCTAACTTTTTTGTATCTCAACCTTTAGTTCAAAAACATTTTTACACTAAGCATCGGTGCCTATGTTGACAATTTGTTATTAGAAAAAATAGGGTTCATTTATATAAAGCAGCATCCTCTGTTGATTGAATAGTATCCTAGGATATATAAGGTGGGTTGAATGATTAAGGGAGAAGGAAAAAGGGGAAAGGTTGTGGATTCGATCCCCTTTGCTAACAAAACTAATATTCTAACAAACTAACATTTTTTGATTAAAAAATAATAATTATATATGTTATGTAAATTTTTTGCTAGATTACAGTAACATTTTCTTTTCAACTTTCTCGTATCTATCATTGGGTTCATCTACCACCGACCCCAATTAACTTAGGTTAAAGGTGCTGTTGATGTTGATGTTGATGTAGATGTTGACAATAACTTTTTATATAATAAATAAAACAACATCTTGGTAGTCTTGCCTTGGAGATGGAAAAAACAGCAAAATTATGTAAACTCTAGAAACTGTTTGCTTGATTTTTATCAGGCTGTTTGAAAGATTCAATGACAATAAGTCAATTTAGCATCTTACCAGAAGTATACACTGTTCAGTGAATGCTTGTTTCTGAGTTTACCAATGAGAGGTAGTAGAAGGTGTCATGACCCTTAGTTACAATAGGAGTTCTATTGACTTCAGAACCAGAAACCACAGTATCGTATTGAAACTTACCCTGCTAGTGGAGTTGATGATTGTGCATATTAAATTGTAGGAGAACGTTTTGCTAGCAGACTGAGCCAATGGTTGGGTCAAAGAGAGGAATAGTTTGATTATAACATTCTATGCATGGTTGATACCGAGTCCATTTAAGATCGGATCACACTTGTAGTCGTATCAGCTATGTTGATAATAAAGAGATCAAATTTTGTGGTTGAGGCAATGAGCTATCACGTTTTTCTTCAGTACCATGTCTTTCATAAGACAATGTGTGATACTATTGTGGATGTTCTATGTTGTTGGATATTATAATGTTATTAAATTCATGATTATTAACTTCTCTACATATGATATATATATTTTTTACTAGTCTTTACATTTGATACGTAATTACAAATAAGTACCTTTTAGTAATTTCATCAAATAGAAGCACTTGTACAAATACGTCCAAACAGAACTTATCAATTATGTACTCATGCAAGTGTACTTTCAGGTGCAAAACAACATGTTGGGAAGTACCTTTTGACATCAGTTTTATGATAAGCAGTTTTCCTATGAGTGCTTAATTGAAACAATTCATTCAAAACAGGACCAAAGTAATTTTAGTGTTGCTTGCTGCTTCTGAGTTCCATGCATGTTGATTTCAATGTTTTTTATGACTGCTATAAGCATCATCTCTGCTAGTTCCATACAAATACCTTGTACAACTGACATTTTTCAAAAACCTTCTTTCAGGTTAAATTGTCATGGGAAACAGATTTGTCAGGGGAAACAAATGGGAGAAGCAAGAGAAGGATGACATAATATTACTCAAGATTGTGCCTCCTGTGGACCAGATTTATGCTAAATGGCTTGCCAGAGACCTTGCAAGAATTCACGGTTTTACTCCAAAACGTACTCGTGCAGTGCAGCCGCCGGATTATTATGTAGAACATATGAAGTTGAATGGATGGTTGGATGTGGACTTGGATGATCCTGATCTTGCTCATTTGTTCAAGTAGATAATTTCTATATGCCATATAGACAATTATTGTGACTTTGTAGCAGCACTATGATTACATTAAATTGTTCAGTGGGCGAAAACAATGAGTCACATTGTTGCTTTGGGTTGGCTATAAAATTCCTGTAGATGGTTGTATTCTGAAACCCTAGTGTTGATCACCACTCACCAGTGGGTACATAAACATGCTATATGTTATACAATAGATTTTTTTGTTCAATCATGTTCTATTGTTGTTAATAGTATGTGTGTGGGCATAAGAAACTAGCCTGTGATTTGTCACTTTAGGAAGTTTATCAACATTTGTAATAGCCAGGTAAATGTAATGATGTGAAAACTCTGTCTGAGTTCTTAACCAAGGCAGTTTTGGTCGTAATGAATAGTAATTATGGCACTAGGAAATGATTAAGAATTTTGACAATGAATTGCAAGGATGATGTTTGGTGTTCAATTTCGTAGACATTCCCTCACATCTATGTGATGTATCATAATCAAGAGTAGGGAAGTACAAAATAAAATAAAACCAAATATAATTAAACGATAGAAAGAAGAAAACATGTGATGTGTAAGTAGCATTCTTCAAAACATTATAATTGGTTGTATCATAATCCTACCTAGAAAGAATAGATAAGGTCGAAGACAATTGATTGAGGAAGCCTCACTTGTTATCATGTGCTACTCAAGTAATGTTTCAATAAAGCGGTAAGGTAACATGCTATTCAAGCAATGTTTCGTTGAAATGGTAAGAGATTTATTATATAGCACAAAAAATATCTTGTGGAGTATCTATTATCATCACCAATATTATTATCATCACCTCTATCATCATTGTTGTTGTCACCATTGTTAATAGTGTTGATGATAATGATAATAACAACAATAATGGTGAAGATGTTGGATGCAACAACAATAGTAGTCTCAAAAAATATGGCGATGATAATAGTTGTGACAATAGTAGTGGTGGTGATATACCATTATTATTGTTGTCATCGTCATCGTTACTATGTTCGTGATGATAACAGTATTAAATGAGTAATTATATATATATATATATATATATATATATATATATATTAAGAAAAGATATTATAGAAAGTAAATGTATTAAATAAATAAATAATAGATAATTATTTATTTGAATGAATCTTAATAATTTATATATTGATATTTTTTAAAAAGGAATATTTTGATTTTTTATAGTTGAAAGTGAGCACCTATTACTCTTATACTGTGCAACATTGGATAAACGTTATTAATAAAGTATAAAATTTTAAAAGAATGTAACAATTAAAGTATAATTTGATTTCATCCTTGAAAAAAAAAAGTATAATTTGATTTCGTTTTGTTCAAAGCACTCCAGATCTAATGTTTTAAAACCCATAGTTGCCAAAATCAGTTGCAGTTACAATGGATTAGCATAACTTGATGGGATGAATCGGATCCTACGTAACGACAATCACAGTTCAATCATGACTTAAATTCTGATAAGACACGCAAAGTTAATAGAGGTAACAACATTAAAGATATAAGATTGGTGGGATTGTTAAGAAAGAAGGAAAAAAAGAAAAGGTTAAATTTGATTTCTCCTGTTATTAAACTAATTAACATATGCTGATAAAAAAATAATAGCGGTAACAACGATATTTTGTTTTTTGGTAGAAATCACGTGAAGTTGTCTAAAAAAGAATGCATGTGATTGTGAACTTTATTTCATTGGCTTCGTGCATATGATATAATATAATATCTATATATACTTTTCAAGGTTCTCTCTATTTTTCAGGCTCGAAAAGTCAATATACAATTTCTGATCTCTGCATTCCAATCTAATTGATCAATATGCCTTCAAACGATGGTAAACGATTCACTATTTCTCTTCCTCAATATTTTGCTTCATTTTTTTGTATCAGTAAATTCATATCTGAAACCGAAAACATTCACAGGTGTAGTTATCGTGGTCATGGGTGTCAGCGGTGCTGGAAAAACGTAAGTGTCCAACTCCAATCCATCTAATGAAATAAACTTCAGATAAGAATTAGATAAGCACTACATTTCATTTTGTGTTATTATTATGCTATTTTGCTGGCTTGGACCAATTGTTTGGCTTCCAAATGTTAATTGAAAATAGATGATCCTTCACTGGGGGGTGGGTGTGATTCTCCATATCTTCCTTCTCCATGGGATGGGAAGGGAATGAAACTAACTAGATGGAATCCATTGGCAATGGATAGGGTAATAGGATTGAGAACATTAATTGTATTTATATGACAGAAAGAAGTAGACTATATGTATCTATCCCCTAGGGACTAGGAATAGAGATACCCATTCAATTTTTTAGGGGACCAAATATAAAGAAGAAAACATATATTAAAAGAATTAAATCTAACTAATTCCAAAAGATTCATAACCAACATAATTGACACATAACTTTATCTCTTCAAGGGTTCAATCCCAGATTTGTGTGCGTATGGAAAAAATCTATCAGGAGATGTTGATCACAATATCTCAAGGATTAGTGCTTAGCACCCGACCGAAGGATACTCCGGGTTAAAAAAAAAAGATTCATATGCATTAAACTACAGTTATGGTTGTGATTTGGGGGCTAGAACTAAAAAAGAGGTCATAATATATGTATGAAGGATTTGTCTTTGTGCTTTTGTAAAATGAAAAGTGAAAGTACATTCCCCATTCAATTAAAGTACTTGTAATCTAAACTAACTGTACCTCAATGATAAATATTCCTTTATATTCTCACTTTGCACTTTTACTTGGTGTACAAGAGTTAAATCTCATTTTTGTATATTAACATTTATTTTTGGGAGAGCCTTAACTATCCAATTCTCTTACCACCTTCTTCCCTGTAAAGGAAAGTAGCAGACACTTCTAGTGTTATGTGCGTTAAGTTTATGAAAATGCCTGCAGCTGTGGAGCGTAATCTTGTTGAAGTCTTTCATTACTTAGAAGGTCACCTTTACCTAACTAGGTTATTAATTATCATTCTTACTATTTATTACTACTTCTTTTGGTGATAAAATTTATCATTATGTACCGCCCCAAAAATAGATATTATTATGCCTGCTATCACATACCTCAACATATAAAGGCATGACGATTTATTTTATGCAAGTCATTGCTTGCTCTGGTGACTGATATGTGGGACATTTAATCAATTTCAAGCTGTTGAACGACACTGCTTGGTTAAGATTTTTTGTTGTAAAACTTATCTATTGGATATTTATTCAACAGCACAATAGGTCGGAGGCTGGAAAAAGAGTTGAAATATAAGTATCTTGATGCTGATGATTTTCACCCAGAATCAAACAAAGGTGTGTATATCAGTCTGCACAATTTGATTAACCCTCCATAAAGAGTGTTTCAATATTTTTTCTTCATCCCCTTTTTCCTTGTACTATTTTCAACCTCATTTCTTACAATACAACAGAAAAGATGCGTATGGGAATCCCACTTACAGATGAAGACCGGATGCCGTGGCTTGAATCGCTACGCGATGCCATAAAAGAATACTTACATAACAAAAAGGGTTTGATTCTTGGTTGTTCTGCTTTGAAGAAGGAATATAGAGAAATTCTTAGATCAGGTGACCCTACTTATAAATGGGGGACTTATGCAAGTGGTGTCAACTTCATTCTGTTGGATGCTCCTGTTGAAGTGCTGAGTGTTCGAGTAAATAAGAGAGCCGCAGAAGGAAAACATTACATGCCTGCATCTCTTCTGCAATCACAGTTAGATTTGCTTGAGATTGATGAATCTGAGGGAGTACTTAGAGTTGATGCTACTTTGAGACCCCAAGCCATTGTAAACACCATTCTAAACATGAACCAGTTTCAGGGCTGTTTCAATGTTGATTTTGTTGAGCCTCATTGATAAATTGGGATCATTATTTCAGGTTTCAAATATAGTTTGTACAAATAAATGGATTGATTCATGCCATTCTATTTCTTTTTCACCATATGATTATGATGTATATATAGAAAATTGCATGTCTGAATCGACCGTTGTTTTGTAACTGAATTTTTTTTTTCTTGTTATCATTTAATTAAACTTTAATGATGCGGCGATTGAACACGTATCGAGTTGGAACATATCGTGTATTGTCCAATCTAAAACACCAAATAATTTGACTCACAATTCAGTTTGATTTAATCCTTCTGTTTTTTGAAGAATGAATTGGATGTTATTGAATTTCAACATTGGCCTAAAGCTGTACATCAGATTGGGTAAATATATCTCGTCTAAGGAAAAAGCTAACTTAGCTAACTTGTGTTAGCTGTGTGCTACTATATTGCCTAAGAAAAAGGCCAAAGTAAGTGCATAAGACTGACAATCTGACATTCATTAACTATTCAATGGAGATAGCTTCTTTTTCCTGACCTGTCTTGCGACCAGGCTCGCCGTAGCTGTTTAGGAAGCCATCATGATTCCCCATCACATCCCTATCGCCTTTGCAAGCTTTGGTTGGAAACAACTTTGATAGTGCTTGGTTACACAGGCAGGTACCTCGCTACTATGATCCTTGAAAATGATGCCAAGTCTCCTGTAACACCATCCTTGGATACTGATGCAACAATATTTGCTTAATTTATACCACCATATACAGTTGAATATTTGTAATTATGATCTATTAAGCCAGGAAGACTGAAATATTTCTGGTGACTCCAATGCCTTAATTCCAAGAACTACCGCAAGTTCATTTTTTCTAGGACTAATAGGCATAGCAGCGGAATCCGACTCTGTGGGGACCGAATTGAACCCGCCCCAATTAGACAGGAAAAAACCGTGTTTACCTGGTTCGAGGTCGGGGTCGAATTTTCCCCGTTAATTAAAAGCGGGGGTGGGGGCGAGTATGAGATTACTGATATCCGTCTCGCACCCGCCCCCGAACCTGCTCCGTAATAAATAACATTAAAAAAAATATATATTTAAGTTGTTTCTTTTTTTTATTATGTAATTTGAAGGATGTGCTACTTAATTTTGGGACAATATATATTTAAATGATACTATATCTTGGGAGCAATTAAATATGCATGTCCTTATTTTATGTAATACCTAGATTTTATGATTTTAATTGAATTGATTGATTTAGTTTTGTAATTTTTAAATTATGATCCCATTCCCATATTTTGAATGTGAGTTTTTTTTTTATTACTTTTTGTTACGTAACTAGCCTTTTCGACCCATTTTTTCAATAACAAAAGTTATATTATTTTTCTAACTTTTTTAAGTTTAATTAATTAGCGGTGGTAGGACGGGGCGGAGAAACCTGATCCCCAACACTGACGGGGATTGGGTATATATTTTTAACCTCAACGGAGATCAGGGACGGGATCGATAAGCAATTTTAGAGTTGAAAACGAAGATGGGGAATGCAATATCCGCTCCCGTCTCGTCCCGTTGTCATACCTAAGGACTAGACATATTTCATCTACATGAGAGTTTGGTTCAATCCTTAATTTTGAATTGTTTTTGTAAAGTTCATAAACTTTTTGGAACTGTATAACTTAATTGGCAAATGACCTATAAACTGGTAAAATTTGTTGAATCTCTCCTCTAACTTCATTGTACTTACAAGTATTACTCTTTTTTTCAATGAAAAAAAGAAGTTGCAAGGTTATATACTTTTCATACAAAAATCTTATGCATGACATTAAAATTGGTGACTAAATTTAGCTAATGTTGTAAACAATTTCAGCAAAACAAAGCATCAACACCATCTCCGCAAAAATGAAATTAAAAAATTTAATTGAACAAGTTGTAAAAGTTATCTGAAATCTAACAATGATGTATACAAGAAACACATTTATTTCTTTTTTCTTTTATTCCCTATAATAAAAATCCTCTATAATTTGCAATTTGTGAAATTTAGTTCAGTTCAAACTAAATTTCCAAGAATTAATTATGAAATTATATATTAAATTGAAACGGAACCCCATAATAATAATGATAAATTTGTGTTTGGTTTAGGGTGGGAGGAAAAAATGGAAGATAAATTTTATACTTTTCATGTAAAACACACATTTTACGTTATACTTTAATTAAAAAAAAATCATTTCTATTTTCATTTTAATATTTCCATTCTCTAATTCAAATACACTTTTTTTTTAAGTCATGACTTTAAACCAAAGACACCCTAATACTAAGAGTAGTAAAAGGCATGAGAATTGAGAAGGTGTACCTGAACGATGTCGTATTTGGAGATGATATTGATATATTCTTGTCTCACTTAAGTGTAAGTCTGACATATGCTCATGTTTGAGGGTTTCGATTTCTGATACAACTCCGAAGCCATCACCATTGAGCACAGTGAGACGAAAATGCATGAACCAAGTTGAAAACTGAATTTGGGTTTTTGGATGAATACAAAGCCCGTCCGTACCATGACCAACCTCTAGGTATCCTTCAAAACTCGTAATTTTTGGTACAAACTGAAAGTAAAACCTGGGAACGCAACGTTTTGGTTAATTAAGACCTCTTTCACTGTCTCATTCAAATTCCATTCTGGGCATCAAAATCTTATGCATTTTAAAACCACGCTATCGTCTCTTTGAATGAAGAGGTTGCACTCCCTCACTTTGCTTGGCCTCATAGCAACCCATTGCCGAGCAATCAAGTTAGGCTCCATCGCAGATCTTTACACTGCCAACAATCTCATAACTTCGTATGCAAAATGCGCCGAGTTAAATTCTGCTCACCAAGTGTTCGACGAAATGCCTCAAAGAGACACCGTATCTTGGAATGCCATAATTTCCGCTTATGCATGCTCCGGTGACCTGGACACTACATGGAAACTCCTCAGTGCTATGAGAAGGTCTACACACGCATTTGACAGCCGCACATTTGGGAGCATTCTCAAGGGTGTTGCCCATGTTGGCGAGCTTGAGCTTGGGCAACAACTTCATTCTGTCATGCTCAAGGTGGGGCTATCAGAAAACGTGTTTTCTGGTAGTGCCCTCTTGGATATGTATGCCAAGTGTGGGAGAGTTGGCGATGGATATGTTGTGTTCCAGAGCATGCCAGAGCGCAATTACGTGTCGTGGAATACGCTTGTTGCCGGTTATTCTCGAGTTGGTGATCGTGACATGGCGTTTTGGGCACTAAGTTGTATGGAGCTTGAAGGTGTAGAGATTGATGATGGCACAGTGTCTCCACTTTTAACATTGCTTGATAATACCAAGTTTTATAGGTTGATAATGCAGTTGCATTGTAAAATTGTGAAACATGGGCTGGAATTGTTTAACACTGTCTGCAATGCCACTATCACGGCATATTCAGAGTGCTGCTCTTTGCAAGATGCTGAGAGAGTATTTGATGGTGCTGTGTTGTGTCGTGATCTGGTTACATGGAATTCCATGCTTGGTGCTTACTTGATGCATGAGAAAGAAGATCTTGCATTTAAAGTTTTCCTTGATATGCAGAATTTTGGGTTTGAGCCTGATGCTTATACTTACACTGGGATTGTCGGTGCTTGTTCTGTGCAAGAGCATAAAAACTGTGGAAAATGTTTACATGGGTTGGTGATAAAAAGGGGTCTTGACTATTCTGTGCCGGTTTCTAATGCTTTGATTTCCATGTATATCAGATTTAATGATAGGTGCATGGAAGATGCATTAAGAATCTTCTTTTCCATGGATCTCAAAGATTGTTGCACTTGGAACTCCATTTTAGCAGGATATGTACAAGTTGGTTTGAGTGAAGATGCCTTGAGGTTATTTTTACAGATGAGATGTCTGGTGATAGAAATTGACCACTATACTTTTTCAGCTATCATAAGATCATGCTCAGATTTAGCAACTCTACAATTAGGTCAACAATTTCATGTCTTAGCACTTAAAGTAGGTTTTGATACCAATAATTATGTCGGGAGTTCATTGATCTTCATGTATTCTAAATGTGGGATCATAGAAGATGCTAGGAAATCTTTTGAAGCAACTTCCAAAGACAATGCAATTGTTTGGAATTCAATCATCTTTGGGTATGCACAACATGGACAAGGAAACATTGCACTTGACCTCTTTTACATGATGAAAGAGAGAAAGGTGAAACCTGATCATATAACCTTTGTTGCAGTTCTAACTGCGTGTAGTCACAATGGACTGGTAGAAGAAGGCTGCAACTTTATAGGGTCTATGGAGTCTGATTTTGGTATTCCACCACGACAGGAGCACTATGCTTGTGCAATTGATCTCTATGGTAGGGCAGGGTATCTTAAGAAGGCAACAGCTTTGGTTGAAACAATGCCTTTTGAACCTGATGCAATGGTGTTGAAAACTTTATTAGGTGCTTGTAGATTTTGTGGTGATATTGAATTAGCTAGTCAAATAGCAAAAATTTTGCTAGAGCTGGAGCCTGAGGAGCACTGCACATATGTTATACTCTCTGAAATGTATGGGCGTTTCAAGATGTGGGGTGAGAAGGCTAGTGTAACAAAGATTATGCGAGAAAGGGGAGTGAAAAAGGTTCCAGGTTGGAGTTGGATAGAAGTGAAAAATAAAGTGCATGCTTTCAATGCTGAAGATCATTCCCATCCCCAATGTGAGGAGATATACATACTACTACAACAACTAAATGAGGGAATTAAGTTATTTGATAATTTTGTCAATCAAATGTTACTGCAAAGTTTAGATAATCTAGATGTTTATGATGATCAAAAGTTCTTATGATTCTTGTATTTTGTATGCTGGATTTCGTTGGAAGCTTTCAAGGATGGTGTGTCTCTTCACAAGATGTGATATGAACTTTGTCACTGAGATCTAATTTTCAAAACCAATACTAGGCAAAATCAGTTGCAGTTACAATTGATCAGGATAACTTGATGGGATTAGTTGGATCCTACGTATTTCCACATTCCACAATGACAACTGCAACGACAATCACAGTTCAATAAAGACTTAAATTTTCAAAGGCACACAACGTTAAGAGAGGTAATCTTACCTTATTTTATTTGGTGCAAACCACGCTGGCTGCAAAATGCATGTGATTGTGAACTTTATCATTTTCTTTGTGCACATATAATATATATTTTTCCAGGCTCTTTTGTTCAGGTTCCCAAAGTCAAGATATACAATTTCTGATCTCTGCATCCCAATCATATAGATTAATATGGCTTCAAATGAGGGTAATGATCCACTATTTCTCTTCCTCAATATTTCCTTTCATTTTGTATACCAATAAATTCATTAATGCTGACAGTTATCCTACCAAGTTCATAGATATCCTACCCAGTTTGAACAAGATTATTTTTGCGAAAAAATACCTGTGGTCAATATCCAAAAATACTTCCCTCCTCCCTGCAAAGGACAGTAGCAGACACTTCTAGTGTTATGTACGTTAAATATGTGAAAATGCCTGCAGATCTTGATGAACTCTTTCATTACTGAGATAGCCTTTATCTAACTAGGCTATTAGTTATCATCATCAAAAGGCATGACAATTTTTTTTCATATATATATGTATAGAAAAAGGATGATTATTCTTAAATATGGCTTTTGCAAGTGATTGCTTGCTCTCGTGATGATATTTGGGAGATTTAACCATTTTCAAGCTGTTGAACGGCACTGATTGGTTAACATTTTTTGTTTCAAAACTTATCTATCGGATATTTATTCAACAGCACAGTAGGTCGGAGGCTGGAAAAAGAGATGAAATACAAGTGTCTTGATGCTCATGATTTTCATTCTGAATCAAACAAAGGTGTGTATATATATGAGTATACACAATTGCACATATTTCAATGCATATTTGGCTGATAGAACAGATAGGCACGTTGATTAACCCTCAATAAGGGACTGTTTCTATCTGTTTTTCATTCTTTTTTTTTTTTTTTTTACTTTGTTTTCATCTCACTTCTTCCAATACAACAGAAAAGATGCGAATGGGAATCCCACTTACAGATGAAGACTGGATGCCGGGCTTGAATCACTATGTGATACCATAAACGAATACTTAATTAACGAAAAGGGTCTGATTCTTGGTTGTTCTGCTTTGAGGAATCAATATAGAGAAATGCTTATATCAGGTGACCCTGGTTATGAATGGGGGACTTATGCAAGTGCTGTTAAATTCATTCTCTTGGATGCTCCTGCTGAAGTGCTTAGCGTTCGAGTAAATAAGAGAGCTGCAAAAGGGAAACATTATATGCCTGCATGAGTCTGCATCTCTTCTGCAATCTCAGTTAGATTTGCTTAAGATTGATGTTCTGACTTCTGAGAGTACTTAGAGTTGATGTTACTTCGAAACATGCACCAGTTTCAGGGCTGTTCAATCATGATTGTATTGAATCTCATTGATAACATGGGATCATTATTTCAGGTTTCCAATATAGTTTGTACAAGAAAAAAAAAAAAAGGAAGAATAAGATTATGCCTCAAAGGGGGGAGAGAATGGTTCAGAGAAGGATAACCAATAGGAAAAAAAGAGCAAGCTGTAAATATGAATTTTTCACATTCCCCGGATTGATTCGTGCCATTCTATATCTTTAGAAGTTAGTGCAATTTACTCTTTAATTAGTTTAAATGACGTGACAATTGTACACTATTAAGTTACAATGTGATAGTACATCGTCCAAACTAAAACACCAGATAATTTAAATCACAGTATAGCTTGGTTCAATCATTTTTTTTTTAAAGAATGAATTGGATGTTACTGAAAAAGCTAATTTAGCTATCTTGCTGCCATATTGCCACAGCATTTGGTATAAGAGAGAGGAAAGAGTCCAAAGTGCATGAGACTGACATTCTTTAACTATTCCATGGAAATAACTTGTCTCATGACCAGACTTACAATAGCTGTCTGCAATCTATTTCAAAGGTGACTTAAGTAAAACATAGTTGGGCAGCCATCATGATTTCCATCACAAGTTTTGGTTGGAAAGAACAAGTTTTGGTTGGAAAGAACTTTGATAGTGCATGGTTGTGCAAGCAAGCACCTGACCGTTAGGGATGGGCAAAAAAATCTAATATCTAAATGTGATCCAATAACTAATCTGGTCCAGTCCATTTTATTTATTTTTAATGGATCGGATTTTTTTTCATATTCATATTTTATACCCATTTATAAATATGAAATTCATTTTCTTTTTATACAGATTTTAGATAAAAAAAAAAACTAAAATCTATTTTTTTTTCGCGAAAGCGTCTTTTCCTCTCTCACTCTAGTGAATATGATTCCTATGAGGCTCTCACTAGTGTCTATTACACGCTATGGGGTTGACTTTTAGTTCCAGACCTTATAATTTTCTACTACTACTACGTAACACACTTCCATCCTTCTACCATTTCAAAACTTGATTTCCAACACTATATGTATTATTCTAATTGTAATAGTGTGAGTTGGACTAAATATTATACATTTTTTAATATACTTGTATATTTAAAATTTAAATTCAAAATTATTATTTGAATTGTTGTATCGATTAATGTAAATAGTTTTAGTGAGAATTTTTTTTTCAAAAATTATTCGAATATCAAAAATAAATAAATGAATAAAAAATTAATCAACTGCGCGTTTTATCCCAATAATATGTATATTATTTTGTTTAGGATATAAGTAAATGTATATCAATATATTAATTAAGTGGTTTTTTTTACTCCATAGATAATATGAAGTGGATATGAACGTTGTGGATGTGATATATGTTAGCTAATTTATATGACTAATGTGGATAAAATAGTTGTCCTATCCTTTGGGCTAAATCAATTGGCGCTTTCATCTTATTCTATTCTTTTACTGATGATTATTAGCAATTTAGCATTCATGCAGTAATTTTCAACCTAATACTACAACATAAGGGGAAAGAAAATTATAGGATGAATTGGACTAATAACGAGGGACTTAGGTAATTAAATTGTGTAAAATTGGAGGTATAAACTGACCATGCATGCACACTAAGAAAACAAGGTTCGAATGTAGTGTATATGCAAGGATCTATTTGTTACAATATGAAATTTAATATGCAAGCGTATTATATTGTTGGTTCAACTACTATTTCTTTTTAAGAGTAGTGTTTGAGATTAATACTAATTCTTACACTTACACTCTGCAATTTGAAAGATACTTTAATGTTACACTTTGCATGTGAATTCTGATATGTTTTAGATTTTTAAGTATAAATTGTTGATTTTGGGCATAGGTAGCATTGAAGTTGGTGAAAGTTAGACATTTTGTTGTTAGCTGCGTAGGATACATCTGAGTGAAACTAATGGACCATTGGATGGATGGATAAACTATTGGATTTCGATATTTCAGAAATATAATTTTAGTATTTTTTTTATAGAATAATACTATGAACAATGAAAATTAAATGGATGAATTGTGCTTTAAGGATATGTAGTGTGCTTCAACCTTCAGACTCCGAATTGTTCCTTGTTTTGAGAGTTTATATTACATTTTATTTTAGTAACTTGAGTGTGATTATGATAGAACTTGATCAAGTTCAAGTGTATGATTAATTTTTTTTAGTGAATTTTAATTAACACATTTGGTATTTGAAATAATTCTTATCAAGTTCAAGTATACAAGCATTAAGTTTTCACTTTTTAGTGTTTAATTACTAAAATTTATATAAAAAAATATTATAACATTTAAGTGGATTTTAATTGGATATGACCAAATCCATATCCACTTAAATAGATTTGATCTTGAATTCAAAGAGTGCTACTAAATACACTATATGATTTTCTTATACACCATATATAATTTTGAAAATGCCAAAACTGCCCCTGACTCCATAATGTTATTGCTTGTCTTTAACCGTTGTTTGTTGTTGCTGCTCACTTGGGTCATGATTTGTTCTGTTGCTTGCGATTTGGTTGTGCATTGGAGGTGTTGGTGTTGGAGGAGGTAGTTGTGGGTGGTGGTAGGTTGCTTGGCCGGTGGGAGTCGTCGGAGAGGGCATTTTTCGCGGTGGAAAGAGGTAAGTGAGTTGCTATTTTCGTACGGATTAGATAATCCGTAAGTCCTATGGATTGACTAATCCGAATGTTTAGTTTTCATTTGTCAGTGAGCTTTGTATATACGGATCACTCAATCCGTAGGATACGTACAGATCAGTCAATCCGTATACACCTTACGGATTAACTAATCCATAAGGTGTATACGGATTGAATGATCCCTACGTAGCCTACGGATTGAGTGATCCGTATTAACTGAGAATCAAAAAAATTAAATTGATGCTTTTTTTAAAATTTAAAATAAAATATTTTGCTTGTTTTAATGTGTATGAATGCGTATGTTATTGAATATTATTATGGGTATGTATTGAATGTGAAATAGTTTTTTTTTTTATGAAGATGGAGAATGATTACTGGATATATGACAGTATTATGTCAGACGAAATTAATCTAGCGGAAGTGATGATTTTGAAAATTCTAATTGTTCAGTTGATTGTTCGGCAGCCTTCAATACATAAGAGGTATATATTTATACTTAAACTTGTGTAATCATTGAGTTGAACTATACAAATGTTAATAACAGTTGAATGTTATATTTGTGTAGGTGTTTAATTCTTGTGATGATGTATTGAGATGGGCTCGTAGTGTAACATATGATAATGGATTCGTTGTTGTCATAATGAGAGTGGTATGGCAAATGGAAAGCTAGGAACAACATCATATGTTATAATTAGTTGTCAAAGGAGTGGGAAATATAGATCATTCAAAAAAGGGGTTGTACCAACAACGGGGAGTAGTAGAAAATGTGATTGTCCGTTTAAGTTGAGAGGAAAACCCGTCCCAGGAGGTGGAGGTTGGATAGTCAAGCTAATTTGTGGCACTCATAATCATAGTTTGGCAAGGTCATTGTGTGGACATACATATGCTGGTAGGCTAACTGAGGATGAGAAGATAATTGTTGCTGATATGACAAGGTCAATGGTGAAACCCAAAAATATTCTTTTAACTTTGAAGAAGCACAATGCTAATAATCATACAACTTTGAAGCAAATCTTCAATGCAAGATATGCATATCGCACACATATAAGAGGTGATAACATTGAAATGCAACAGTTAATGAAACTTCTTCAGCGTGACATGTATATTTATTGGCATAGAATGAAAGAAGAAAATGTGGTACGTGACTTATTTTGGGCTTATCCAGATGCTGTGAAATTGAGCAATGCATACCATTTGGTCTTCTTGATTGACAGTACCTACAAAACAAACAGATACAGATTGCCTTTACTTGACATTGTTGGTGTTACACCTACGAGGATGACATTTTTTGCCGCATTTGCCTATTTAGAGGCGGAACATACAAATAATCTTGTGTGGGCCCTTGAACACTTTAGAGGGATTTTCTTTAAAAGTGAATTTTTCTCAGATGCCATTGTTACTGATAGAGATGCAGCCTTGATGAGTACTGTTAAAATTGTGTTTCCTGAGTGTAGCAATTTGTTGTGTCGCTTTCACATTGAGAAGAATGTGAAGGCAAAATGCAAAACTTATATTCGACAGAACAATACTTGGGATTATGTAATGGATGCATGGGGAACTGTTGTTGATTGTCATACTGAGAATTTATATGATGATTGTCTTAAGAAGTTTGAAATTGCTTGTGCACCATGGCCTGCGTTTGTTGATTACGTCAAGGAAACATGGTTGGAGCCTCATAAGGAAAAGTTTGTAACCGCATGGACAAAAACGTTATGCATGTTGGTAATACCACAACTAATAGGTATAAAAGAGTTTTAAGTTTGTTACATTGTGAAATGTTAAATAACATGAATTTTTGATTTATCTGGGATTAACATGTTGCCTTTAAATGCAGGGTTGAGTCTGCTCATTCGACTTTAAAAAAGCTTCTGCAAAATAGCGTTGGAGATTTATGTTCTGTCTGGGATGCAATGAACAACATGATGACATTGCAACATACTGAAATAAAGGCATCTTTGGAGAGAAGCACCCATGTGATCGGACATGTATTTAAAGTCACTTTGTACAAGAAACTGATTGACATGGTGTCCAGGTATGCCTTAAACCAGATTGCTGCTGAGTATGAATGAGTCCATTATGCAGGTAAAAATCCCTCTCGATGTGGATGTGTTATGAGAACTACCCATGGTCTCCCCTGTGCATGTGAGCTAGCTAAAATAGTTATTGGCAGCATCCCGCTTTCAAGCATTCATATATTTTGGCGGAGATTACACTTTTCAGACAAAGGTTTACCTATGAGTGGGGAAATTCAGATTACCGAAGAGATGGAGGCAATCTCCAACCGTTTTGAGAAGCTTGACCTGTGCGGCAAAATTACCATGAAGACTAAACTTAAAGAACTTGCATTCCCTGACCAAACATCCATGCATCCCCCCCTAAGAAAGTAAAAACAAAAGGGGCTCCAAAAAATAAACACAGAAGGCATGAAATATCAACCAAGCGGGATCCGTCTTACTTTGAATATGTTGATGAATTGCATTCAGTGCAAAATAGTTGCTCGACACAAAATATGCCTGGTTCCTCATCTGAGAAAACAAATAAGACCAACCACATTCCTATGCTTGATCAGTTTGTTCCTTTTATGCAAAAATTCATTATTAACATCAGTGATGTCAAAGCTAATGATAATTGTGGATATCGTGCCATTGCTGGCCTCCTAGGTTACGGTGAAGATACTTAGCCTATTGTCCGCAATCACTTGCTTAAGGAACTCTCAGAATGGTCGAATCAGTATATAGCATTGTTTGGTGGGCTTCCCAGGTTTGAGCAATTGAAGCGTTCCCTTCTTGTTGATGGATTAGCAAGGGTAAGATTTAAGTTAATTTCATAATTAATTAACGAAACAGTGTTTAACACAGTATTTAACGATGCTCAATTAGGTAACAATTGATAAGTGGATGGATATTACCGACATGGGTTATGTGATTGCATCGAGGTACAATGTCATTGTGGTTTCACTTTCTCTGCAACAAAGTATGACGTTTTTCCCGCTTAGAAGCCAACCACCGAAAGATCCATGTATGCATCACATTATTTGCATTGGTCATGTTTTTGGGAACCACTTTGTTCAAGTATGACATTTAGTTTAAATTTGAAGCAACTTTAATGTTTGTCATTTACTTTATTAGATCTGTGGTGCTAACTGTTTTTTACAACAGGTACAATTATCAGATGACTGCCCTATCCCAGCAATTGCACTTTTATGGCCAATGCATAGTTGTACTGAAGCAAAAGATTGGCCAACTTATTATTAGCATCGACAGTGGATGTATGCTAAATCGATGAATAGAAGCACAATATATGCGGATTTAGGATAGGCAATTATATTAACTGTTCATCATTGGATTGTTTGTTATTGCAACATTGGGTGTCTACTTTGACTTATTATAAATTAGACATATTTCTCTTCCTATAGGGTTTTTTTGCGATGATACCATTGCTTATTTTTGTGGTGTTCATGTTTGATTTATTATACTACTCACTTCCATGAAGTTTTCATACCATTAATGAAAGATCAATGCAAGCAACTGATATGTTAACATAAGTTAAATATATATTAAAAACAAGAGTACATCAGTGTTTGTCACAGTACACAATAACTAAAAATGTGCATAACAAGACAACTACAAAGCAATGATGAACAAAATGATCTCTGATGGAAGCTCAATGTCTGCCACGAACCCGTCTCCTAGAAGTCTCCTGTGACCTCCTGGACCGCACAAAGACGTTTCCATGCTCAGTGACACTACGTGCTAGGTCCAGCAAGTGTTGTGTAGATGAATATGCATATGTGCTAGGGGTAACTTGTTGCGTGTCAATCATGTGCTGCAACCCATCTGCTAACCTTTGGCACATGCGCTGAAACAATGATACATGCTCAATTAATGAACATGAATTGTTATTGTATAATGGCATTACATAAATTTCAAAGTAGATTTTGTTAAAAGTATACCATTGCATGTGGAGGTGTGTCCGTAACAGTAGAAGCATCCGGACCAGCATTACCCGCACGAGCTCTATCATCCTCTTCCACAAGATCGGGATCCTGTAAAGTAGTGGTGACTCGCAGAGGATGTCGGCTTGGCTCCCCGACCTCTGGTGGTAACATAAACGGATGAGATATGCGGAAGAACCAAGGCATATACCCAAGAGCACACTGACTAGGGAAAGTGACTAGGTCCCTAGTCTGTACAATGTACTCAGTGTATCGGGTCCATCGGTCATCAACCTGCTCTGTGGAGGGAGAATCAGTGGGAAGAAGCTATGGGATTTGCTGGACAAACCCATATTGCCTAATCACCCTCTCGGGTAAGTGTCTGACCAGGTACGGACCCCATCTAAGGAAGCCTGAAAATAAACTAATCATCTGAAACTCTCGGTGGGCACGGTGCTCCACGTAAGGCGTCCAGCACACATCGTCAACTGTCAACCTATCCAAACGCCTACGATAGGTTAATACTGGTAATGCCTTCACAGCCTTCCATCTACAGGCACGTGGAGACCTCTCATCATACTGTGGATCTGTCATCACACTTCCAATGGTCGGAAAGTGCTCATAGATCCAGCACTGCATTATTAAATAATGAAAGCACAAATTAACAAATACTTAAGTTAATTCTATTAACACAAACAAAATAGGTTATAGGAGCTATTTGTACCTGTAACAAAGAAATATATTCGGCCAGGTGTTTCCCATGATGCTTACAGGCATAGTTCAAATTCTCATACAAGTGGACTAGAGCAGCTGCCCCCCAACAATATTTCCTAGATTCATCAAGGTCGTGAAATGCTTCCAAGAATACGACACTGATGTGTGTCGCACTCTTGTTCGCAAAGAGTGTACAACCGACCAGGTGCAGGAGGTATGCTCTGGCTGCAATAATCCACTGCCTAGCCTCACACTTCACAACGTATAATTCTCTAAGCCAGGATAGCCGAACATATGCCCCGTGGCATTGTTCCGTCTCAGATTCAGCTTCATCAACGGTCACATCCAACAACTCCACTAATAATGTGATTGCCTCCCCCACATCCATTGCATCGTAAGTCTGGAACACTCCCGTTACTGGCAGATGCAATATGGATGCAACATCATCTAAAGTAATGCTGACCTCTCCCATGGGTAGATGGAAGCTACTGGTCTCTGCGTGCCATCTCTCCACAAACGCCGATAACAATCCTCGGTCTCCAGTCTCCACGGAAGCCGAAATCAATGGGCTTAGCCCAGTCACAACCACAAGCCCTTCAATCTCAGGTGCTGGCTTCCCAAATTTTGCGACTTTACGCCCATGAGAGGCCAATTTCAACTCAGCACGTTCCTGCGAAAAAGTTATATTAGTAACAAACATTACATGCAGGGATATGTTAACAAATGATTACCTCTCCAGCCCACACTCTATAAGCCACATGGTGAACGTAGTCAGTAAGAACAGAAGTATCTTCTGGGCCACCAGGGAATGACTCTAACTCAGTCCCAGCATCCTCTGTCACTGGAACATCCTCATGCTGTTCTTCCTGAACAACAACATCCTCAACAATGGTCTCAGCAGCCCGTGGTCTTCTTGCGGATGCGGTCGGCTTACGACGTTCACCCCCCTGTTCTACAGCCCGACCCAATCCTCCTCTAGTTCTTGCCATAATCTGTACCATTTGTTACTCAAGTTAGGCATAAACTTAAAACAAACAAATAACAAACATATAATTATACCCTTGATTACATATTATGCATCTTTGTACTTTGTTTTAGTTCCTTTAACTCTTAAATATCAAATTAAGTACATCTACTATTGTCAATGATATACATACATCACAAGCAACTATACATCACATACAATGGTACCTTATTTCCCCTAATAACCAATCCATATACAGTCATTCACAAGCAACTATACATGACATGCAATGGTACCTTATTTCACCTAATAACCAATCCACATACAGTCATTCACAAGCAACTATACATGACATACAATGGTACCTTATTTCCCCTAATAACCAATCCATATACACTCATTCACAAGCGTGCAGACATCACATACAATGGTACCTTATTTCACCTAATAACCAATCCACATACAGTCATTCACAAGCAACTATACATCACATACAATGGTACCTTATTTCACCTAATAACCAATCCATATGCACTCATTCACAAGCAACTATACATGACATACAATGGTACCTTATTTCACCTAATAACCAATCCACATACAGTAATTCATATTTCAACATCCTAATATACATAAACCAATCACATTTTAGCAAATTTCAAACACTAATTAAGCTTCTGAGTTCTATACAGATTACCTAATCCGTATGAACCTTACGGATTACACAATCAGTAAAGTTCAGAAGGATTAGGTAATCCGTATAGAACTCACGGATTGTGTAATCCTGCAGTTCTATACGGATTGTCTGATCCGTATGCACCTTACGTATTCAGTAATTCGTAAGGTTCATACGGATCAGACAATCCGTATAGACCTGAAGGATTACAAAAGCCACATACTACATACGGATTACACAATCCGTAAGGACCATATGAATTACCTAATCCGTATGGACCTTAATGTCTTCTTACGGATTAATCAATCCGTGCCATCCTCGCGGATTTATCAATCCGTAAAACGCAAAATTGATTACCTCTTCACCTCGCCGACGAACGCAGTCCACCACCAGCACCAGCAATGCGACCACCAGACCAACAACCTTGCTCGACTGCCTTTCTTGTACGCCGCCGGAGACCCACCGGAAACGAAGCACCAGCGAAGAATGCACCAAGAAGCTCTGACGCCACAGGGAAGAAGAATCAGCACAGTGCCTTCAGCTTTTCAACTTTTTTAATTTAATCAAAATAATGTAAAGGGCAATTGTGGAAATGCACTATGCGTATATAGTGTATAAGAATTTTGTATAGTGTATTTAGTAGCACTCGAATTCAAATTGGTTTTTAAAAAATATGGATATGGATTTAAAATCCAATCATTTAAGTAGATATGGATTGGATATAGATTAGATTCTTAAAAATCCAATCCATGTCCACTCCTACTGGCCGCTATGGTCCTTATGGTCCTTGAAAATGGAACCGAGACCTGTACCATCACCCTTGGATACTAATGCATCAATATTTGCTTGATTTATACCACCCTATTCTAGAGAAAATTTACATGTTCCTCTGAGACTAAGCACATTTTAACTGCGACTGCGAGAGAGAGTTTGGTTTAATCCTTAATTTGACTTTTCTTTGGTAAACTTCATAAACTTTAAAGTAGATAACTGAATGCAACTGACATTCAAATTGTAAAAAAATTGTTGAAACTTTTCTCTGATTTCATTGTCCCTGCAATGCAAGTATGACTTTAAAAAAAATGAAAAAGGTTGTAACTACTTTTCATACAAGAATTTTCTGCATGATGTTAAAATTGGTAACTAAATTTAGCTAATGTCATAAATAATTTACCTGGAAACATAATTTCAGCAAACAGCATCAACACCATCACAGAAAAAAATGAAATGAAAATTTAATTGAGCAAGTCATGACACTTAACTCAAATCTAACAGGCATTATAAACAATAATTAATCCTAGAAGTACATAAACTGAGCTTGGCATTTCAGGTGATTCCTCGACAGCACTAGCCCTGGGGGAGAGAAGTAAAAATCATACTTTTCCTTTTTGTCACCCCAGCAAAGCCTTATTTTTTTGCCTTGGCAAATCTGAGGCAACGGTACTTTTCACCACTTACAGTAATTTCAAGAGCTCCATCTTGGTTATCTTGATTTGATGCAGTTCCCATTAAGACACTTTTCTCTTTCTCAAGATTGTCTCTCTCCATCTTCAGCCTTGCTTCTTGACGAGCAATCTCTGCCTGGAACATTAAAAAATTGAGGGCAATGAAGGAGTTGTTTATTTTATTTAATAGAAGGATCATAAATAGAAATATCTGTTTGATGAATGGAAATATTGTTAGAATAATCAGTCAATTTCAATCTTCTCTTCCCCTTTTTTCTCTTTCACAAGTGCAACAATATTTATGCTTCACAGTAATATACACAAATCTTTACCTTCATTACTCAAAACATTAAAAAGAGCTGTGCAGAAAGCCTTATCAGGTGACCATGTGATTACTTGAATGCAAGAACAATGATCACTAAAACAACATCCCGGAGGCAGATTCCAAGGTCAAAGGAATTTCAACTTTAGATCTAAAATTAACTTTTAAGGGCATATATCAGATTCTAACTATGCCACCTGTTTTATTCTTATTTTCATTATTTTGTTTATTGCAACCATGAAGCAACTGTTAGTTATATTTTTTATTTCTTGCTTCAAATTTCAGGCAATTTGTTTATATCTAGATTTGTTCCACAATCACTATTTGAGCCATCACTCCCATCAAGGGGTTTATCATGACCAAACACTTAGTAGACATATTTAGAGCGCTAGAAAGCTTCATTTATTCAGCTTGCCATGGTTAAAAATCATTTCTACATATAGTGCTTGGAGCATAAAAGCCACATTGCTTTCTTTTTTTCAATTTCAGAAGCAGTTTGCTAAAATTGCATCAACATTAATATATGCGGTACCAAAAGCTCAAATAAATCTACCTCAGAATGTGATAGTTAAGAATGAATTGGTATAATGCCTAGTGCCTAAACGCCACTTTGCTTTATAATGTACTAGAGCCTTACAGAAACAATAACAATATAATTTCGGTGCAACTTTTATCATTAGTCTGCATAACAATGAAAAAATTATAAGTAAAAATGATTAGAGGCAAAGCTATGGGGAGTGTCCCAATGACACAACACAGGTATTAAAGATGTAGGACAAATAACATGGGTTCAAACCCTGTAATGCAGTCCATCCCCTTCCCATGCCCCTATGGGCTTCCTCCAATGCCCACCTCTGTGATGAGTCCTCCCTTGAACCAAAAATAGAAGCTAAGGAGAGAGAGTTTAATAGTTATTTAGTATGCATAAATGATACTTAATTTCACTCCACCTGGACTTAGCTCAGGTAGAGTCAAAGATCATATCTTCCATTTTCAATTCATCAATTAATTACACTTCATTACCAACAATTAAAAAAAAAATTTCATGTAAATGTAAATGACAGAAAACCATAGCCATTTGTGTGGAGGGCATTGCAATCCAAAAACTTAAAAACTTAAAGCAGCGGTGACAAATTTAGGTTGCTACATAGTGAGAGATCAGAGCTTTGCGTTTTGTTCATTGCCTTCCTCTGCCAATCCATATAGGAAAGGAAATGCAGAGTGCAAATTACAACAACAACAATAGTCTTATCCCACTAGGAGAGTGCACATTAAAGTAAGAAAAACTAAAAGGATTAAGAATTTGAGAGAAATGGTTATTCGTTAGATACCTCACGACGAGAAAGATCAGCCTTCCAAGCAGCTTCACGCTCAGCAACCTCTCGTTCACGCTCCTCAATGTAACTTTGCATCTCTCTGTCCTTCATGATCCTATCCTGAATATCAGCATCTAACGCTTCCTGCAACTCTTGGACAAACTTATCTACTACCGCCTTTATTCGCAGAGACATCTTGTGCTAAAACCCCAACCTGACACCACATACACCCAAAAATAATCACTCAGTTTGAGAAATGGAATTCACTCACATTATTTAAGCTCATTTCAATTACTTTTTTTTTTTTTTGAGCTTCTTGAAAAAGCTTTAAAATCTTCACAATAATCATTTCCTCAAAATTTAATCCAAACCAAACACTTGTTTTTCATTTCAATCCCTTTGCAATGAATTGTCATTCCCCTGAATTTCAAATTTAGGCTTTTCAATGAAGGCTCCCAATGGGAACGCAGTTTCATATCATTAGAAGAAGAAGAAATATGAAAATTCAGAGTCAAGAACAAGCAACAAGAATACAAAAAGACAAAACAATGATGTACACAAGAAACACACCTCTTAGGTTTTTTTTTTTTTTTTTCTTGTTATTCCCTTGAACCCTGTTATTCTGTTTTTATGCGAAAATCACAACGCTAAAATAATTAAGAAAAAAAAGGTCCTTATAGTATGAAGTTTGTAAAATTCAGACCAAAAACTAATTAATTATGAATATAAATAATCGAAACGGAACCACATAATGAGAATTGAGAAGGTGTACCTAACGATGTCGTATTTGGAGATGATATTGATATATTCTTCTCTCAGTTATATGCCCATTGTTTCGCTTGGTTTGAGGGTTTCGTTTTCTTCTGCTACAACTATGAACCACGAAGCCACCACCAACATCATTCGGCAATGACAGTGAGATGAAGCCACACGCGAAAGGTGAATGAATGAGTGAGTGAACCAAGTTGAAAAATCATTTTGGGTCTTAAGCTCCTAGTTGAATAATTAAGAAAGGTAGCCTTGGCAAAATGGGCCTGGTCAGGCAGGCCGGCTCGTTTAACCTAAAAAAAATATGGGTTGGGTTGACACTTCCAGTTCATATTAGGAAAACGGGTTGGGCCAACTCGGCTCACTAAAACGTGGGCCAAAATGTGGACCGGGCTGGGCCAGTCCATCGGGCCTCGGCCCACAAAAAAAATAAAATAAAAAATATATTATTTTTGCATTTTAAATTTAATGTATGAAATTATGGATGTTGCTTTGTAAACTTTAATTTCATTTATTAATCTAGTGTTAGACTCTAATAACATATAATTTTCCATGGATGGTAGGTTGGTTTTTACATATATATTTCACATTTTAATTTTGTTTAATTGTTCTTAGAAGTTCAATAAATGTTGCAGGACTTGTTTGATTATGTTGTTTTTTATTTCTTAAGTTCTCATCATCTCAAGTGAGGTAAGGTATTAAAATGATTGCAGACATAAATTTAACATTAATTTTTAGTATAACTTAAATATTTTTTTAAAATATTATTAAACAATATTTTTTTAAAAAAATATTTCACATTTTAATTTTGTTTAATTGTTCTTGGAAGTTCAATGAATGTTGCAAGACTTGTTTGATTCTGTTGTTTTTGGTTTCTCAAGTTCTCATCTCATGTGAGGTAAGGTATTAAAATGATTGCAGACATGAATTTAATATTAATTTTTAGTATAACTTAAATAATTTTTATTTTTTTAAAAAATATTTTTTATTTTTTTATTAAATATTTTTTAAAAATATTTTTAAGGTGGGTTAGTGGGCTGGCCCGCTGGCCCACTAACCCACCTTAAAGTGGGGTGGATTGACATTTTCAGCCCACTTTTGTCAACCCACTTTACAAAAGTGGGTCAGCCCAACCCAGTCCACATTTTTAGTGGGGTGGGCCAGTCCGACCCGTTTTTGGTAGGCTGGTCCACTTTGCCAACCCTAAAGAAAGGGGATATGCTTTATACGTCGATATTCTAATACATCCACCATAAATAATACATCTTTTTTTAATTTGAAAGTATCCTCCACTATAAGCAAATTCGTATAATCCATACACAAGTTAAAATATATTTTATTAAATAATTTAAAATAATGATACATTTAGGTTTGCGACCTTCGCGACCCTTCAACCAACTAATAGATCAATTATGTTAAAAAACAATTAATGTTACTACATATAACACTAAATTTTTTAATGTATATTTAATACACATATAAGTTTACATATTAAATTTTGTAACAGTTAATTTTGATCTAATAATTAAAATATTTTTTTACATATAAAAATCATAGATTTAAATAAAAATCATAATTTTAAATAAAAATTTACGAATTTAATAAAAAAATGTTAGACATGTAAATACATATATAATTTTATATTAAACCTGTAAATTTTTTATTAAATTTATGATTTTTATAAGTAAAAAAATACTTTAATTATTAGATCAAATTTAACTCTTACAAAATTTATTATGTAAACTTACATGTGTATTAAATATAAACTTCACCTATGTGTGTTTGCATGCATGGTCTGTCTCAAGTAAGGATAAAGGAGGACGGTTGGCGTCACGGGTTGTGAATCGACAGTAAAAAAACCATTTGTTTTTATTTGATGAACTTTTATGATATTTTGTTGGAGCGTACCCTTCATAGTGGCGCGTTACATCGGGCCCCGGGTTTATCGAAAAATGAGTTAGGGTCCTTGCCACAAGGCAAGGCACTGCATCGATCCCAGGATGTAGTGATAAGTGAGCTAGTGATGGAGGTTCATTTCAAGCCAAAGGTCTAGAATGAGAGCTTAAAGCACTTCCTTTGGTGAGCTTTAAAGGACCCATGACAAGAGCTAGAACTCAAACCCTTCAAGACCACATCAAAGCTAACTTGGACAAGCATGAGGAAGCACACCAATCCAAGGAGAACAAGGGCTGGACTTTGATGCCTCAAGTCCATTTTAATTTAATAAATTCCAACACTTGTTAGAAGCTTAAGTTGAGACAAATAAAAAGGCCTTTTAGTGAAATTGTGTAAAGAGTTGTAGGTGCACTTGTGTGTAATTTGTGTAGTAACTTAGTAAACTTGTTGGCTGCACTTAGAAGCTAAAAATACTGCACCAATTTCGAATTTGGGACAACCAATGGTCACTTAGGGAAGCTTGCATCATAAGCTTCATTTAGGCTCCTTTTGTTGCATTTCAAGCTTCATTTGAATTGTCATTTCATGTGTATTTGATGTGTAATTTCATGGCTATATAAGTTGTCCACAAACTGAACGTAGCTATCGTTCATTAATACAATTTTGAAATTTGTTGTGAGAGTTTCTCTCAAGTTCTTATGCAATAACCTCTTGTTTCTTATCAATGGCTTCAAGCTATTGTGGTGATTCTTCCTATACTTATTGGAGAGCTTCTCCATGGTGTCTTCCATCTTCATCCCTAACCTCTCTTCCATCTTCCATTGCTGCCATTAAAGAATGCTTCCAGCCATACATTTCATGAAAACTTGGACATCTTGTGTGTTCTTGAAAGTTGCTTGAATATTGGGTTTCATTGCAAGGTAGATTTGGGAAAATTCTTGTCTAATGGGTTTAGACATACATCATGCGGTATCTAGAGTCTAATCCTTGTGGAATTCTTCTTCAAGTTCAATTTTTAGAACTTCTTCAAAGGTAAACACTGCATCTATACGAAAATCACAAAAATCCATTTCAATTCCTTGTGTTCTTGTTGTTTTGTGAAAAGCTTGGTGGTGTTGACTTCTGTAGTGATTCCGTCACATAACCTTGTGCTTTTCTTCAAGTTTCATGTGATTTCATGTCTTCATGTTCTTCATGTGTTCTTGATATTTTTCTAATTTTCTAGTCTTGATTCTTATCAATTTTTGTTTGTAGTGTTTTTTGTGTTGTATAACCACTTGTTTTGATTCTACTCTCATGTCTATACTGAATTGTGTTTTTAGAAGCAAATTTTACAATTGTTATACATCATATTTTCATGAATCATTGAATTTCTTTGAGGATTTGTGAACTTGTTCAAAAGAAAAACAAAAGCTAAAAAAAATTGTGAAAGAAATAATCAAAGTGCAAAAAGAGAAATAATTATTGACAGCCAAACAAATTATTGAATTGTGGCTGGAACATTACAAAGAAAAACAGAATTTAGAAGCAAAGAAAGTTACAAAATTACAAGTTCCAAAATTTCCTTTAAACCACAAAATTAAGTGAACTTGTATTACATGCAAATTTGATGAAATTTGGCTTCTAGCAATTGAATTTACTTGACATATCCTCCTTGTGCAATTTGGTACAACCAATATATGTCCTTGAGTTGTCTCATTAAATTCAATTTGAGTTGTGCTTTTCTAAAAAAATTTCTTTTGTTGCTTGTCTCTTAAAATTTTCAAGGTTTTGTCTTAGAGTTTTTTTGTTCTTAGACTCTTGAGTCTAGCCTAGAATCATTTCCTATTTCACTATAGTAAATAAACTTGATTTGATTATAAGTTTTTGCTTGAGAACTATAGAGAGGAATAAGAGTGGAAAAAGGCAAGAGAGAACATTATAGCAAGAGCTTAGATAAAGTGTGCTAACAAGAGTGTGAGTGACAGACACTTAGAGAGTGGTGAGAATTTCCTTATATACTTGTGTTTTTGCTCACCATTTCTTTGAAGGATGAGCTCAATAGGAGATGAGGCTTTGTCACCTAGGATCTCTAGGTTGATGAAAGCCATGACAAAACAAATGGAAGACTTGCAAACCAAAATGGATGCAAGGTTTGAAGAGTTACAAAGGGAGACCCAAAGGAGGAGTCATCCAATGGGAAGAGTGGATGGAGAATCTCATGGTGGTAGGAGGGTGAGTGAGTGTGCTTCCTCTCATGGAGGAAATTTTGAAGATGAAAGGAAGGATTATAGGGAAAATAATAGAAGAGAAAATAATGAAAGAAGAGAAAATCATAGGAGACACAATCCTAGGAGGCAAAATAGAGATGATGAAGATTGAAGGGTGAGGAGAGAAGAAAAAGAAGGGAGGAATGGAGGATTGAAAATAAAAATTCCAAAGTTCCTTGGCAATAAAGATCCAGAAAAGTACTTTGAGTGGGAGATGAAAGTAGAACAAATTTTCTCATGCCAACAAATTGAGGAAGAAAAGAAAGTGATTCTAGCAACTCTAGAATTTGGTGGCTATGTTTTGGTGTGGTGGAACCAAATTCAAATGGACATAGGGAGAATAAGGAGACAAAGAGTAAGTTGTTGGAATGACTTGAAGACATGCTTGAGAGGAAGATTTGTTCCCACTTATTATGCAAGAGAAGTCCACAACAAGCTTCAAAGACATTTCCAAGGCTACTAAAGTATTGATGGCTACTATAAAGAAATGGAATTGATGATGATAAGGGCTGAAATTGTGGAGGTCCAAGAAGCAACAATGGCTAGGTTTCTTCATGGCTTCAATGAAGAAATTCAAGATGTGATGGAGCTACATTCTTATATTATAATTAAGGAGTTAGTCCATAAAGTTCAAAGGGTGGAACAATAACTAAAAAGGAGAAAAACTTCCTTTTCCAAGACCAATGAGGCTGCAACTTCCAGGTGGAAAGACAAGCCTAAAAGAGAGTTTCTCATAAAAAATAAAGAAGAAAGGGTGGAAAGCTCAAGCAAAAAAATTGTGGATCCAACTCCTAAAAGATCAAGCAATATCAAGTGTTTTAAGTGTCTTGGTAAGGGTTACATTGATTCTCAATGTCCCAACAAGAGAACTATGATTTTGTTTGAGGATAGAGGTATAAGGAGTGAGTCTTCAAGTGACTCAAATAGTTCTTCAAGTGAAGAAGAAGAAGAAGAACTCACACTAGTGGAGACCGAGGAGGGTGATCTCTTGATGGTAAGGAGAATGTTGAGCAATTTGTGCCTAGAAAAAAAAAAAGGAAAGTCAAAGAGAAAATATTTTCACACAAAGTGCTTAGTTGAAAAGAAAGTTTACTTACTTATCATTGATGGAGACATTTGTACCAATGTGGCTAGCACAAAAATTGTGGAGAAATTACACTTGCCAACCACAAAGCATCCAAGGCCATACAAGCTACAATGGCTTAGTGAAAGTGGAGAAGTGATGGTAAATTCTCAAGTGCTCATTCATTTTTCTATTAATGCTTATAATGATAATGTTCTTTGTGATATTGTACCTTGGAGGATGGTCATATCCTTATTGATAGTGCATAGCAATATGATAGAAAAGTTATACACAATGGCATGGAGAACACTTTTGAGTTTGAGCACTTAGGCAAGAAAATTATTTTGAGCCTTTGACTCCTAGACAAGTGTGTGAGGATAAAGTGAGGATGAAAGAGAAAATAATTGAGGAGTTGAAAAAAAATACTGCACTTGACAAAAAATTCTGCACAAAAAAGGCAAAGAAAGTGAGCTTTCATAGAGAAAAACTAGTAGGAAGCAAAGAAAAGAGAAAGAAAATGGGAGTAAAAAAAATTCATGAGATTAAAGAGAGCTTGTTCTTGAGTGAAAAGCAAATTAAGAGAGTGTTATTGGCACACCAACCTCTTTATTTTGTGCTTTCTAACTCTCTTTGTTTACATGTTGAAAAAGAAGGTGAAAAATTGCCAAAAGCTATGCAATCTCTTTTGGAGAAATATCATTATGTTTTTCCAAAAGAAGTGTCTAATGGCTTGCCTCCTTTGAGAGGCATAGAGCACCAAATTGACTTGATTCTAGGTTGTTCACTTCCAAATAGGCGAGCATATAAGACTTCCCCCATGGAAGCAAAGGAGATTCAAACACAAGTGGAAAAGTTACTTGACAAAGGGTGGATCCGTGAGAGCATGAGCCCTTGTGCCATGCTTATTATTCTTGTGCCTAAGAAGAAGGGAACTTGGAGAATGTGCACGGATTGTAGGGCAATAAACAACATCACCATAAGGTATATGCATCCTATCCCTAGACTTAATGATCTTTTGGATGAATTGCATGGTGCTACCATTTTCTCTAAAATTGATCTTAAGAGTGGTTACCATCAAATAAGGATGAGGGAAGAGGATGAATGGAAAACGACTTTCAAAACAAAATTTGGGCTTTATGAATGGTTAGTTATGCCTTTTGGTTTAACTAATGCACTAAGTACATTTATGAGACTTATGAATCATGTTCTTAGACACTTTATAGGCAAGTATGTGGTAGTGTACTTTGATGACATTCTTGTATATAGTGCTAGTTTAAATGATCATTTGATGCATGTTAAAAGTGTCTTGGAGGTGTTAAGGAATGAAACTTTGTATGGAGCAATTGATAAATGTTCCTTTTGCACTTCACAAGTTGTGTTTCTAGGTGTTGTAGTAGGTCCTCAAGTAGTCCAAGTGGATCAAGAGAAAGTGAAAGTCATAATGGAGTGGCCAACTCCAAAAAGTGTGAAGGATGTGAGAAGCTTTCATGGTTTAGCTAGCTTTTATAGGAGATTCGTGAAGGATTTTAGTACCATTGCTTCTCCTTTGAATGAATTGATGAAGAAAACCATGAGCTTTTCTTGGAAGCAAGAACATTAAATTGCTTTCCAAACTTTGAAGGATAAGTTATCTCATGCATCTATTCTTGCATTGCCTAATTTTAATGCTTTCTTTGAATTGGAATGTGATGTTTCTAATGTGGGCATTGGAGGGGTTTTGATTCAAGATAAACATCATATTGCTTATTTTAGTGAGAAATTGAAGGGTGCTTGTTTGAACTATTCCACTTATGATAAAGAGTTGTATGCACTTGTTAGAGTCTTGCAAACTTGGCAACATTATTTTTTACCTAAGAAATTTGTGATACATAATGATCATGAATCTCTTAAATATTTGAAAAGCCAAGGCAAACTTAACAAAAGACATGCTAAAAGGGTTGAATTCATTGAAGAATTTCCTTATGTTATTAAACACAAGCAAGGCAAGTTGAATGTAGTAGCGGATGCCTTATCAAGGAAGCATTGTTTGATTTCTATGCTTGAAACTAAGTTGCTTGGTTTTAATCACATAAAGGAATTATATGCAAGTGATCATGTCTTCTCTAGTATTTTTGCATTGTGTGAAAAAGGGGCTCATCAAGGATATTTTAGACATGATGGTTTCTTGTTCAAGGAAAAGAAGCTATGTGTTCCTAAAAGCTCTTTGAGAGTGTAACGCCTCAATTTACCATCTTGTATTTTGTTGATTCTTAATGAAAATTCTTTTCAACTTCCTAGAAATTATTGAACCAAAGTTACTATTAACTGATATTCAAAAGATTTCCATGTCTGGTTAACATTTATAACTAAAATATATTGTAGAATAAAATACAAACTGATATAGATTCTATTACATAGTACAAATAACTAAAATATTTATTACAACAAAACATCCTCAATCAAACATCTTTAACTAAGCATCTTTAACAAAACCCTTTCCTCAGAAATTAGCTTGCCAATCCTTCTTTACTGTTCATCTGCTCACCCAAATAAAATTGGGGTCATAGCAGGTGTCAACCACAGACACAAAATATAGGGTAAGTTTATGATAAACATAATTTAAACAACATAATACATACAATGTACAGATAGTCATAACAACATCCTCAAAAAATTATATGATGCATGATTCTCTTTTTTATTTTAACACGGTCTAGCCCCCGCCAGGCAAAATATCAAATTAACACGGACTAGTCCCTGCCAGGCAAAATATCAAATTAACACAGATTAACCCGCTAGGCAAAATATCAAAATAACACGGATTAACCCCCGCCAGGAAAAATATCAAAATAACACGGATTAACCCCCGCCAGGCAAAATATCAAAATAACACCACTTCTCAATTACTGTCTCATGTGCTTTACTCAAACTCAACATTAATCAAGTACAGAACTCAGTTTATTACTCATGTACAAAAACTTAACATATCATCCATGTACATCGATTCATAGAAACACATGAAGTTCATAGAGATTTATAAAACACTTAGCAACACATGAACTTCATAGAAATGCATAGAAACACTCAACAACATCTGAACTCCAAACATTTATTTAAACAAAACAACACTCAAAAACATTTATTTAAACAAAACAGCACTCAACATTTATTTAAGCATAAACTCCCCTATACATACTTATTCAAACACAAGTAATACTTAAATTATCTTTACCATAAAACTTCCCCACACATACCTTATAACCCCTTAATAAGCTTGTCTTTTTCTTCCTTCAAAGCTTGACAAACTTTCCCTAAAGATGTTAGCCTTTTCTACACGTGGTCTTCAAGGAGATGTGGAGTCTTTTTCTCACTTGATTTAGGCTTTAATAAGGAAAGGATGAAAATGAAATGAAAGAGGTATGAGGGAGAGCTTTACGTGAAAGTGTGTAGGGAAATGTCTTGGGAAATGACTTGCACTTAAGGACCCCTTCACCCCTTTATATAGTGGTTGGAAAATGATATAATATTCATGGACATTTCTACCCTTCCTAACTATTTACTCTCATTTGGTTTCATTGCAACTAAATTTCATGTCATTCCATTTCATTTTAACTAGATTCTTTATGATTCCTTTACTTTATAAGAAAAATCTTCTAGGTTTATTATGCACCTTACAAGTGTTCTACCACTTGTCTTCATCATAAGGCTTCCTTTGACAAGTGTCCACTTAGTTGGCATGTCTTGAAGCTTCTCCAATTTTTCTCCTTATTCACGTGAACTACCAAAGGAGACAAGAGAAGATTTTTCTTCTCATCTTGTGTACATGTGTTATGACTTCTTCCAAGTGTCTCTTCACTTGTCATGATCTTTACAAGTGGCTTATTCATGAATCTTCTCCTTCCTTCTACACCATTCTACACGTGAACTTCAAGCTAAAGGGAAAGGAAGACAAATTTTACTTCCTCGAATGCTACATGTGTCATTTTTTTTATGATGAATAAAAATCTAATTCCAATTATAGTTTTCCACATGGCATTTTCTTGTAAGAAGTCAAGTTTGATTTGAACTCTTTTACCTAATAATAGAACTCTAGAGATCTCCAAAAATTGACTTCAATGACAGTTAAAATTACTTACAAGCAGAGTGATACACAACCTTGCATACGAGACTGCTTTTATCTTAATTCTAATTGGTCTGTATTATTTTTGATCATCAAAATTACTAAACCATTTTAATTAAATAAATCTGGACACCCCACAATTTAGAGAAAATTCAATGGATTCTATTTATTATTTTTCCATATTTTTCCAATACTTGAATTCTTCTGACTAATGTTTCAAAGTTGTCACCTTATAAAATTCATAGAAATTATATTCTAGAATTTCTTGTCACAAACTATTTTGATATTCTGCCAGTCAAGAATATTCTGTAATTTCATCGGGTTCTCACAAAATCTCTAAGGATATCTGGTCATTTCTGACCTAAAGGGCATTATGGTAAATTTATCATTCATCCTAGGGGCATATTTATCATTTCCACTACAAAATATCTAGCCAAAAATATCTAAGGGTATTCTTGTCATTTTCAAAATATCCAAGGGCATTTATATAATTTCCATCTTAAAATATCTCACTAAAATATCTAGGGGCATTTTTTGTAATTTTCAAAAATATCTAGGGGCATTATCGTCATTTTTACCTTAAGGGCATTTCTGTAATTTCTGATTTAAGGAAAAGGTAATATGGTCATTTCTCTTCAAACATTTCCTTAATGTCTCTAATTAATATTTCACCCAATTAATTCAAATATAGACCAGCCAAATTTCTCATAATCTAATACTTACATCAAGAATAATTCATATAACGTATATTTGTAGTTATTGAAATTTCAGGGTGTTACAGAGAGAACTTTTCATTAGGGAAGCACATGAGAATAATTTGATGGGGCACTTTGGTGTGGACAAAACTTTGGCTATTTTACATGAACATTCCTTTTGGCCAAAAATGAGGCATGATGTGCATAAGCTTATTTCTCAATGCATTACTTGTCATAAAGCAAAATCTAGATTAATGCCTCATGGTTTGTATACACCTTTGCCTATTCCTAACTCCCCTTAGGTTGATATTTCTATGGATTCTGTGCTTGGTCTTCCAAGATCCAAGAGGGGAAAGGATTCTATCTTTGTTGTTGTTGATAGGTTTTCAAAGATGGCACACTTCATTCCTTGTCACAAGAGTGATGATGCTTGTGAAGTAGCCAATTTTTTCTTCAAGGAAGTGGTGAGACTACATGGATTGCCAAGAAGCATTGTGAGTGATAGAGACACAAAGTTCCTTAGCCATTTTTGGAAGACTTTGTGGGGTAAGCTTGGTACAAAACTCTTGTTTTCATCAACTTGTCACCCACAAACGGATGGCCAAACCGAGGTGGTAAATAGGACATTGGGACAACTCCTTAGATGCTACATCAAGGGTAATTTGAGAACTTGGGAGGAGTGTCTACCTCACATTGAGTTTGCTTACAATAGAGTAGTTCACAAGACTACTTCCTTATCTCCTTTTGAAATTGTTTATGGCTTTAATCCTTTAACTCCTCTTGATTTATTGTCTTTACCTAACACTTCTTCTATGGTTAATCATGATGCTTTGTCTAAAGCTTCTTATGTTAGGAATTTGCATGAACAAGTGAAGGTACATGTGGAGAGAAAGATGAAACTATATGCAAAGCAAGCCAATAAGCACAAGAAGCAAGTGATCTTTAATGAAGGAGATTTGGTGTGGCTTCATTTGAGGAAGGATAGATTTTCTCATGAAAGGAAATCCAAGCTCCAACAAAGAGGAGATGGACCTTTCAAGATTTTAGAGAGGATCAATAACAATGCTTACAAACTTGAGTTGCCTAGTGAGTATGGTGTGAGTAATAATTTCAATGTCTGTGGTCTTTCTTTGTATGATGTAGGTACAAGTGGGGAAGCTAACTTGAGGTCATTTAAGAAGGAGGGGATGATGGAGGTCCATTACAAGTCAAAGGTCTAGAAGGAGAGCCTGAAACACTTCCTTTGGTGAGCTTTAAAGAACCAATGACAAGAGAACTCAAGCCCTTCAAGACCACATCAAAGCTAACTTGGACAAGCATAAGGAAGCACACCAATCCAAGGAGAACAATGGCTGGATTTTGATGTCTCAAGTCCATTTTAATTCAATAAATTCCAGCACTTGTTAGAAGCTTAAGTTGAGACAAATAAAAAGGCCTTTTAGTGAAATTGTGTAAAGAGTTGTAGGTGCACTTGTGTGTAATTTGTGTAGCAACTTAGTAAACTTGTTGGTTGCACTTAGAAGCTAAAAATACTGCACCAATTTCGAATTTGGGACAGCCAAGGGTCACTTAGGGAAGCTTGCACCATAAGCTTCATTTAGCTTGCATTTAGGCTCCTTTTGTTGCATTTCAAGCTTCATTTGAATTGTCATTTCATGTGCATTTGATGTATAATTTCATGGCTATATAAGTTGTCCACAAACTGAATGTAACTATCTTTGGTTCATTAATACAATTTTGAAAATTGTTGTGAGAGTTTCTCTCAAGTTCTTATGCAGGAACCCCTTGTTTCTTATCAATGATTTCAAGCTATTGTGGTGATTCTTCCTAGACTTATTGGAGAGCTTCTCTATGGTGTCTTCCATCTTCATCCCTAACCTCTCTTCCATCTTTCATTGTTTCCATTAAAGAAAGCTTCCACCCATACATTTTCATGAAAACTTGGACAACTTGTGTGTTCTTGAAAGTTGCTTGAAGATTGGGTTTCATTGCAAGGTAGATTTGGGAAAATTCTTGTCTAATGGGTTTAGACATACATCAGCTAAGGTCCATGTCAAAAGGCAAGGCATCAGGTCTTCACCCGGATTTGGTGACAAAAAGGCAAGGATCCCAACACGTATATAGGCGAGCGTGGTGGGCAAACACCACCCAGGACTTTAGGATGAAATTTGAAAGCTGGAACATAGGAACATTAACAGGTAAACTGAGGGAGTTAGCAGATGTTTTTTCCAGAAGAAAGTGAATATTGTTTGCTTGCAAGAAACTAAGTGATTTGGAGAAAAGACTGAAGAAGTGGAGGCACCGATTTGAAGTTGTGGTATACAGGTACAACCAAGAGTTGTAATGGGGTTGGAATTATGATCGATAGAAGTTTCAGAGATAAAGTTATTGATATAAAAAAGAAAGGTGACAGGATTATGATAATTAAGCTTGTAGTGGGGGATCTAATTTTAAATATCTTTAGTGTGTATGCACCTTAAGTTGGACTACTATCAAATGAAAAGAATATATTTGGGAAGACTTGGAGGAGGTCCTGAGAGGGATCCCACTAGAGGAGAAGATTTTCCTAGGAGGAGATCTAAATGGGCATGTTGGTAAAAACTGTGGAGGTTTTGATAGAATTCATGTTGGTTTTGGCTATGGAACGAGAAATGAGACTGGAGAAGATGTCTTGAACATTACACTAGCATATGATTTGATGCTAGAGAACACTTTTTTTCAAAAAAGGGAGTCTCTTCTTATCATGTATCATAGTAGCCAAAATTATAGTCAAATTGATTTCTTTATGGCTAGACAGGAAGATAGAAATTTGTGTATTGACTGCAAGGTCTACCCTGGAGAATGTGTGGCGACACAACATAAGTTGGTAGTTCCAGAGGTTAGGTTCAACAAAGTTCTTAATTTGTGGAAGAAGGCTCAAAACCCAAGGATAACATGGTGGAAGCTAAAGGGGGAGAAACAAATAGAGTTTAAGGAAAACGTGTTGCGTGAAGGACCGTGGGAGTTTATTGAAGAAGCTAATGAAATATGGAATAAGATGACTATGTGTGTTCAAAATGTGGGAATGAGGGTGCTAGGTGAAAGCAAAGGAAACAAAGTTCTTACAAAGAAAACATGGTGGTGGAATGGAGAGGTGCAAAAGGCTATTAAATAGAAGAACGAATGCTTTAGATCTTTGCATAAATGTCCCAATGATGAGAATTTGCAAAAGTTTAGAGTAGCAAGGAAAAATGCAAAAAAAAAACAGTGCAGAAAGCTAGAGGCAAAGTTTTTGACGATTTGTATAAAAATCTTAGGAGCAAGGATGGGGAGAAAGGTATTTACAAACTTGCAAAAATGAAGGATAAGAAGAGTAAAGACTTCACCCAAGTTAGATGTATCAAGGATAAAAATTAAAAACTTTTGGTAAGGGATGAAGATGTAAGTGAAAGATGGCTAAACTACTTTGACAAACTTTTTAATGGGAATGGCGACAAGAGTGAGATTGATTTGGAAAACGTTTTTTATGACCAAGATAGAAGATTTGTGCACAGAATTAATACACATGAAGTGTTAGGAGACTTTAAAGAGGATTAAGAATAATAAAGCTTTGGGACCTCATGACATCTCTATTGAAGTGTGGAGAGGCTTGGGAGATGTGACAATAAAATGGTTGACCAATATTTTTAATACGATTCTTCAAAAAAAATTAAATGTCAGATGCTTGAAGGAAAAGTATGCTTATGCCTATTTACAAAAACAAGGGAGATATCCAGAATTGTTCAAACTATAAAGGCATCAAGCTCATGAGTCATACTATGAAGTTGTGGGAGAGAGTTATCGAACATTGCCTAAGGAGGGAGACCAAGGTTTCCGTAAATCAATTTGGATTTATGCCAGGAAGATGTACCATGGAAGTTATTTTCTTGATGAGACATTTAATGAAAAAGTATAAGAAAAAGAAGGAAGACTTACGTATGGTGCTCATAGATCTTGAGAAAGCATATGATAGAGTTCAAAGAAAAGTCTTATGGTAGACTCTTGAGAAGAAAAACGTAGCATTAAAGTATGTTAATGCAATCAAGGATATGTATGATGGGACTACCACATGTGTGAAAGCTTTTAATGGAACATCAAGGTATTTCCCTATCACGGTAGGTGTTCACCAAGGTTCATCTCTTAGTCCTTATCTCTTTGTCCTAGTGATGGATGAACTAACGAAAGATATTCAAGAGGAAGTGTCGTAGTGTATGCTTTTTGAAGATGATATTGTGCTTATTGATGATACCAAAGATGGTGTTAATAGGAAATTGGAATTGTGGAGAAACACTTTGGAGTCTAAAGGATTCACGATAAGTAAGAGCAAGACGAACTATATGAAGTGTAAGTTTTCATGGATAAGAGATGGTGATCAAGCACAGTGAGTCTACTTGGTCAAGAGGTATCCAAGAAAGATGCTTTTATATACTTGGGATCAATGTTGTAAAAAGGTGGTGAGATTGATGAGGATGTAAATCATAGAATTAAAGCAGGGTAAATGAAATGACGGAGCGCATTGGGGTTTTTGTGTGACCGCAAAATTCCCCTTAAGTTAAAAGAAAAATTCTATAGAACAGTTGTAAGACTGACAATGCTATATGGAGCAGAATGCTGGCCAACACATGGGTAACATGAGCATAAAATAGGTGTAGCAGAAATGAGAATGTTAAGGTGGATGTGTGGATATACGAAGATGGATAAGATAAGAAATAAGGATATTCGACGAAAGGTATCAGTGGTACCAGTATGTGAAAAGATGAGGGAGCATAGATTGAGGTGGTTTGGACACATTATGAGACGACCATTGGATGCTCCTGTAAGAATAAGAGTTTGTTACCAAGAGCTCGACACAAATAGAGGTAGAGGTCGACCAAAACTTACATGGAAAAAGATAGTTAAATAAGACCTAATGGAGTGGGATATAGATTGGCGGACGGTATGTCTTAGGACAAAGTGGAGAAAAACTATAAGCTTGGTGAAGGGTTAAACTCATTAGTAGTTCTATGTTTCAGTCATTCCCTTATTTTAGTTTTTTTCCTCTTCTTTTCTCCTTTCTTCCTTTCACCCCTCTTTTATTCTAGTTCTCTCTCTCTCTCTCTCTCTCTCTCTCTTTTGTCTTATTTTCACTTTTTTATTCTCCTCTCTCTTTCTTTGTCTCATTTCTGATTTATCATTGAGTTCATCTACCACCCTCTTTCTTTGTCTCATTTCTGATTTATCATTGAGTTCATCTACCACCGATCCCAATTAACTTGGGTTAAAGGTGTTATTGACGTTGATGTTGATGTTGATATGTATATTAAATATACATTAAAAAATTTAGTATTATATGTAGCAACATTAATTATTTTTAACATAATTGGTCTATTAACTCAGTTGGTTGAAGCATCGCGTTAATAACACGAAGGTCGCAAGTTCGAGACCTGCATGTGTGTATGATCCATACGGATTGGACAATCTGTAAGGTTCTTACGGATTGAGCAATTCGTATGGATTATATGGATTGATCAATCCGTGTATAAATCTTGTAAGCTTATAACAAAGGATATTTTCAAAAATACGTTGTTTATGTTGGGTGTATTAGAATTTTGGTTGGTGTATAAAACATACATCCCATAAGAAGAAAGAGACTTTCATTGGGCTCATGTTGTGTCCACTTTCCGTTCTTTTACTTCAGCCCATACAGTTTTTGCCCTTTTTTTTTCTTCAAAATTCTTTTGTATTTTTTTAAATTAGAAAAAGGTAGAATTGTATAATTTATTGGAAAAAAAATTGTGGTGAGTTTCGTTCCTATATGAGACCAGTAAGCACTTATAAGTTTATTTATTTATTTATTTATAAGTGGCATGCTTACAAATATTGCTTGAATTAACATGTCTTGCCTTTGTCAATATTGTTAACTTCCTTCCTTTGTTGTAAATTTTGAAGTATGAATACTCATTATATTTGCGCATACAAAATAATAAATAAATTTGAAAGGATTTAAATGTTGTTACTTAAATATAAACAAAAAAAAAATTGTCATATGTGATGGACTTATATGTAACTAAATCAAACTAATTTTATCTTATTTGACGATATTATTTTTAAAATAATCTTCATTTATGGTGATTCTATTTTTAATATTTTTTATTCATGATATCAACTTCTAATTAAAGATATTTTGGAAAAATAATTAGGAGATTAGTAAACTTGTATAATGTTAGTTTTATTTTTTTTAACTAGTTTAGTGTCATGTGTTTTTAGGAGTATTAAATTCACATTTTCAAATATACAAGAGTAGTTTTTTTATATTATT
>PYAF01001233.1:30446-54381 GCA_007407185.1 Glycine tomentella | reverse complement strand
ATAATAATAAAAATTTATTTAAAGTATTTAAGGTAATTGTATTAATATGTATAAGAAATATAATAATTTATTGTCAACATAAATATTGTGAAATAATTTATATTTAAGATAATAGTATTATTTAATAATCCGTAACAAAGATTATAAATTATTAATGTGACAAATGGTAACGGATAAATATAAATTATCAACTAATACTATTACCTTAATTTTTTACATTAATTTATAAGAAATATAATAATTTATTATCATGATGAATATCATTATAATACACTAATATTATAAATTATTAAATTATTAAATTATTAAATAATAAAATATAAATTAATGATAATAAATATAAATCACGGATTCAGAAATAATCTCTTCTCTCATTATCAGAGAGAATACAGACTTCCTCATAAGATTTTCGCAAAATAACATCATTATGGAGAATTTCCAATAAAGGAATTCACATGACATTACGTAGCAAAGGAATTTTTTAACTTTCCTTATAGTTTTTCAACTGCGCAACTATAATAATACTAATTGAAATTGAAACTTCAAAGTACAAACTCACAGTGACCATTACTGTGTGGTTATTATACATATGTTTATCCCTTGTGTCAAGCCTACTACAGGAACATTGTATTTGTCTGACCTTTGTGTTAGCTATGTTATAGGAATGTGAACGTCAACCCTCAACAGTCGGATCCCCTTGGACAACAACTTATGTGTTAGGCTAATTTATTCAAATAAGTGTGTACAGTCCAAAATAGTAAAATGACACGTGACTGTCACATAAAGATCACCATACACGTGGACACCCTCTAAGTCAGTATTGCCGCATTAATAGTGCTTATTCACTCTTCAAGTGTCAATCCGAACACGTCTGTCCGCCCTCCTTGTCAGCCTTGCTATAGGACCACGGACGTCGACCTTCTACAGGAGCCCGGGATGTTATAGCTGCGACGCACACGCCTGGATGCTCTAATACCTCCAGGGCTACTTAGCCTCATTCTCCCCGAAGAAGGAGCAATGATGATGGTGAGCGGCAAAGGTTCATCCACCCTTGCTTGCTGACAAGGACGAGAAGTGCCCTCACCAGCTCGGCGACAACTCGCCCTCCTCTCAGAGGAAGAAGATGATTTGTCTGAAACTCCTCCATGGGTGTTTTCTCCGAAGAGTAACCCACAGAGATGAATTCACGCATAATGGGTTGCTCTATTGAGTCACCAGAATCACTACCACCCATACCTAAAGCAGAATCTGAAATGGGTGAGACAAACATTTCTGTTACCTTGAGAGAAAATAAAAACAAGAGGTGCGAATAAGAAGATTCAGAGAAAGCAAAGACGAAACTCTCAGGAAATGATGGCGGAAATCACAAAAAATCCCAGCTATTTAAAGCGCACAGTGAACGTCGATGGTTATTAGCAGGAAAGTCACACCACGATTGACCACATTCATCCACTACCGCACGTTCTCTAGTACATATCCACTCCTCGAGTGACACGAGTGCACAGATAATGGTGCATGGGAGGCACACGACTGCCAGCATTTATGAAGACATAATGCATGCTTTCAAATGATCACATCAAATGGTCATACTTTGCAGAGTCCATCAGCCTTGACACTCCATTTACCTACTGTGTTTAGACCTATCATTATCTTCGACGTTTCACTTACCTATCAAGATCAGTCTTATTCACTAAAAAACAAGATAGTCCGCCTTGGAAAGCTCGACATTCACAACCCGGGCCCCCTGCCCAGGTTCAGCTATCAATACAATCTGAGCTATCACTTCTATAAAGCCCAAGAGCTTCTTTTGGCATAAATCCAAGGTCCGCCCTTGGTCCGAGGTACTTTACAAAATCCCAGGTCCGTCCTTGGTCTGAGGTCCGTCCTCGGTACTTTACAAAATCCAAGGCCCGCTCTTGGTCCGAGGTTCACCCTCAGTACTTTACAAAATCCAAGGTCTGCCCTTGGTCTGAGGTTCGCCTTTGGTACTTTACGAAATCCAAGGTCCGCCCTTGGTCCGGGATCTGTCCTTGGTAAGTCGCAGGTCAGTAAATCCAAACTATGCCGAAACCATCCCGGTTCGTAAGTCTAAAGTCTTGGTCGACCTCAACAAAGCTATCAATCTCAACACACGGCCTCGCTTGTCCGTCCTCGGGGGCTGATAATACTCATCATACTACTATATTACTGGACATTCTGCATCGACGCTTCTTCACCCTCTTACGCCCATAAATTGACTCAGAGGCTGGGGGGCTTATGTACAGTCCAAAATGGTAAAATGACACGTGGCTGTCACATAAAGATCACCATACATGTGGACTCCCTCCATGTCAATACTGCGCATTAATAATGCTTATTCACTCTCTAAGTGTCAACTTGGACACGTCTGTCCGCCCTCCCTGTTAGCCTTGCTACAGGACCATGGACGTCGACCTTCTACAAGAGCACGAACACCAACAATATTATCTCCTTATTAACAACATATCAACTATGCTGGATTATTCAAATAGGTGCAACCACCTTATCATATAATATCCCAACAAGTTATCTATAAACTGTTACTTATCTACAAGTAACAATATATCAATAAGGTACACATTATCTTCTATTTAAATTAGACAACTGCCTGGAATTATCTGTTATTATCTTATCAACAGATTATCAATAAATAAAGGCCCAAGGCCTATACTCCACGCTATAAATACAACCATACAAGTTCTCTCTAAACACACTTGATTTGACACTTGAATGCATTACTCAAGTTACTCATTCTCTACATCTCATATTGAGTTCCCATACTCAGTTATTCTCTATAATTGATGTACTTACTTGAGCGTCAGAGTGTCTTTCCTTTGTTTTGCAGGTCCCTTTCCTAAACAAAGTCGAATCACTGCCCGACGTGCAAAATTTGGAGTCCACCTAGACCACGTCTAGCCCACACATGGAATTTCTAGATTTTGGTAAGAACAAAGTGTAACCACCTTATCTCCTATTAGGTATCGAATTATCTCCAAGTGATTATCTACAAATCATATCATACTCATTCTCATATTCTCATATTCATCTTATACACACTCGGAAACATTCACTATGAGACCACCTTGGACTCTCATACACTCAGTTATTCTTTCATAATTGATGTACTTATTTGAACATCGGAGTCATTTCCTTTGTTTTGTAGGTCTCCTTTCTTAACAAGGTCGACTCACCATTCGACTTGTAAAGTTTAGAATCCACCTAGACAATATCCAACTTGGTGCGTGACATTTTCATATTTTGATAAAAACACTTCTGAAACAATGGAGGGGAAGAAGTTTTCTCTCTTAGTGGTTGGTTTTTTTTATCTTTATTACTTGTGTCACTATGTGACTGTTGCAACTAACTTATCTTTTCTAGTTCTCCAATTCATCCTCTCTGAATTGGTTCTTTGTTTTGTTTTTGTTTTTTCAAATTTTAAAAATTTTCATTATTTTTTTAAAATATTACAGATAAAATTGGTTATTCATAGCCATACTATTCATCCATCTATATATAGACGGATTTTTTAGTTTTTTTAATAATTGTTTTTCATTTTGCTTTCTTGTTAATTTTTTTGTTTGATTTTGCACTGCAATATTTCAATCCTTATAAAATTGTAAAAAAGTTATATAACTTCATTTTACATTGGAAGATTTTATTTTTAATCTCTATTCGGAAATGCTCTCTCATTATTGTCATTGTTTTTCTTTCTATTACCACTTGAATTTTTGATATTTCTTTTTATTTCTTATCAAACAAATGATATAATCTTCTAGAAAACCTAATTATTCTTAGCATAATATTGGAGAATCTCATTGTTATTACCTAAACAAGCATATACTTGCGTATTCATCCATAGGTTAAATGTAATTATTGGAATAATTGTTGGAGACTCAAATGGTGGATATGCAAGCATGATAACTTATATGATGTTTTATATTTTGATGAATCTAGGAACTTTTGATTGCATGGTATCATTTAATCTACATATCGAAACTGATAATATTCTAGATTATGTCGGATTCTACATGAAAAATCCTTATTTGGTTCTCTCACTATTACAAAAGTAAGTTTTTACGACATGTGTTCCACGACGGTTGTGCCAAAACCGTCTTAGTAGGGTAGGAGGGGGCAATTTTGTAATTATATGCAAAATTATGCATTTTTCGTATACAAAATGAAGACGGTTCCAAAAAGACTGTCGTCGTAGGTGAGCTTCGTAGACGGTTATGTAAAACCGTCGTCATTTTGAACGAAGTCAAATACAATTTTTAAAGAAAACTGTCGTCGTTCATTGTTTTCCCAATTATCAAATTAGGTTTTATGAAGCCTGCCCAGCCTAGTTCGTTCCACACCCAAAGTTAAGCACGGTTCAAATTAGCTGGCATGAGAGCAAACCTGTCTGAACCCTCGATTCCCACCCTCTCTCTGCCACTCTCGCCACCGCCGGCGCCGATTTCGACATCAAGGTCTCTCTCTCTCTCTCTCTTCGCATTCGATTAGACTAGGGTTAATCATTCGCTCGATTTCATTCCTCTTCTCGTGTGTTTGCAGTTTCCTATCTTAGTAACCTCTCTTATCACAGCTCTGCAGTCAATGTTATTCGCTTCTCTTCTTCCAGTAAGTCCAATTCGCTACTTCTCTTTCTCCTCCTAGAAGTATTGGAATTTGCTGATATAATATTTTCAAAGAAAGAGAAATGCAAGTATAATGTTAAATTTAAGTTGTCTCTGCGTTCTAAGTGGTCCTATCATGTTTCATGCTTGGACGTGGACAACTGGAAGTAGACTTTGAATGTCTTCTTTTCTCCTTAGTCGCAGGAAGAAGATGTTTTTTTTTTTTTTTTTTTTTTTTTTTTTTTTTTTTTAAAAAACTATTCTCATAGAAGCCATGCGAGGAAGATCTTCTATCTTCATTCGTTAGTGTGCCTTAGCCAGGTTAGTTAGTTTCTTATCTTTTAATTTTTTGCTAATGGTTTGAAAATCAAATTTCATTTTGGCATGCATTCCGAAGACAGATATAGTTGTTAACATTTCAATTATATCTTTTCAAGAGTTGATTGTTGCTCTTCTTGGCTGCTCTAAAGACACTTTCTCTATTAAGAGACACCATAAGCTTGTGATTTGTGATAAGCCATAACCATGTCATGTGCTTTATATTTTTCTTCCTATGTACATCAAAAAAGTTAAATTCATTATCATATTATTGTTCAAGTTATGTTCCTTCTGATTTGTGCCTATACTTATTTCTATAAATTATTCAGGGTGTCCATCCTTCAATCAAGGGGGAAGTGTGGGAGTTCTTGCTACGTTCCTATGATCCTAACAGTACACTTGAAGAACGGAATGAGCTCAAGTAACGCAGGAGGTATATTTTCATTTAAATGTTTTTTTTTGTCAAATCTGTAAATCAGATTTACAGAATTAAAGGAACACTATCAATACCCCTCAAATTTCTGTGGTCTTCTGATGAATTTTTCACTTTGTCTTGTTTAAACTGTGAAGAAGGGCCAAGTTATCAGTTTTTTAGTAGCTAGTATATTTTGGGAGTTAAAACAAATAAAATAAGTGGACCGTATTTAGTCGTCATCCATCAATTCCACCATACTCCAGTTGTCACTTCATGCAGTGATTTCCTGCTAGTTGTTGTCGTGCTGCTATTACCTGTGTTTCCCATCACTACTGTTCCTGCCACTATCTGTGATCATTGCCATTACAGAACTATTGTATCATCACTGGTCAAATATTCAGATTGTGTACTATTCTAATAAAAATTGTGAGACCAAAATTGTTACCTCTTGGATGCCATGCTTCCTATTAATTTTTGGCTTGGTGCCTCATAATATATGAACAAGAAGATTAGTACTCGTTGCTTTAACTCCCAAAGAATTTAGACTATAGTAACTTGAGACTGGGCGGCTTCTTACATTTCCTCCTATATTAATGTTTAGTTTTTTTTTCTAAAGTGCTATTGGTGTTTCTAATTTTTCAAGTTGTAAACCCTAAATCTTTTCCTTTTTCCCCTTCTCTGAATTGATTGAAAATAAACAAAAAGTAAAATCTTTAATAAATTTATTGTACAGGGGGCAGTATGATATGTGGAAAGCTGAATATCGAAAGATGGTTCCAGTCATTGGTAGTGGAAAATTTATTACAACGCCCCTCGTTGATGATGAAGGCCAGCTAATAGATCCTTCTATGGTAGGCGTCCAGACTTCAGCTAAGAAAGTTGTACAGTGGATGCACCATCCTTGCTTACATACCATATAGTTTTCTCTGCAAAGAGGACAAATATTCTAAACATATAGTTTAAGCTTCAAAGAAATTTAAGAAGTTATTTTAAAGTAATGGATTTAATGTGTAATAGCAAATGCACCATCCTTGCTTACATACCATATAGTTTATACTTCCATAAATGCAGCTAATTAACAAATTTTAGAAATCATTAAAATAGAATAGAAACCTGATGTTTAGTATGGCATAAGTCAAATTAAGGCAGAACATCTTGTGCCTGATTTGTGATGGTGATGGCATCTGTTCCATGGTGTTCACAGAACAACAAGGTCGTTATGCTGTTACTTTTTCCCTTTTTGTTTGTAGTTTATTCAGTGTTATTTTCTCCTTAAAACAATTTGCTTGTGGTTTATTAATAATTAATTTGTTCCAACAAGCATCCAAAGTGGCAATTGATTACTTGATTACTTTGCATTGTAGGTCTTGATGTTCATCGAACAGATCGAGCACTTGACTTTTATGAGACTGAAGCTAATCAAGCAAGACTCTTTGATGTTCTAGCTATTTATGCTTGGTTGGACAATGATATTGGTTATGTACAAGGTAACCTGTTATGTCTCAATTTTTATATGTTGAACTGAAAGAGCTTCGAGAAGTTTGAGACATTCTTAAGGGGTTGATTTCTTTGCAGGAATGAATGATATTTGCTCACCGTTGATTATTCTTGTTGAGAATGAAGCAAATTGCTACTGGTGCTTTGACCGTGCAATGCAAAGGATGGTAAGCCATACATAATGCAACAACAAAATCGCCTAAAAACTTGATTGGATAATTGAAATTGAGAAACTATAATCTAGTAGGTAGTGGCCTTGAAAATTTTTGTTAGAAAACATGTTTAGTTGTCCATCAGACTGATTTTTCTTTTATTGCTTTGAGCTACATTTGTGCATGTCAATATTTACGGGTGCTATTCTCACAACCTATTTGGTACTTTTACTTATAGTTGTTGAGTTAAGACTAGAAAAAACGTGGGTAGGAATTTCTCTAACTTTTTCCCTGTCTGTTTGATTTATATACTTGTTTTGCACACTTGATGAAATATTGCTACACAAAAAAATGTATGACAAAGTCCTGGAGCACATACTCACTCTACTGTTGGGATTGAAACTGATTTCTCAAGAAAAAGTTGTGTCTTGTTTCTTATTTTCTTAGTGTGGTACCCAGTTCTTTCTCAAGTAAGGAAAATCAACAGACTACAGTTGAACATATTACTATAGCTAGTTCAAATAAAGAAGTACTTCTAATTTACTTCAATAACTTTAGGCCTATTCTATCTGTTGCTGTTAATTTTGTTTTCATTTAAAGACTAAAAAGTTTGTGATCTCAATAAATTATTTTTTCTGGTGTATTTACATTCCTGCTTTTGTTTCCACAACAGAGAGAGAACTTCAGGTGCAATGCAAGTTCAATGGGTGTCCAATCTCAGTTGGCTACACTCACTGATAATGAAAACAGTTGATCCAAAGCTTCATCATCACCTTGGTATGTAAAACCTGTTTGGGAAGCTTCTAATATGCTGAGTAGGAGTTTCATATTTCAGATTCTTCTATCTTTATAATTTGAACTAGAATCAACGTCAAATGCATCCAAAATCTTTTCAGTTTAAGATGGTGGATGTTTGTGGAAATATTTCTTTCTTTGACAATCATATTCTAAGATTGCTTGATAATAGAAAATTGTATAAGTATCTGCTCGATTGCTAATTTTGCTATTAAAATTCATTTTCTATAGTAGTTAGTAGTTAAGGGGACCTCTCATTAAGGGAGACATTGCATTATAGCTTGCCTCAGCATACAGAAGCATTCTTCTATATCCATGTGAAAGAACCAAGAAAGCAACCCTTTCAACTTCATCACTTTTTTATTTTGCAGAGGATTTAGATGGAGGAGAATATCTCTTTGCATTTCGCATGCTTATGGTTCTTTTTCGAAGAGAATTTTCTTTTGCAGATACTTTATATCTTTGGGAGGAGAATATCTCTTTGCATTCCGAATACATTTCTTTATTCTTTCCCTTATTATAATTTTTGTTTTTTTTGTAGAATTGTTGCCTTATAAGATTTGGTCAGACTTTATTAAAACTATGTTTTTCAAGCATCTTGTCTACATGCGAATACATGCATTTTAGTTGAGAATTGACATTATTGTATTGATCTGTATTTTAATTTATGATATGAAGTATAATCTCTTTACAGTTTCTTTTATTATGGAGAAGTACAACAAGGATTAAGGCCTAGTGGTTTTAGGTTAAACTGGACTTACACTGAATATGTGGGAGTGGAAGTTTTATTTACTAAAATTAATCTAGCCGCTATTCAAAAACACTGGTAATTCAATTTTAGGCTCAATACTAGTGTTTAAGAGTGTATAATTGACTTGAACATTGATGTAGTTTTGACAAAGCAACCACTAAGCAGTGAAAAATTGAGGTGTTTGATGATTGTTGAAATTATGGAGTTTTTGGGTATGAAGGGAGGAAGAGAGATAAAAGAGAGTGAAACAGAAATTGATATTAACTGATATGTATTATATTGTGTTCATAGATTAATAAAACTATACTGCTAACCCTTATTGATACTAGGGACATCCTTCAATGTGATTCATCAGACACTACATCCTTATCATCTGCCACCTCTAGAGCTTGGACCATGGACCATCCTAATTTGCTAAAATGAGAAATAGTTGTGGTAGTATCAAGATAAATATGGATTGTTTTTAATATTGAAAAAATAAGTATATTTGGTTCTCTGACCAATTTTAATTTTTGTTTTTTTGGATAAGTGTAATTCCCTTTTTCTAAAGGGGTATTGTAGATGACACGTGTTATTGTACCTGTCATTATTTCATGCCATTGTTCTTATTTCTCTATGTCTCTCTCCTTTTATTATTTTATTGGTTTTGGTTTTGTTGAACATGTCACCAACCACTTTTTTCTTAAAAAAACTTGAGTTTAGTTCTTTTTTTTTTTGGGTGAAACAGGATCTGAAAAGCTAGCTTTGGATGAAAATGTAGCTTTTGATTGGGTGCTTGATAAGTTGATTTTTAAAAGTTCTAATTGTGCTAAACATTTGTGATATGTAGTAATCCCTTTAGACATTCATGGTGGTCAGTGGGTATTGGACATATCGGATGTATCCATTCTACAGACTTGTTTTATTTCCTTGATTCTGTGAAAGTGTCTGTAAAGGGAAAAGGTGCTATAATGTATCTCTAAAGTTACATTGCGTTACCTTTGTAGTATTTTTTTGTTTCATTTATTTACTTTTACTCTGTAATTCTATTGAAGTTTTGTAAGGTTTACAAGTAATGACTGTAACTTTGAGAAGGAACTTGGCTTTGCACCTGCAGTCAATGGTTCGACTTTAGTGTCTGCTACAGTTAGGAGTGATTTGCAGTCACAACACCGACCTCATAGTATATGAAGTAGCTTTTCTTTTCCTCTTTATACTATTCACTCTAATGAGGATTAACATGCTTGTATGTGAAGGAGATGTTGAGTATGGTGATGATAAAGGGATGGAGCCAAGTTCTATACACGAGGGTGTCGATGAATTAATGAAATACATTTGGAAAGTCAAATGCACAATATGATTCTTGAAACATGGATTTAGTGATTTTGCTAATTGAAATTCCTGGTGTTGCCTTCAATTTTCTTTAGGTGCTTCTTTTGTTTATGTTTTGCTAAGTTTTTTTTTTTCTTTCTTGTTTTTGCTGCAGCTTGGGCGGGAGAGGCTTTCAGCTCTTTGTTTGATGCTGCAGTTTGCTGTCTTGGATTCATTGGGTACTAAATTAAAGATAATATCTGCATTTGCTGTAGATCATATGAAAGGATTTGTGTACATTGAAGTCGAAAAACAGTTTGATATAAATGAGGTAGCCTTAGTACTGGGTATTTTTAATCGGTTTATTGTATTGATAGCCAAGGTTTTGAATTGCTGCGATCTAGGATGGTTTTTTTGACACCAACCATGATGCTATGGTTGAAATTGTGCATTTTTTTCACCCAGACTTCTATACATTCAAACAACAACTCCTTCACAAGTGTTTTAGCTGTGGATATGCAGGTTTCTTAATTTTTCTCAATTTGATAATTGTGCATGCAGTTAACCATGGGGACAACAATAACATGTTTAGTATTGGTCAGACATTGAGAATTAGGATAGGTCCTTTGAAGGGATACATTTGTCGAGTCATTGCCTTGCATCGTGCTGATGTTACTTTGAAACTAGATTCTCAGCAGAAAGTTCTTGGCCAAACTTTCTGTGCCACAAAACTTATTGATTTTACTTTGATTGCACTTGTGAATATTGTCCTGACTCCTGACTTCCACAATGTTTCTTATGTCAGTGGTGATTTAGATTCAAGTTCATCTACGCCATTTGATTTGCTGGGTACTTAAGCAGTTCTGGAGGTGGGAATACCTTATTCTCAACTTTTTTGTTATCTTATCCAATTATGTTTTAACAAGAAAAAAAAAATCCCCAATAAATGAATTACAACATTAATTAACTTGTGTGCTTTAGTTACCTTTCCTGTACTGTTTGGCCTTGATATTTTATTGACACATGAATCTTGACAATTGTAAAGGGTATTGTAACATTTTCCTAAAAAATAGTGGAGCAAATGAATTGACTTATTCATGTTTAGGATTGAGTTATTCATGTTTAGGGTTTTGATAAGTTTTATATTGGTTGGATTGGGAATGGCTATGAGGTCTTAGGTGTTGATTTGAGAGGAAGCTACTTGAAGATTGAAGCAATGTGAAGACTTGGAAATGTTTTGACTTTCAACATGCTTGAAGGCTTGAAGATGAAGATTGTGATTAAATGTAAAAGGAAAGAAAACTTTCTGTTGATCCAAGTCCTTGCATGCATACCATTCATATTTATTAAGCATTACATCACAAAGGCATTAAGTAATTGTTTTGGAACTTAAAAAAAGAAGCTAAGTGTTTTGGAAAAATAGCCTTAAGTTGGTTTAATCGATTAATACTCAAAGAATCGATTATATTGTTCTTCAAGTTTTCTGGAAATTTATCAAGAACAATTTAATCGATTACATCATCGGATTAATCGATTATTTCATCTTAGCATACTGATAATCTGCCTTAGTGACTGGTTTAATCGATTACCACCAATTCGTAATCGATTACACTTCATACTTAGAAAAAGTGCTCACACTGCCTTAATCGATTACCATTCATTGTAATCGATTACTTAATTCATTTCATGTTTTACACTTAGTCTGCTTTAATTGATTACCATATGTTGTAATCGATTACACAAATATGATTTTGTTTTTCAAAGCATGTCTTAATCGATTACCAATTATTTTAATCGATTACTCAGCACAAACTGATTTTTCATACCTCCTGGAGTAATTAATTACAAGTCGGGATAATTGATTAAATGATCTGTGGCTGTAACATAGAATTTGCTATGAACGATTTAATCGATTACTGGAGCGTTTTTAATCGATTATTTCAGTTACAGATTTTAGTATAAATAGAACCCTGCCTTGTCTGATTAAAAAAAAGGAAGTAGAACTTGAATTTTCGAGCACTAAGCATTCTAAAAGCTTTCTAAGCATTCACAAAGGCTTTCTTCTGGATTCTAAAAGTCTTGCTTCCATTCAAACAAAAATGGGTCATTAGAATTTAGTGAAGCAAAGACAATTCTTTACAAAGTTTAAGGAAAAGTTGTTCTGCATAATGTTTCTGCATTCAATCTGATTTTTCCATTCATATGTATATCATTCTTGGATCATTAGGTGAATTCTTTCCTTACTCTTTGTTGTTGTAAAGTTTTTGATTGAATCTTTGTATGTGAAGTTCTATTGTAATTGGATTTTTCTTATAACTGGATGTAGCCTCATAGTGTTTGAGGTGAACCAGTATAAATCTTGTGTTCTTTCATTTTCTGCATATTTGATTATTCTCTTTGTGAATTCTGTTTTTACATGTTGTTTCTTGAGGCATTACAAGTCTTAGATTGATCTTGGATAAAGATTCTTGATTGTTTTTGTGATAAAGATCTAAAGGGTAAAGAAACTCTGATTTTGATTCATCAAGTAATTTTTAAATTACCAAGACTAACCAATTCATCCCCCCTCTTGGTTAAGTGTGAAGTGTTTCCATATTTTACAATAAATATAGGGTCCTTGTCACTTACTATGGATATAGGAAGACCATGTAACCTAATAATTTATTTTACAAATACTGCAGCTATGCTACGCGCTGTATAAGGGTGTTTTAACATGATGAAATGAGCATACTTACTCAATCTATCTACCACTACCAATATGCAGTCATAACTTTGGAACTTGGGCAGTCCAGTAATAAAGTCCATGCTTATTTCTTCCCAAATATAATTTGGAATAGGCAAGGGTTGTAAAAAACCTTTAGGCGATGAAGTTTGATATTTATTTCTCTGACAAAGACATTCTGTTATGTACTTAGTTATATTAGCCTTCATTCCCACCCAAAAGACAAATTGAGCAATTCTTCTAAAAGTCCTATATATCCCAGCATGACCCCCTATAACAGAAGAGTGGAATTCATCCAGCAGCCTAGGAATCCATGCTGACTTAGCTGCTATTACCAATCTGGATTTATAGTACAGTCTCCCATTCTCAAGAGTATAGTGATTGTGAGTATTAGGGTCCTTTGTAAATTTGAATGTATCTTTGCCAAAATAGGATCTTGTAGGACTTCTTTGTCAATTTCTGCAGCTTCAGGCCAATATATTTTGGATATGGCAGTTAATTCAACTCCTTCCTCTCTCCTAGAAAGCGCGTCAGCTACTCTATTGGCAGCTCCCACTTTATATCGGATTTCAAAGTCATAACCTAGTAATTTAGCCAACCAATTTTGCTGATTTTGTGTAGTAATCCTCTGTTCTAGCAGAAAATGAAGACTTTTTTGATCCGAATATACAATGAATCTTCTACCTAGCAGATAGGGCCTCCAATGTTGAATAGTTAGGACCAAAGCCATAAGTTCCTTTTCATACACTGATTTAGCTAATGAAGTTTCTCCTAGTGCCTTACTAAAATAAGCAATAGGGCGTTTATCTTGAAAAAGGACAACCCTCAATCCTTTTCCTGAAGTATCACATTCTATGTAAAACTGTTTTGAAAAATCCGGTAGAGTTAACACAGGAGCAGAAGTGACATCTTGGATAAATTATTTGAAGGCCTTTTGAGTGCTTTCCTCCCACTGGTAACCTCCTTTTTTAAGTAATTCTGTTAGAGGTTTAGCAATCTTCCCATAGTCTTTCACAAATCTCCTATAATAGCCTGTTAGTCCCAAAAACCCTCTCACAGCTTTGACAGATTTGGGTATTGGCCAGTTAAGCACAACTGCTACCTTCTGTGGGTCCATCTCTACACCTCTTTTTGAAACAACATGGCCCAGGTATTCCATTCTCATTTTTTCAAAACTGCATTTATATTTCTGAATATAAAAATAGTTTAATTTCAACAATGTCAAGACCTTATGTACATGATCTAAATGTAATTCCCAGTCTGTATTATATATGAGGATGTCATAAAAAAAACCAACACAAATTTTCTCAAAAAAGGTTTTAAAACAGCATTCATGGCACATTGAAAAGTAGCAGGAGCATTAGTTAATCCAAAGGGCATTATTATATATTCATAATGTCCTTGGTGAGTTCTGAAAGCTGTTTTAGGAATATCATCCTCATGCATCCTAATTTGGTGATAACCTGATCTAAGATCCAGTTTAGAAAAATAAACAGCTCCAAATAATTCATCTAGAAGTTCTTCGATAACAGGTATAGGGAAATTATCTGGAATAGTTTGCTTGTTTAATGCTTTGTAGTCATTGCAGAATCTCCAGCTTCCATCCTTCTTTTTCACCAACAAGATTGGGCTAGAGTAAGGGCTGTTGCTAGGTCTTATAATCCCTGATGCTCTCAGTCACAAATTTTTCTATCACATTTTTTTGAGCATAAGCATATCGATATGGCCTTACATTAATAGGGTCAGAACCTGATTTTAGAGCTATTCTATGGTCTACCTCTCTTTTGGGAGGCAAACAACAAGGTTCTTCAAAAAGCTCCTCAAAGTCCCTTAATACCATGGATAACTAATGTTCTTGCTGTGTAGATAGACATTGTTTTGTATCCTCCACTGGTTTATCCACTTCTTGCATCATATTACAAAATAGCAGCAATATCTGTTATGTGTCTGATTTAAGGGTCTTTGCCATAGCTTGGACAGAGATCAATTCCTGTGAAAGGCTGGGATCACCACAAATGTTAACACTCTGTCCCCCCCACACAAAATTGCATGGTCAGCTTCCCCCAGTTGACTTTCACTTCACCTAGAGTTTCTAACCAAGCTACACCTAAAATGATATCCACCCTGCCTAATTCAAATTCGAAAAAATCGCCTTTGACTTCATAAGAACCCAAAATTATTGTTAAGTCTTCACAACACCCTTGGGATTTCATTTTCTGGCCATCACCTAACCTAACCCAATAAGGTTGTGTTTCTCTACTTTGAATTCCTAGCCTTTGTATTACTGACCGTCCAATAAAATTATGGCTTGCTCCGCTATCAATCAACACCATGACTGAGCTGCCATTTAAGGAACCTTGCAACTTCATGATTTTTGGTTGAGTCAATCCCCCTGCAGAAAATAAGGATAGGTCTAACCATCTTATCTCTTTCTCACTTTCCCTTCACATGTCGTCATTTTCATGCAAATGTAAGGGTGCATTGTCTAGAACTTCCTCCATTTCCCCATCTTCTTCTTGCTTGCTCAAAATCATAACACAAATATTCTTTTTAGTACACCTGTGCATTGGCCCATAGGGAAGATTGCATTGAAAGCACCCCCTTTCATTTCTCCTCTTTAAATACTCAGAGTAAGGGAGATTTCTTACTCTGTTGTTTTCTCTTTGTGATTGGCCACTGCTAGCCCGATCTTTTAGCAACCCAGTCGGAGTCTTTTCCACAGGTTTATCTCGCCATAGTGAACCTCGATGTGCCTCTGTCATGGAGTTTCGCAAGTTCTGTCCGCTGCTTTGCTGTGCTTTGTACACGAAAGTCGATATCGGCCCCGTACCTTTCGAGTTGATCCTTGGTGTCGATTCCGCTCTGGACGCAGGTGTGCTTAACATCTGTTCAATATCGCGGGCAAGATCCATCGCCTTAAAAATATCTATCGGGTCGTGGATACGCACTTGATTTCGCAACTCTGCTTTTAATCTACCCATAAAGAAACCCAGAAGTAGTTCGTCGGGAACCTCTGGAACCTGAGCCACCAAGGATTCGAATTGCTGTATGAACTCGCTCATTGAAGTCTTGTTAATTGTTCGTATGCGTTACTCAAATGTCTGCCCCTAAATCGTCTCACCAAAGCTTTTTTTTAGTTGTGGCCATGTCTGGTGGGGTTCTTTCTTCATCAAAAATCTGAACCATGCGATCGCCGGTCCTTCCATACTGACGAACGCCATTGGAACACGTTCGTCAATCGCCACTTCTTGCATTTTGAAATACGTTTCTGCCTGTGCTATCCAGCCCAAAGGGTTGTCGCCGTCGAACGTCGGGAGTTCGATTAGCTTGGTAAAGGAGTGACCCGCAAAAGGTTCGCTGTTGGAGCCGCCGCTGCCCCCACCCGAGTTTGCTTCATCCGAGGAATCCAGTCCTCTTTTCTGCACCAAATCCCACATATACTCGCATATTTCTCCAATGCTATCCAGTTTCTTGTTCATGATCTCCATAGATTTCTCCAACGCCTCCACCCGTACTTCGGAAGATGCCATTGCAAAGGACCGTAGCAGGTCAGACCAATTGATAGGGACCAAGAACGGTAATTCTTGAATTCCCTAATTTAAACACAGAATTTTGCTGAAGAATACGTAGAGAAATTTGATTCAAGAAAAGAAAAGGCTTTACAATTCACTCAACAAAATTGGGGATGGTAGATTCCCAATTCCACTTCCCTCCAGATCCCTCACTCTACTAATTACCTAACTACCCCTGCACTTAATTCTTTTTATTTCTCCTTTTGTACACTTGCTATTCCCTAGTGTTATTATTTTCTTCTCTTGGTATCAACTGCTGATTTGTATCAAGGGTGTTGTGTATTCTAGTCTTGAGTGACTGAAAAGAACACTCATTAGGAACGCGCATTGGTATTGGAGTGGGACATTGGAAAGAAACACCAGTTTGGTTGTGTTTCATTGATCCATTTGGAAAAATAAATGCTAATTTGGAGTTAGAAATGGTTTGACTGCTTTTCTCTCCTAAGAATGCCATAGTAGCGAAATGGAATTTTTGGTGGTGGAGGTCTGTTGTGTGAGAGTCTGTGGTTGCCTTAAGGGTGTTTTGTGTTATTTATAGTTGTGTGGTTGTGTTTGTGATAGAGCCTTGTTTGGTATCTAACGTTGATTGAGACATGTCATTATTCATTTTTGTCTTTTATTGGTATGATACATAATATTGTCAATTTCGACTGAGGTTTTACCATTTCACATGTGTTCTATAAAATTTGTAGCATTTGTCATAGTGTTGTCAATGTCATTTTACCCTTCGACATGGTGTATCAAGCATGCGTTCTGTAAAAATTGTTGGCCACCGATTAAAGGACCACAAAGTTACACTATAACATTCGTCATAGTGTTGTCAATGTCATTTTATGCGTGTCAGCCATGCGTCCTGTATATTTTTTTCATGTGCATTGGTCTTAGCTTTTACATGGAGGTTTTTATACTAAATTAAATTGTTATTTGTTAGGATGGACAACAATGATTGGATGTATGACAATATAATGTCAGAAGAAGTTAATATGGATGAAGACATTGAAGCAGACGCTGATGCGTTTGAATGTAATGAAGACAATGATGTAGACCCCGATTATAATAACCAAGGATAAATAAATAAAAGAAAAAGAAAGAGAAGTTTAAATTTTCAATATTCGGTCGCAAAAAGCATTAGTGACGGAATTAGCGACGGATGGAGTCTGGCGCTGATAGCGTGAGACTGGCGCTGATAGCTTGAGATTGGCGCCGATAGTGTGAAATTGCTACAGAAAGCCATTTTTCATTGGAATTTGGCGCCAGTAGCGCTAGAGTGGCGCCATCAGCGCCAGATGCTATGGAAGTTGGCGCCGGTAGCCCCATAGTGGCGCTGGTAGCGCCAGAGGTGCTCCAGGAAGCCAATTTTCTCTAGAATGTGGCGCCGGTAGCGTCAGAGTGGCACCATCAGCGTGAGACCTCTGACAGGGCCACTATAAAAGGTCGTTCACGCGATTTTTAGGGGCCAAACCTTCTTTCTTCTTCCTCTAGACCCCTTTTCCGCCATTAGAGCCTAGGGAAGCTTCTTATCTTCACCAAAGTTCATCAAAACACTTCCCTTTCAACATGAAACTTGTAGAGAACCCTCCTATGAGCTAGAATCCTTCATCAGTTTTTCTAAAAATCTTCAGACGGAGAGATCCCTTTCTCTAGGGAACTTCACAAAACTCGAGCTTGGCGGAGAAATGAGACGATTCTCGGACACCCAAGCTTGGGGAAGTGGTCGATTAGCCTTCCTTGTCATCTTAGAGGTAAGAAACTCGAGTTTTACCGTTTGATTTGTGAATTTGTCTTTGGGATGAATAGTGACCCTTTTGAGTTAGAGCTGAAATTAGGCTTGGATCCTTTAGAAAAGTATTCTTAGGAGGTTGTTGTGATGAAGGATTAGCTTTGAAATGTTGATTTCATGGACTTTGGTTCTTGGCTCTGAGAAATGCATGTGTAGGTAGTATGTTGGTTAATTGATGATTGTAGAACATGTATGAGCCTTGATACTTGTTCATTATGTGCTTGAGAGGCTATAGAAATAGTGAATTGTGTGGAAGAAACTGTTTAAGCCATGTTATATATCTTTGAGTGTTGGACTGTATAGAGCTTTGAGCTCTTTGTTTTGGCTTATACCGAGTCTTGGGGAGATTCTAGCGCCTTGTTTAGGCCGAGATAGACCGCTGAGGGTCTGTGTATTTGTCTATGTATTGGTTAGTTCTGATAACCTTAAGATAGATGACTAAGAGGTTATATGGAAAGGAATGACGTTCCTTTCATTGTAACGGTTGAGGACCGTTGATATGTGCTTATGCCTTGTATGGTTGGATTGGTGATTGATTGTGCTTGTATGCCTTGTATAGGGCGTAACACCGAGGGTGTCAGTGGCGTAGAGCACCGTTCTGGGGCTGAACTGCAGAGCACGGCTTTGCCAGGTAAGTTTTTCGTTCTTGGGGAGTGTTTCCCACTGCCTGTGTTCCACCATACTCCGAGGGAGTGATGGTTGCATTCATGATGCATGTGCATTGAATTGGTTGTTACTTTCCTCATGATGATATGTCTGCATGATTCTATGCCTTGTGTAGATGATTACATGTTGAATAAATCTTCTGGCCAGTTAGATAGATATGGACCTCCCTATTAGTAGAGCGCAACTCCTAGTTTGGTTTGCTCACGTAAAGGGTGATGATGATCCCTTAAGACCAAGACATAGGTGGTCTCGTTGCGGTTGAAGCCTATTCTCGAAGGTGCCATATACGTGCATCCATGTGTAAAGGGGTAGCTCCCGATAGGATGGCACGTGTGTGAGTTACGGTCTCACACTGGGGACTGAGAGTCCCAGATACTGATGATGATGCATCTTGTGGCGGACGTAGTACCGCATATATACATTAGAGCTAGATGATGGCTATGTATTGCTGTGAGGGCCAGAAGGCCAGTGATTGTGATGCCTTTGATGATGTGTGTCATGGAAGTGAGCCAGGGGGGAGGAGAAGCCTCCAAAAGCCCTGAGCTTACTGAGATGTGTATCTCACCCCGTGTGGGGATTATGTTTTTGCAGGTGATTCATCTGGAAGAGATGATAGGTCTCAAGGCGGGAGGCCCCAGTAGAAATAGCTCCTGTGCAGCTGCATGGCAGCACTATGAGAGCATGGAGGCTCCTTTGTTTTGTTTTGATGTATTTTTTACCCATTTGAGGGAAGATGTGTTTGTGTGCACACATGTTTTGGATTTTGTTATGTATCTGGACTTTATATGAATTGTATGCCCTCGTGTGAGGAAGTGATCTGTGAGATCAGGGCGATGTATGCCTATTCTTTTGTATAGACACTGTGATTATCTTGATGATGTATATATGTATACCTGTGGTCTTCTCCTGATATATCTATATAGATATTATTGATGCATTTGCCGTTGTTTTATGTTGTTTTGGATCAATGAGGCTGGCTGATGTTTATGATGAGTGTTGATACGTACCATACGTAATGAATCAAGAAATAAGGTTTTATTTATCGCTTCCACAGGTTAATTAAAGTTAATTACTGCACTTATCTGATTAAATAATTGTTAATACACCGGATGCATACGGGGTGTTACACCGATGCGTTTGAGGATAATGCTGGTTTAATTGATTGTTCTGCAGTGTTCCAAATGAATGAGGTAATAATGTGTATTTGAATGTATTTAAAGTTGTTGTATGATTGTATTTTGCATATTAAATATGAATTATCCATTTGTGTAGGTGTTTGAATCGCGCGATGCGATATTGAAATGGACTCGTACGGTTGCATTTCAGAATGGTTTTTTAGTGGTTATAATGAGGAGTGACACAAAAAATGGCAAAGTAGGAAGAACGTCATTTGTGTTAATTGGTTGTGAAAGGAGTGAAAAATATAGAGTGGATGGTGAACCTAATATGTGACAATCATAATCATGTTTTGGCCAAGTCATTTTGTGGACATCCATATACTGGTTGAATAACTGAGGAGGAAAAAGTTATTGTTGGTGATATGATAAGGTCCATGGTGAAACCAAGAAATATTCTGTTAACTAGGAAGAAGCACAATGCCGATAATGTAACAAGTTCGAAGCAAGTTTACAATGCAAGATATGCATACCGGACGCGTACAAGAGGCGATAATACTGAAATGCAACAGCTAATGAAACTTCTTGAACACGACATGTATATTCATTGGCATCGAGTGAAGGATGAAAATGTTGTACGTAACTTGTTTTGGGCACATCCAGATGCAGTACAGCTGAGACCATATCATATGGTGTTCCTCATGGATAGTACCTACAAAACAAACAGGTACAGACTTCCTTTACTTGACATTGTTGGTGTCACACCTACTGGGATGGCATTTTCAGCTGCATTTGCCTATTTAGAGGCTGAACGCATCAACAATGTTGTCTAGGCCCTTGAACGCTTTAGAGGGATTTTTTTGAACAGTGAATTCTTCCCAAAGGTGATTGTTACCGATAGAGATTCAGCCTTGATGAGTGCTATGAAATGTGTTTTTCCAGATTCAACCAATTTATTGTGTCGGTTTCACATTGACAAGAATGTGAAGGCAAAATGCAAAACTTATGTTAGGCAGAGTCATGCATGGGAGTATGTCATGGAAGCTTGCGAAAGTCTTGTTGACTGTGATATCGAAAAGCAATATCATGAATGTCTTATGAAGTTTGATGTAGCATGTGCACCTGATAAGTGTCATATCTTAGTGAAATTCATATTACATTTAAGGCACTTATCTTGTGTTTTAACTAAGAATATTTATAAAAATTTGCCCTAATCTAGTTAGTTTATGTTGAGTACTTAGCATTTATGTTTCTCGAAGATTCATCCAACATTCCTTTTTATTTTGCTAGCATTCGTGACATTCCGGAGCTTCCGTAAATTTAAAGCAAGCAAAAATGACTAAAAGAAGCAGACCTGGGAGGTGCAGAAAGCAAACCAGACCCAAAAATGACTCAGAATAGTAAAACTGGGGGTACAGAAAGCAAAATCAGGCCCAAAGACCCTTCTGGAAACACTTTAACTCGCCCAGGTGAGTGAATATAGTGTATTTTGCTCGCTTGGGCGAGCAGAAACTGCAAATGGGTCTCCAATTGGCCAAGTGGACGTGCAACTTGGGCTGCAAGTTGGTTTTAGCTCGCTTGGGCGACCAAAACATGAGTAAATGGGTCGCCTGGGCGACCAAACTCGACCAGGCCACCCCCTATAAATACCAAAGCACCCCCAAGGCCAAAATTAATCCCTTCCATTCCATTTTTCTTCTCTTCCTTGCTTCTTCTAAGCTTTTTCTTTAGTTTAGGTTCTTAAATATTAGTATTAGGTAGGTTAGAAAAGTGAGAAAAGTGAAATTTAGTGTGGAGACTCTGCCGGAAAGAAGCGGTGATGGGGGCCCTTCATCAATTCTTCTCTTAAGGAGGTTCTCTCCATGCTTGGTTAGTTTCTCTTATGGATTGAATGTAATCTTCTACCTTTAAGTATTTCTTTTGATATTTATTTTTGCATAAGTCTTTCTATTTATTATTGGTAAATTTATTCCATACTTAACGCTTGATATTACTTGATCACTAATATCACGAACTTAAACTCGAAATGAGATTGAGAAGTAATCTTAGGGTTTGAAATGAATAAATTTACTCTTTACATTACGTTGCTAGACATAGAGCATAACGTTTAGATTGCAATAAACACGCGAATATAATCGTAACGCTGGGATATTTATTTCATATGCGAGAAATCGATATTTGATAAATATTCTTAGGATTCTCAAATGCGAGACATCGATTTGGGGTGATTTTATTTGTGCATCAATAATAATAGAAAATAACTTATGCATGGTAATATTAATTGAATACTAAGGGTATGAACGATGAAATCCAATCCTACGCTTTTCTTTAGTTAATTAAAATCATTTTATTAGTTTCCGTAATCTTTCGTTATTTCTGTAAAATCATCAAAACTTCGACCATACTCGTTGTACATAATTATTCAATTGTTGAAATTCTATTTGGATTAACTGAGTAGCACAAGTCCTTGTGGAGACGAACTTTTATAAATTTTGTAACTTACAACGACAATTGGTACGCTTGCCAAAAGTCTAACAAGTTTCTGGCGCCGTTGCCGGGGACTTGAGTCGCTCGCTCAGTTCTTTCAAATTTAATTTTTCAGTTGAATATGACTTTTTTCTTTACTTTCGTTATTTTGATTTTGTAGAAATTCTTTTGTATTTGATTTTGCTTTATTTTCTTTAACCTCGGTACTTACGAATTATTGCAAAGTTTGTCCTTTTTCCTTTTTGAGGTAGATTTCTTGCAGTTACATCAATATTTTAATTTAGAAAATTACCAAAGGAAAAACAAACAGCCGAAAAGCTACCGAGAGAAACTTCTTCTATTTTTCTACTTCACCTACAAAAGCAATTTCTAAATATGGCTGATAGAGGGGGAGAGGAAAATAGACCACAAAGGAGGACTCTGGGTGATTATGCGTATCAACAAAGACCAAAGCATTACAACAGCATAGTCATTCCTCCTTTCAGTAAAAAAGTTGTGGAATTGAAGCCTGCATTGCTCAGTTTGATTGGATCACATCCTTTTGCCGGACTAGATCATGAAGATCCATACACTCATTTGTCCACCTTTATGGAGCTGTGCAGTACCATGGGAGCCTCTGATGCAGATGTTGAGGCTATCTATCTCAGAGCTTTTCCGTTCTCCTTGACAGGTAAGGCAAATGTATGGCTTCAATCCCAACCTAATAAAAGTCTTAGCACTTGGGAAGAAGTGGAGGAGAAATTTATTGCCAGATTCTTTCCTCCATCTAGATTCATAAATACAAAGTCAGCAATTGCTACTTTTTCCCAAGGATATAATGAACCTCTCTGTGAAACATGGGAGAGATTCAAATCTTTACTGCGTAGGTGTCCAAACCATAACTTTGATGATATTGCACAGTTGCATATTTTCTACAGTGGTTTGAGACCCCAAACCAAGATGATTCTTGACGCCTCAGCTGGAGGTACGATGATGTCAAAGAGCCCAGAGGAAGCAATTATAATCATTGACTCCATAGCAGCCAGTGATTACCAATCTCATCATGATAGATCTCCGATGCAAAGAAAAGGTATAACGGAGCTGGATACTCAAAATGCAATTCTAGCTCAGAACAAACCCTTGACTTAACAAATAGAGGCCTTGACCAAACAAATAGACCAACTTCCTCAACTACATGGTGATTGCCAACAAGAAGAGCAGGCTTATTATATGCAGAATCAGACTAGACCTCAATAGAACTTCCATGGAAATTACCAAGGCTATAAAAATGGTCCAAGTTCTTATGGCTGGAAGCAGCAAGATAAAAATGCATATTATGATCCCACTAACTCTTCTTATGCATGTCCCTCTAATAACTCTTATGTAGGTTCTTTAAATAGGGTTCAACAACAAGAAGAAGCTCAGCCTGATAGAATATCAAAAATGGAAGATACTCTAACTCAGTTTATGCAGATGTCCATTTCAAATCAAAAGAATACTGAGACTTCCATCAAAAATCTTGAGGTTCAGGTTGGACAGCTTATAAAGCAATTGTCTGAGCATAGAAATAGACCCTCTTCAGCAAAAACACATGTTAATTCAAGAGAACCAAGGGAGTGTTTTAGAGTGGATATCTTGAATGGAGGAAATTCTGACTCCAAGAAGTTGGCTCAAGGAAAAGATTATACATTAGCAGAAGCATTGGAGGAGATAAGTGAATCTGAAGAAGAAGATAGTTTAGATCATCTCCAACAACTAGATG
>PYAF01001233.1:16894-28287 GCA_007407185.1 Glycine tomentella | reverse complement strand
ATTCTTAGGATTCTCAAATGCGAGACATCGATTTGGGGTGATTTTATGTGTGCATCAATAATAATAGAAAATAACTTATGCATGGTAATATTAATTGAATACTAAGGGTATGAACGATGAAATCCAATCCTACGCTTTTCTTTAGTTAATTAAAATCATTTTATTAGTTTCCGTAATCTTTCGTTATTTTCGTAAAATCATCAAAACTTCGACCATACTCGTTGTACATAATTATTCAATTGTTGAAATTCTATTTGGATTAACTGAGTAGCACAAGTCCCTGTGGAGACGAACTTTTATAAATTTTGTAACTTACAACGACAATTGGTATGCTTGCCAAAAGTCTAACAGCACCGTGGCCTACGTTTGTTGATTACGTGAAGGACATTTGGTTGAATCCCCACAAAGAAAAATTTGTGACAACATGGACAAATAAAGTCATGCATTTTGGAAACACAACAACAAGCAGGTAAGTTTGTTATCTGACAATGCTTACATTGATATTTCCATAAATTTATTGTATTTTCAATTAATTGATAAAATGACCCATATGCAGGGTGGAGTCTGCACATTCGACCTTATAGCGCCTATTGCAGAATAGTATTGGAGACTTATGCACTGTTTGGGATGCCATGAACAACATGATCACGTTGCAACATAATGAAATCAAGGCATCTTTGGAGAATAGCACACATGTTGTAGGACATGTTTTTAAACTCACTTTATACAAGAGACTTGTTGGCATGGTATTTAGGTACGCGTTAAACCAAATTGTTACTGAGTATGAGCGAGTTCATTATGCAGGGAAAAATCCTTCTCGGTGTGGATGTGTTATGAGAACAATGCATGGTTTGCCTTGTGTGTGAGCTAGCAAAGTATGTGGTTGGTAGTATTCTAATTGACACCATTCATATTTTTTGGCGGAGATTAAACTTTTCAATTGAAGGTATGCATGATTCCGAAGTCACCATAACTGAAGAGATGGAATCCATTTCAAACTGTTTTGAAAAGCTTGATTTGTGTGGGAAAATGACAGCTAAAAGTAAACTTAAAGAAATTATGTACCCTGATTTAAATTCCATGTGCGCTCCCCCTAATAAGGTCAAAACTAAAGGTGCTCCCAAGAAGAAGATGACAAAGCACAAAAGATCAATGAGAAGGGACACGTCTTACTTTGAGTATGTAGACGAGTTTCATTCAGTGCAGAATAGTTGTTCCACTGCAAAACAGTCCCTTTCCTCATGTGATGTTGAGATGCAACGCGGGATGGTTCCAATGCTAGATCAATTTCACCAATTTATGCAGAAGTTCATCTTGAATATCACCAATATGAAAACAGATGGTAATTGTGGATATCGCGTAATTGTTGCTTTATTAGGTTATGGTGAAGAGTCTTGGTCTTTGGTACGCAATCATTTTCTCAAAGAACTTGGAGAATGGACTGATGGATATATAGCCTTGTTTGGTGGGATACATAGATTTGAAAACTTAAAACGGTCCCTACTGGTCGATGGATTATCCAAGGTAAAAGGTCGTTTGGTTTAATCATTATATGGATTTAATAACAAGGCTAATCAAGTCCATTAAGTATATTTGAATAACCATTTTTTTACAGGTTATTGTGGATATGGATGGATATTACGGAAATGGGGCATGTAATTGCATCGAGATATAACGTCATTGTAGTATCTCTTTCACTTCAGCAAAGTATGACGTTTTTTCCTTTAAGAAGCCAACCCCTAGAGATCCCCAAGTTCATCGCATTCTGTGTATTGGTAATGTTTTTGGTAATCACTTTGTTCAGGTATATCATTAATTTGTTTATTTTATGGAACTACCTAAATCTGTCAAAGTTATGATTGTCTAATGTTATTTATTGAAACAAGTTTTCTTAAAGGACAATTGTCCTTTGCCGTTGACTTCGTTCTTGTGGGATGCTCACTGTACCAGCGAAGCACAAGCCTGGCCTAATAATTACATTAGTAGAATGCAAATGTATATTAGATGTATGAGGTTGCACACTGAACATGTAGACTTAGGAAATGTGTAGAAATATTTTAAGAATGAATAAACTGTTATTTTGCATAATTGTGTCAATATATAGGTATAAGCAAGTAAGTTTGCCCGACATAACAAAAAGAAAAAACATAAACAACTATGTCGAACATAGATGAGGTCATCAGTACATAAAACAGTGATGGACTACTCAAAGGCGCCTCCGCTGTGCATCTCTAGGCCGTCTTCTATGACTACATACAATTCTGTAGTCCTTGACACTACGGGCGAGATGCAACATCTGCTGTGTCCTAGCGTATGCATCGGATCCCTCTGTAACGATGCCGTCATCGATGAAGGCTTGCAAGCCCTCAGCCAGCCGTTTGCAAACAGACTGAAATTACAACAAAACAACAAAATACATTACACAATGTAATGAAATCTGATAACACAATGGATAAAGAAATTGTAATATTTTTACCACTGCATATGTTGGTGACTGGTCTACCATACTAACATCTGATGCATGGGGACCCACATCTGGGTGAGGGGGATGAACATCTGGTGCAGGGGGTACTGAATCAGTTATGGGCCCAGGTGGAGCATGTGAACGGGCATGTACATACTATGCCGGAGTCATAAACGGATGTGAGATCCGATAGAACCACTCCATGTATCCAGCAACACAGTGACTTGGATAATGTACCAAGTCACTAGTCGGTATAAGGTATTCCGAGAAGTGGACCCATCGCTCGTCAACATCATCAGTGGAGGTGACTTACAACATAGGCAGCTCTGGAATCTGCTGAATCTAGCCGAACTGCCTAACTACCCTGTCTGGAAGGTACCTAACGATGTGAGGGACCCCATCTAATGAAATCGGAAAATAAATTAATCGACTCAAAATCCCTAAGGGGTCGGTGCTCCGCATATGGTGTCCAGCAGATGTCATCAGGTCTCAACCTGTCTATACGAGCACGGTAAGTCGCCAACAGTAATGCCTTCGTATTCTTCCAGTGACAGGCACGCGTGTGCGTCTCTTCATATGCATCCAGAGTACCCCTATCCACAACTGTCGAAAAATACTCATATATCCAACACTACAAATGGAAATGATGAAAGTCAGAAATAATTCAAAACATAACAGACCCACACACACACAAAGACACAAGATTACCTGTAATATAGTAATGTATCCAGCTAGATGCTTTCCGTGGTGTTTTGATGCATAACTCAAATTCTCATACATATGCACCAAAGCACCAGCTCCCCAAGCAAATCCGGCAGCTTCATCGTTGTCGTGAAAAGGCTGTAAGAACTGAACGCCTATATGTGTCGCACTCTTGCTGGCAAACAAAGTGCAACCAACAAGATGCGACAGATAGTCCCTGGCTGCTAGTATCTGTAACACCCCATAGGCCTCTGGTGCGTTAACATTAATAATATCAGTTTAGCGCTTAATAAACATAAAATAGTACTCAGCGGAAGCATAGAATCGTTGTTCTTGATTCATTATGTATGGAATATTAAACTTGAAATCACAATTATACAAAATACAATTCAATCCTATGCTGATCCAGTGTTTCAATTCATATATCAAAATCAGATAACTCAATTGTACAGGCAGATAACAGATATAAGACAATTAAACTCAGGGAAATGTTACATATCATATATAATAAAGTTCTGTACATGTACATCTCAATGTCATAGTCCACACCACACATACCGTGGTGGTACAAAAGAATATCAACCCTCCATGAGGGAGTACAGAACTATGCATCAAAATAACAACAAAAAGAGCTATCCAGCTCCTACGTCAAGCAGCCTAGTCTCAGCTGGGCCTCCTGCCCTGAGACTGCTCTTCTCTGCCTGAGGTATCACCTGAAAGCAAGTAAACCCCACACGAGGTGAGATAACATATCTCAGTAAGCTCAGGATTCTTGGGAAGTCATTCCTACCCTGGCCCACACTGCACAATACAACCATCAAATAAGTATACATATCAGATCAATTTCACATCCATGGCAGAGTTACACTCAATGCCCACAAGTCGAGCAGAGTTCCACTCAATGCTCTCAACAGATGGCAGAGTTACACTCAATGCCCACAACATATGGCAGAGTTACACTCGATGCCCTGGCAGAGTTACACTCGATGCCCTCAACATATGGCAGAGTTACACTCAATGCCATTTACAGATCACAGCATAACCAAGTACAAGATAGATAAGGTCTCAACAGGATGCAACAACCAATGCATGCAATATGAATATGACCATCACTCCCCTGGAGTGTGGTGTGCAACCAAAGCGGGAATTCATCCCCAAGGAACACTGAACTTACCTGGTAAGGTTTCAGCTCGTAGTTCCTTCCCAGGTCTGTGGCTTCCACCGCCAACAGTCTCATAATCAATGCCTAATCAAGGCATAAGTAATTCGTATCACAATCCATTTCACACACATTCAATCACAGAGTGTATCAAATCATAAGTCCCCTATCCTAGGGTTTAATCAATTCTGCCCACACAAGGCTTTTTCTCAGATCATACAAGTATATCAAAGCTGTTATCAGGGCCATTGAGTCACCACAGACTCAACACATTTCATATTTCTAAACCATGACCCAAAATTCAGAATATCTCTAGAACGGTCTTGCCTTCAACCCAGGCACCGTTCAAATAGCCTCTCAGGCTCAACATAGACTCAGGTATGGCTCATGCACGTCAAAATTCCATAACCAAGTGACTCTACACCGGTCACTTATGCACTCACAGAGCCAATATCCAAAGTCATCAGAATCAAAAACTGAAAGCTATTCCTTCATCATTAGGCAATTCTAATCAGGTTTCCCAACAGAACTCGGGGCTAAGTCTAGCCCCAGAGCAACAAAATTCACAAAATCCACAGATTTCTCAAATCCCAAATCAACCGAAGAAACTCAGGTTTCTTACCTCAGTGGCGACTCACAAGGCTGAAGGACAGCTTTCCTAAGCTCTGCCGTCCGTTTTGCGCCTCTGGTCTTCGCCCACACTCACTTTTCTGAGGTTTCTCTGAAGGTTGGGGTTTTGCTCAAATCTTAGGAATTGATGAAGGTTTTAAGCTTTCAATCGGTTAAAACTGGTTTTTAGGTCACAGGGAAGTGTTTAGGCTGGCAAACAAGGTCCTAGGAAGCTTGGAACAGCTTTAATGGAGGTCCAGGGCGTTGGGAGGAAGAAGAAGGAGTTTCTCCTTCCCAAAAACGCGATCTGCCCTTTATACTGGGCCTGCCCGAACTCTGGCGCGGATCGCGCCAGCTCCCGCGCCAACCGCGCCAACATGGCGGTTAAGGTGGCGCCACCAGCGCCATTCCCACGCCTCCAGCGTCAACTTCCAGAACCTGTGGCGCTACCCGCGCCACCATGGCGCCATCTGTGCCACACCTCCCTTGACCTATGGCGCCATCAGCGCCACACTTGGCGCTGGTCGTGTGGCTTTCCAGTGAAATCTGGTTTTCCAGGCCACTACCCGCGCCATCCGCGCCACCTATGGCGTTATCCGCATGGTATGGAAAACCTCTGGCGCCCTCAGCGTGACATTGGCGCCCTGAGCGTCAGCTTCCAGAGACTCTGGCGCCATCAGCGCCAGACCTGGCGCTATCAGCGCCACACTCTCAACTGGGTTTTCTGATGTGAATCCCCGCGCGACAGCGCGGGGGTATGGCGCCACCCATGCCATAACTTAGGGTTATCACAGTATCCACTGCCTAGAGTCACACAATCTGAAATACTGCTCTCGAAGCCAGGACAATCGAATATATGCCCCGTGGCACTGTATCGTCTCCTATTCAACTTCATCTACAATGACCTCTAGCAACTCCACCAACAGAGTAATAGCCTGTCTGATGTCTATCTGCTCATAGGAATGGAACACTCCCATGACAGGGATATACAGTAAGGAGGCAACGTTATCCAGCGTAATAGTAATTTTGTCGACAGGGAGGTGAAAACTGGATGTCTTAGCGTGCCATCTCTCTACAAATGCAGACAACAATCCCCGATCTCCAGTGTCCACTGAGCACCGCATAAGCGGACTAAGGCCAGTAGTAGCCACTAACCCTTCAATCTCAGGAGCTGGTTTCCCAAATTTAGTAACCTTACGTCCATGCCAACTTTAGCTCTGCATGTTCCTGCAATAAATCCATGAACACATGTTTACAATGTCTCAGAAGCAAACATATAATCCTAAACAACATGTCATCGTCTTATAAATACCTCTCCTGACCAGACTTTAGCAGCCACATGGTCGGCATAACCAGTCAAGACTGAACAGTCTTTTGGACCTCCTGGAAAACCTTCAGTACCTACATCCTCCGTCGCAGGTACACCAGTATGCATAAGTGGTTCCTCAACTGGAGGATCCTCAGGAACACTAACACCCGCCCTTTCTCGACGAGCGGATGCTGTAGGCCTATGCCGCTCATGAGCTCCACCAACAGGCCGATGCATTCCTCCTCTAATCCTAGCCATAATCTATACAACAATCCAATATCGTGTTACATAGGTCCAATTCACACGCATAGAAACCAATCAAGTCAAATTCTAAGCAAAGAATCCCATATCGGGTTACACAAGGTTGATTCACATGCATGGTGACCTATCAAGTCCAATTCTAACCAAACAATCTAATACGGTGTTCAACAGGTCCAATTCACAGGCATAGAAACCAATCTAGTCAAATTCTAAGCAAAGAATCCCATATCAGGTTACACAATGTTGATTCACATGCATGTTGACCTATCAAATCCAATTCTAGCCAAACAATCCAATTCCGGGTTCAACAGGTCCAATTCATAGGCATAGAAACCATTCAAGTCAAATTCTAAGCAAAAAATCCCATATCGGGTTACACAAATGGTGACCTATCAAGTCCAATTCTAACCAAACAATCCAATACGGTGTTCAACAGGTCCAATTCACAGGCATAGAAACCAATCTAGTCAAATTCTAAGAAAAGAATCCCATATCGGGTTACACAATATTGATTCACATGCATGCTGACCTATGAAGTCAAATTCTAACCAAAGAATCCAATATGGTGTTTAACAGGTCCAATTCACAGGCATAGAAACCAATCTAGTCAAATTCTAAGCAAAGAATCCCATATCGGGTTACACAACGTTGATTCACATGCATGTTGACCTATCAAGTCCAATTCTAACCAAACAATCCAATACTGGGTTCAACAGGTCCAGTTCACAGGCATAGAAACCAATGAAGTGAAATTCCAAGAAAAGAATCCCATAACTGGTTACACAAGGTTGATTCACATGCATGCTGACCTATGAAGTCCAATTCTAACCAAACAATCCAATACGATGTTCAACAGGTCCAATTCACAGGCATAGAAACCAATCTAATCAAATTCTAAGAAAAGAATCCCATATCGGGTTACACAACGTTGATTCACATGCATGGTGACCGATATATATGGGAATATGTCTTTTGTCTAGGCACATCATAAACTATAACAGTAAAGACACGCCTCCTTGTGTACTTTTTCCTTTTTATCCGTTTAGTGGTTTATCATACTAAATTATTATTATTATTATTATTATTATAATTATTCCGTAGGTCTTTCAATATTAGACAATTTTTAATGAATTCAGTATCTAACTATACACAATTTTCATTGACAAGCATAGTCACCTACAAAGTCCAACTTTAACAATCATACTTCCTAAATTTGAGTTATTTGATGTTCAAAATCACATGCAAAGAAGCACATACTATCAAATAGCATATCATCATCAACCCATGGATAACAATTGAAAAATCAGCTTCCTAATTATTTAAACAACTTTTTTTTTAAAAAAAAAATACTCTAATATGGATTGGGTAATCCGTATGGGTCTTACAGATTATCTGATCCGTATAACCCATACGGATCATGTAATTCGTGCAAACCATACAGATTGGAGAATCCGTATGGGTTTTACAGATCAGGTAATCCGTGTAACCCATATAGATTGTCCAATCCGTATGGTTTGCATGGATTACATAATCCGTAAAAACCCATACGGATTCGCCAATCCGTATGGTTTTCACGGATTACCTGATCCGTAATACCCATACGGATTCTCCAATTCGTATGGCTTTTACGGATTATCTAATCCGTAAATGTAATACGGATTGATCAATCTGTATGAGTTTTACGGATCGCCAAATCCCTATAACCCATACGGATTGATTAATCCGTATTACATTTATGGATTACCGAATCCGTTCGATGGTTCTTCTCCCAAACACGCCCAAAATTAAAAAACTTACCTCACACCTGCGCCGCCACCAACAGCCGACCACACCACCGAGCCACACAAAGGAAATGTGGAACCAACGACGCAACGAAATCAATCACCAAGCACTTTCACCACACGAAGAAGAAGAAGAAGAAGCAGAGGCGCGGAGGAGGGAGAAGACAAAAAGCCTTTGATTTTAAATTAAATAAATAGGGATAAAATGGGATATGCACTGTAACTTTAATGGTGTAGAAGAAAAAAAACTGGTGTACGAAGCACCACTCAAAACCCCCAAGGCAACCCAAAAGACTGACTGAGACATGATGATTATGGTTTTGATCCAAATGACCCCTAAGAAAATCCTTAAGACACCCCCCAAGGAAGATAGAGACTCAATGATATAGATATCCACTTGCAATACAACCCCCAACACATCCCTCAAACTACCCCAACCCTACTATTACAACTAGATGGAACCCGAAATCCCTCAACTCACTCAAGCTTAACCCATCCCCCAATACAACCATGTACCCGTCCCCCAACACATCCACTTGGTCTGGATGGAACTGCACAACCTAGGAATCAGAGTAACTATTGAAAGGGTTTCCATTTACATTGCCGTAGTCTATGATGAAAGATGGGTTGATTTGAATTCAAGTGTCAAATATAAGAAAATAGCTAATTGGAGCTTAAATGAAGTTGTGAAGGAGTTTTGTTTTATTCCTCTAAAATCTTCTCTTTCTCCTTCAATTTCATAGTAAGATATATATGCTTTTTTTCCCTCTTCAATCTTCTCTTCTATTTTGTTAGTACGTAACGACAATGGGAGAAACTAACAAGCAAATTAAGATGAGCGCTATTTGGTTTAGGTGTTTTGAAGTTTGTTTTTTGTTTGTAATATACTTTTCAATATAAAAATTTTCTACGTGGATGTACTTTGTTTAAATCCTTTCCACCCTTCTCTTTCTCCTTCAACTTCATTGTATGGTATGTAAGCTTTGTTTTTTTCTTTTTCACTCCAATCTTCTCTTTCTTCTGTTTTGTTTCATAGTAATGATAACAGTGGAAAATAAGAGATTGAACATAATGAAAAAGACAATGTGATTTGTTTTAGTCATAATTCATTTCATGAGAACATAAAATTGTTTTATTATCAACCTTTCGAATATGCATGTCCTTTTGTTTCTATTTCCATTTATTTATTCTATAAATATACATTTTATCTCATTCCATTAAATTGTTCGTGTACGGTTAATTGCAAGGCTGCCATTATTTTAACAGTATCCATTTACATTCTTATACTTTAATTATTTTTGCTTGCATTAGGTACAAGAACATTTTTGCATTCTTAAGCATTAATTTAAATACAAATATAATAAATCATATTTTTATTTAATGTAGATGTGAACAGTCAAATTAATGAGCATGCATGTAATGAGAATGCAGATAAAAATAATAGAAATTGATGCATCCATTAATTTGTTGTCCATCAATTCATTGGTTGACATGCCTTTTTGTTAATTTGTGACCATTTGCATTCTTAACTAAGATATAATGTTAAAATGTTAAAATAAAAAACTAAACAATCTTATTAATGGGTTTATTGGCTTAAAAATCTATAAAGGCAAATTTTATTACAATATATATTTCAAATATAATATAAAAGTATGATATATTAAATTTGAAAATACCATTGATTAATTTTACCTGTGTAATAAATTTCACATTAAAATATTAAATCAATCAAATAGGAAGACACTACTCATTAAATATAATATTCACTGATTTTAATCAACCAATTATTTCATTTTAATTTCATATTAAATTTATATACTGTACAAACTTTTGGAAGTATGAAAATAAGTTTCTAAACATAGGATTATTTATTAAAAATTTATGTTACATAATTTAGTTTGTCAACTTTATAACCAACTTGTCTTCATAAAATTTTAATTATAATTCCATTAGTAAATTTCTTCTCTATCGCAATAAAGGTAGAATTTTTTTTTAAGGAATGAATGGGTTGCTTACCAAGGATGTATTGAGGCTTTACATTACTTGTTTTAGAATTTGACACAGTCCAAAGTGATTTAGTAAATGATTTTGTTACAAAACAAATAATATATTAGGATTATGATATGAATGACTTTTACATGATAAGCTTTGCAGTAGGAGATAGAATGCTATAATAATTGTCATTTGTGATAATTTTAATTATTGACACAACAAACATACATATAGAAGTATAAACGAATTTACTAAGTGTTCTGCTCAAAGAGAACAGAAATGTCCAACAAGTGGTGTTGGATGATTTTATGTAGGATCACGCTCTCTCTCTTAAGAAGCTTATGAAACAGAAGCAACTTAAGGAAGAAGAAGATCACAGCAGCAATACTCACAACGCAATTGGTGTGCGGTGTGTGCAGTGTGAATGGAAAGAGAGAGTCAGAATTGTGTGTCCCTTTCACCATAGTGTATGTTTTATTTATAGGATTCTAACCTGGACCTTGATGATGGACGGTTGAAGCCCAATATCTTCTTCCGGGATATTCGGAGATATAGATAACTGGAAGATAGCAGTTTATATCTTCTATCTTCTGGTGGTTATGATAATGGGTTAGTGGAAGTTTGTTGAGTATTTGAACTGCTAGGATGAAGAATATCTTTTATCCGTAACACTAAGCATGATTCAAAGTGAAATATTTATTTTGCTAATACGATAAGTACCAATTGATTTTCCTTATTGCATATAATTTTTAACTAGGGTTGTTTACGGGTCGATTCGGATCGGTTTTGGCCAAATTTAGGACTCAACCCAATCAAATTTGATCGGTTCGGTTCGGTTCGGTTTTCAGAAAAAAAAAAAATTGAAACCCAACCCAACCCAACCCGTTCATAAACAGTTCGGTTCGGTTCGGATCACTGGGTTACCCATTTAAATTTTTTTTTTAGAACTACTATTTTATATCACGATTCTTTCAAATATCTCATACAATTAACACAATATTATCAAATGTATGAAAGTAGTAAAATTGATTCATTTAATACCATCAACATAATATTATAAAATAGACTTATAATATAAATTAAAACAAAAGATTTGTGAACAATATTTACTATAAT
>PYAF01001233.1:1308-16794 GCA_007407185.1 Glycine tomentella | reverse complement strand
TAATTTAAAGATATGATTTTAACCAATTTTTGAATGCAATCCTAAATATATTCTATCATATTATCCAATGCAATCTTAAAGATATTTTATTATATTATGCAATGCAATCTTAAAAATATTCTATCCTTTTTTTTAATGCAATATTAAAAAATATCCTATCTTATTTTTGAATGCAATCTTAAATATTTACAATATCATATCTTTTTTTATTGTCAAATTATTTTTTTAATTTTTAATATATATATATATATATATAAATAATAAAATTTATATTATTATCACGGGTTCACGGATCGGGTCATCGGATCAACGGATCTGTAAATCTAAACCCGTGACCCGACCCGTACATGAACGATTTTGATCGGTTCGGTTCGGTTTTGACCCAAATATATAAATGACCCAACCCTAACTGTTCGGATCAGTTCGGGTTCACGGGTGACCCGTACCCACGAACACCCCTATTTTTAACTCATTTTACAATTGTGTGTATGTGTGTGTTATATTTCCTATTCATAATCGACATAAGCATCAAAGTCATTACAGGAACCCTATTTCAGCCAATTTCTTCTCGTGGATCTTTCTTGACATTAGGTGACATCAACAAAATATTTGTAAGAATATAAAAGAATATTGAATTTTTGATCGTGCTGATCATTTGGTTATAGGTTAAAGAATCAAGAATTAAAAATTATTTAAAATCATGTTGGTATGCAATTGAAACATGGTAAAAGAATATTAATAACATTTTTTAATAATTTTTTAATTTCTTGATTAACTAATGCCCTTAATTATTAGGACACTTTTTAGTATTTTCCTATATATTTAAGTAATTAAAAAATAATAGGCATATTTAATATTTCTTAACTAGTGTACTCTTTCGATGATTAATGAAAAAAAAATATATTATAGGAATATAACATGAGTTTTGCGAACAAGTTTAAGGCATTGATAAAAAAATTCAATAATTAAAAGATAAAATATTTTATTAAAAATAATGCTAAGTCAATTAAAAATCAAAGTGATAATGAATTAATAATAATTTTAAATAATTTGACCCTTTTAATTTCGTAGCTACAATTTTGAGACATTGTTTAACATTTTCTATTTTTTTAATCTATCGTAATTAGATTTTTTAACTTAGTGAGATTCTAAAGTATTTCTCATAATGTTTAGTCGTTTCAATTAGTTATGAGACTAGTCAAACATATATAGTCTATGAAACACCAATTCTGATATGGACACTAATACAAACATGCAGACACAACTAATGTCCAAAAAGACACTACTTATATATATATATATATATATATATATATATATATATATATATATATATATATATGAGATAAAAAGATAAAGTTGTTAAGCTTTACATTTTCTTCATATAGTAATAAGCTTCATAGATGAAATTAAATACTAAGAAATATATCCCTTAATATATAGTTAAAACAACTAATTATGTCCCATGAAAAAAATTAAGCCTTACAAAAAAAATGTCATAAGTCTTGCAATATTTGTAATATAAATGTTCACTTTTTAGTTTTTATTTTTTTTATGATAATCTCTAAGAAGTGTTTAGTCAATAATAGATGTCGACTTTCTCTCTTGACTTTGTGCTCAAGAGGTGTTGGAGAGATATTCGAGATGTGCCAAAGAGATGTCTGAGCTAAAAGAAAATATTTTTTAAATACAATACGATTTAAGTATGTTTGACACGTGTCGAGGACATGTCCAACAAATGTCATGTTCGAAAAGTATTTGACACGTGTTGTCACATTATTCTATAAAAGTGTTTTTATTTCTTAATAATTTAGGATGTGTTTGGTTTACAGGATAAAAAAAATAATTAAAATAAAGTGTAAAAAATATATAAATCTCACATGAAAAGTATAAAATTTCTCTCATATTTCTTTTCTCTCATCCTAGACTAAGCCCACGCTAAATAGTTCCTTATCTCTTTTTAAGAATGTGCTCTTTAAGAATCACATTCAAATTCTCATTCATAAGTTCATTATGTATTGCCAATTTAATCACACTCATTAGATATTTTAACATTTTTCATTTATTAACATGTCACTATGATACTACCCGTTATTTTGCAACCACTGCTCCATATGACCAACTTTTAAACTTTGAATGAATCAGAGAAGAAGCTCCCTCATAAGTGCCCTATCTTAGTAAAATTAGGATTATAATGCTGACACTTATCTTTTGATCTTATTAAATTTATTTATAAATTTACCCTAAACCTAGTTAAATTCTATTTAGTACTTATATAAAATGTTGTTTTTCACATTTTGGAAGATTAGTCCAATGACATTTTGTATTTTGATAGGTTCTGATGGTATCTGAAACATCCAAGCAAGCAAAGCAAGCGAAAGGGGCATAAAATCAAATTTGGGAGGTGTCAGAAGCAAAATGGCCTAGAACTCGTCCAGGCCCGTGACCTTTCTTCATCATTAAGCCTTTAACTCGTCAGGCGAGCATCCTTAGGCTAAATCATTCGCCCAGGCGAGCTTCAAGTTCTAAGGAGATATGATTAGCTCACCCAGATGAGCAAACACAGGCAAAAACACTCGCCTTGGCTAGTGGACATAAGCAGCTGACCAAATTCTAAAAATAGCCACGAAAGTTGAAGGAGAAAGGCATGCCTTGGATGCTTTGGAAGCTTTGGCTAGTTATTTAGCTTAGGAAAGTTAAATATTAGTATTAGGGAGGTTAGGAGAGTGAGAGAAGTGAGAATTAGTGTGGAAACTCTGCCGGAAAGAAGCGGTTATGGTTCCCTTCATCAATTCTTCCATTGAGGAGGTACTCTCCACAATGATTGTTCAGCTTCTCTTAAGGATTGAATGTAATCTTCTTATCCCTATGTATCTCTTTTAATATTTATTTATGCATGAATCTTTTCTATTCCTTATTGGTAATTTCATTCTGTTCTTAATGCTTGATTCTACTTGATCACTAGTTTTATAAAATTAGATTCTAAGCTTGTCTGGAAAGTGCCCTTAGAATTTGAACTGAATGAATTTACTCATTACGTTACGTTGCTAGGAATATGATATAATGTTTCGATTGCAAATAGCGCACGATTATGATTATAATGTTGGGGTATTTACTTCATATGCGAGGGATCGATATTCGGTAGATATTCTTAGGATTCTCGAATGCAAGGGATCGATTCGGGGTGAAATAATGTGTGCATCAATAAGGATAAAAGATGATTTATATATGGTAAAGTTAATTGAATACTGAGGGTATGAATGATGAAATCCAATCCTACTTTCTCATAAATATATTTCATTTTACTAGTTTCGTAATTTTTCATTACTTTCGTAATCACATGAAATTTCGCTCATCCTTATTGTACATAACTATTGAACTGTTAAGTTTTACTTGAATAAACTGAGTAGCTCAAGTCCCTATAAAGATGAACTTTATAAATTTTATAACTTAGAACGACAAAATGATACGTTTGTCAAGAATTCTAATACTTCCTAAGTATTAATTGGTTAATTATGTGCAGTTAAATTATGCTGTAAGTAGGCCAATTATTCCTAGACAAAAAGCAAGGCCCTGTCATGTTATTAATGATTTGCACACCCTACTGTTGTGTAAGTAGATAGGACTCTGTCTACGAATAGAATTTACTACCACTTACGTAGGTAAGTTATATGGCCACGACAAGTTCTTGGCAACTGTAGTTTACCCCAGTTGCTCAGCGATGATTGCGCATTAACTCAAGCCCAGAGACCACAAGCACAATATAATATCTTATATTGTCACGGAAAATTTAGTAGTAGAAATGACATCCTAGTTCAAAACAGGAAAGATCTTTAAATTTAATGAACGCTTACATATAAGTATTTATTTATTTGATTCTATCAATAATTTATTGATTTGAATGATAGAGAGATTTGATATCTTTAAGCAAGATCTAATGTGATTGAAAAAGAAGATTCACTAAAGATAGTCAACTTTTGCAAATTAAATTGACAGATACTCTCATCCATATCAATATCATGATATATAACAAAAGAAATATTTATCTCATTTCGAAAAAACGAGTAGAAGCTCGAATATGCGATCTTTAAGATGCGAAATTATGTCATATATTTTCCTCGAACAAACCTTGGACGAGTTAGATGTTAGCACAATATATTATGAGGCAGGGTACGTTGGCCAGTTTGATGGCTACGACCAAACATAGCCATACTGTGATTCAGTGAATGACAATTAATCATTATTTATAATATATGATGTCGTGTTTGTGTGCTGTGAAGGAGTACTGGGGTATATATGTACGTGTTCAGTTTTACATGTCTTATGTGTAATTTTATTTTAACTTGCACGTCTTGATCCGTGGAACACGTCATCGTCAAACATCACATGGCATGGGTTTCAATGACCCTTTCGTGAACCCGGAAAGCTTCATAAATAGTCTTCAAATAGGGGACCGCTTTATATAGCCAGCCAGCCAGGGAAGCTCCGGCCAAAGTGAGCAAATATTATAGAGCATAGCTGGTCCATTCAAATACAGCATTGTAAATGTTTAGTTGCCAGTTATGGTATTTATCAAGGATGTGTTTAAATAAACAATTTAATTAAGATCTAAATATGTTTTTAGTGTATGTCATAAATGAATATCCCATTAGGTGATGATTTGATAGAGTAATGACATCATCACTTTACTGATCTCAATGAAAACAATGAAAACAGTAATTAAAATCAACCATAAAAAATATCAGATAATAAAATAAAATAAATATAATTTAAATAATAAAATCAAAATGGGTTATGTTACATGAAAAAAATATTTAAGCCTTTTATCAATCATATTATTAGTAAAATTTTATTAAGTTAGAACCTATCCATAAATATTTGAGTGAGTTTTTCTATAATAAATTGAAAAGATTTTAAACAATAATCATAAATTATTTGATAAGATTAAATAAACTCTTCCCCCCTGATACTTTTGTATCCATAATATCTATATTATACGTATATAATCTATAATGTATAGTTCATATATAGCTAGGGCATGACACTTCCTACGCACATGCACTGGTGTAGACGTACTTCCTTTGGATGTGGTGTGGGTTTTGTGGATAATTAACGAAGTAACGAACTTCATAATTTTAGGGATTTTTTTTTTATGGATTATTAATTAAGTCTCAATAGGGACAAATATTGGCATGTTGGAAAAACATTGGGTTAACATAACCCACGTTTTCTTATTCACTAGTGTATTTGTTTCTCTTACTGCTTTCAAAACGTACGTGTGAACGGAAGTTTGAAGCTGTACAAATGGTAAATAAAACATATTCTATAAAATTAAGTAATTACACTATTAAGTTTAATATAATTTTAACTGAAAATTATTGTTTAACAAAAACGTAAAATATGTAACACTACAACATTTTTTTTTATACTTTAAAGAACACTTTTCTTGTCAATAGTTAAAAAATCATTCCAAAAACATTAGAAACTTGTTTTAAAACAATTTTATATTGTCATTCAATCTCAAATCATCATTTGAATTATTTTAAGATAATTATTTTAAAAGTTAACAAACTTAACATATATGGTGAGTTGTAATTTGATAAATATGTGTAAACTTTTTTACACTAGGGGTGTACGCATCAGTTTGCATTGGGTTTGATGAAACTCGTGACCCAACTTAGTCAAATTTAAAAATGTTAGTTTGGGTCGGTTTAGGTTGAGTTTGACAATACTCATGATCCAACTAAATCAAATTTGAACCGGTTTAATTGGATCAGTTTTCCAAGAAAAAAATTTAAAACTCAAATCAAACCAATCCATTTGTAAACGATTTGGATTGGGTTGGGTCTATGCATTTAAGTTTGTCTCTTATTTATTATTGTTACATGTAGTGAAATAGTGGAAGAAAAGATCAAGGGAGGATGAAATATCAACAATCACACTAGAAGGGGGTGGATAGTGCATTAATAAAAAATAATACTTTTTTTTCCAAATAAAAGCATTTTATCACAAAGATAAGAAAGTAAGATACAAACAATGTTGTCTATTGAATTGAAAAACAAGTTTTGATGACAACAAACACTACAAGAAAAATCGTTATTACTGACGGAATATTTCTCACGGAATATATTCTGTCGGAAATGTTTGAATTACTGAAGAAAATTATCGAGGGATCTCATTCCGTCGAAAATATTTCAATTATCTACGGAATTTACTGACGGACAAATTTTCTGTTGGAAAGTATAAATGATTGACAAATTTTTACTCACGGGTTTATTTCTGTCATAAATTTAAATATTACCGACGTAATACGTATCTGTCAGAAATTAAAATTTTACTGCAAATTAAAAGAACCTCACCCTAGCCAAACCCTTAGTCACTCACGTTTGTGAATTTTGAAAGCTTTTGCACGCGTGCTTGCTACCATCGCACATCGTCGCACCGTCCTTTCACCCACATCGTCATGCTGCCGTTGTTGAGCCCATATCGGCATGGGTCCACACCGCTGCGCACTTGTTGCCATGACCACATTAGCTGGTTAGTGCTCTTATTTTTAATTATATGTTAAACTCTCTACTTTGCGTTTATGGTCAGACACAATTCAGTGAGACGTTAACGTGGTTTGCAATGAGGGTCTTCTGGGAATATGTTGTTTCCTTTATTCATTAGCATTTTTCATACTGAATTGTTTTGTCCAATATTCTTTGATTTGGGAAAATTGCTCATGATTGTGAGATAAATCAATTGACACAACTTTAGAGGGAAGAGTTGGTGCAGAAGTTGAAATGAAGTAAGAATGACTTTCTATTGTTGAAAAAATGAAGGCAGGATATCAGGAAGGTAGTTTGTGAAGTGGTTGGTGGAACTATGGAAAGGGCAGACCAAGACAAGAATTGAAAGCATTTGTTTTTTTTTTTTTACTTAAATGGTGTAAAAATTAGCTGACATGTAAAATATTAATTGATGTGGCAACATATAATTGGATGGGATAAGAAAAGAGATAGATTTTGGGATAAGTGCAGTACTACAAAATCAGTATTTCACCACATCAAATCTAAGACGGTTACATTAAAACCGTCTTAGAATGATATAAGGTGGCAAATTTGTAAATAAAGATAAATATTCAAAGACGTTTTTAAAAAATCGTCTTTGAAAGCTAAGTGCACAAGTATTCAAACACGGGTTTTTCAAAAACCTGTCTTTAAGATTCATTCTATTTTGTCTTCCGTTTCTCTGGATGTCACCCACAATTTATTGCTTTTTCCAAATTTAAATCCAAAAATCCTCTAGGCTCTCACTCCGTTCCTCTTTCTCCCAAATTTCTTCTGCAAAAACCCTAGTTTCTCCATAATAGGGCGTCCCCACCACACTGCTCATGCTACTCTCGTCACCGAACCACTCCGCGGACCCCAAGTCCGAGAGGTTAAGCTTGTTCCCTTCATTGAACAGGGTTGAGGATCTCCCTCCTCTTCTTCTTCCATAATCATCAATCTTAGTTGTTTATTCTTACACACATGAGTAGGATAGTATTTCTCATCACATGTAAAACATTATCCCTTCCTCATTTTCTCATTCACTTCAACAGGTGACAATTTGTGGAAGGTCCTTCTTCCCATCCATCCATTATCCCCTGTTTTAACAATATGAGTGGGTTCAGCTACCTTTCAACTTGCTGGCTACCATTCCCTCCCAAATTTCTAGCTTCAAAAACTAGGTTTTCTGAAATTGATATCCCTTGCTATTACTTCTATTCATATTTCCCAAGACTCAATTTTTTTCTTCCACTTGACGAGCCTTGATCATGGCATTAGATTTTTTGGTTCATGAAGTCTTACCTCCGTGCTAACCTCTTCTTTTAATTCTTTGAGAAAAACCTCCACCAAGAAAGATTCCTCCAACTCCTTCACCATTTCCACATATTTTTCAAATTGGTTGATGAACCCTTGCACAGTCTCCTCCTATTTCAATGCTTACAAGGCTTGAAAAGGGCTTCCAAGATTAGAACCTTGAAACCTTTGGAAGAGTACCTTCTCGAACCCTTCCCACGAATGGTTTGGGTTCCAAGATTTCCACCATTCGAACGAGCCTAAAGCTTCCCCTTTCATATCCCCATTACTGCTTCCAACTTGTCCTCTTCTTGTATGGCTTACAGTCGAAAATATCTCTTAATCTTTGATAACCAACCCAACGGATCTTCACCCTAGAAAATTGGCATCTCGAGGTTCTGCCAATGATTTCCACTAGACGTCGTGCTCCCCTTGTTTCTTCCTAGCGTATCGTTCTCCTGCATGTTTGCTTCCGATGATTGCTTCTCCTAAGTCATCACCAACCTCTGTAACATCCCTTCGATTGATCTCAATCGTGATTCTCCTCCATCGCTTTCTCTATCACCTTCATATGTGACTCCATTCTTGTGTTTATTTTGACACCATCAATGGCTCCACAGCTCCTAGATTGGAGCTCTTATACCAGTCGATAGAACTGGATAGAAAAGAACGATATAAAGGAAAATTTGTATTATGGGTGGGAGCTTCCAACTCCTAACTCAGTACAAGTGATTTTCGAGAAATCACTAACCTCCAAAAATATTCGGATATCCTTCCCCAACCCTCTAACAAACTATTTATAATCTCCCCTCGGACAACCACTAACCAACAGTTAGTTATAAATAACTAACAATCTCTCGCGTGATTCGTAGACTTCAATTCCTGTTTTAATACTTTAAAGAGTTAGTAGTAACAATCTATCTTATTGTATTAGTCTTTATTTTGTGGTTAAATGCTCTTTTTCTTTGGATACAAGGGGATACAAGGAAGTTGTAGATTATTGGTCTACAGGAGGTTGTATGCAGTATCTTGAAACAACTGGTTACCATGGAGGTTATCCAATGGGCAAATGTATGGGATACATATAAGAGTGATTTTGAGAATAAAAAGGCCTATGGGAAATCTTTGGGTGAAAAAGCAGCAGAAGAGTTGAGGCAAAGAATAATTGAACATGTAAATAACTGATGCCATTATATTTCTGTTCACCGCATCAATTTTGTTGGTTGGTATTGTATGATATGCTTTATGTTTTATTCTTATTTTTGTGAACATTAAGAAAAAGGCCAAATGTGTTTGGTAAGGCCATTAGTAGTTTAAGCATAATAAGTTTGCGTGAATTATCAAATGTGTTTCATTGTTCATGTTTTTGTATAACTGCTTTCAAAGGACAAGGAGTGTGGGGATTTTCACAAGTTTATTTCTGTGAGCAAGTTATGCACTTAATTTGTGTCCTAAGGAATCATCTCTTAATGCAGCAAGCACGGAAATGCTTTGACAAGGCTAGCTTATGGACTCTTAATGCAGCAAGCACGGAAACGCTTTGACCAGGCTAGCCTTATGGACTACCAGGTGCATTCTCAATCACAAGTTATTTCTAATTTTCCCATGTAGATTCCTCTTGCTTTGAACAATATGGATACTATGCATACTACCTATGATAATGATCCATTCAAGTAGAATGAAATCAATGGATATATGCAATATTCCTATTGTTGTGGTCTGAACTTGAACACCCACCCATTTTTATATGTAGTGGACATATTAAAGCTGGTTGAAATTTTGTCTCCCTCATTTATAATCATGCTACGAGTATGTTGTGCTCCAACCTTATTTCACTAGAGTTTCATATACATGCTATGATTTTTATGTCTGAAGTGCATTAAAATGAGCAAAACCTTGTGTATATAGTGGAAGCACCACCTTAGCTAGCATAGATAAACAATTTTCTGATTGATGGACACTGTTATTCTTGTTTATTTTAATGTTTACACTACTAGACAAGTAGTTTTTTACTATTAGCTGCTCATTTGCTATCCACTGCTTTAACATTTCAGGTTCAATTGTCCACTATATTATATATATTATGCTTCCTAGTTACCTCCATCATTTAATTAAATATACCCTTGTTTGTTCTTATTTTCCTACATTTACAATTTGGTTTAATTTTACTATTGAAAAGTTGCGTACATCCCTAGTGTCTTCCAAGGAAGATAAAGACAAAACATGTGTTTTGAACAAACAAGCTCTATATATGTACTGAATTTATCTCTTCATTTTGCTTTTTTAAACTAACTGATCAGTCTTTGATTTACGGAATGGTTGAAGGATGTCTTTCAATAATTAGTTCCTTCGCCAACATCATTGCTCCATTATTTTTCATTCCATTGATAGGTATAACTATTAATTTAGAGAAAAATCTAGCGGCATATATAGTACTACTGAATAATAGATATATGTGCAGCCAATATAACAAGTTTAAATTTGGTTAGGAACACATATATACTGAGGTCAATATCACCTTTTTTACTTAATCCATGCTTGTTAGATTCTTGTGTTGAAGTGACGCGGCGCGTACTAAGGAGATACTAAGATAATAGAGGAACAAGTGCAGGAAATATGGATTCATAATGTTCTTTGTTTTCAATCGTCTTTATCCTGTTCTGAACTTAAATAGTTAACTGTCACTTATTCTTAAATCCCCCTCCTCCACTTTAGTTTTGAACATTTTTGAAGACCTACGATCATATAAACAGTCACTTGTTTCATAATCTATAAGTTAGACTCTAGACACTGACTATATGTTTATGGGTGTCTGACATGCTCTAAAATGGCTTCAAATCTGAGGGCAAAACGGTAAATCTAATCCTAGGAATATCTTGGTGGACTCTTCCATAGCTGCATGTTTGATGCCTACAATAATGTAAATTAGTTTGGAATTTCAACTATTAGATCAATAAAGTAAAAGACCTATGCAACTTATACATTTTCTATGGCTATGTTTTGAAGTATGGCAAGGATGGAAGTGACAAGGAATGAAATGACTAAGCTTAAAAAAAAGTTCGTTGGGAGTTATTTAGAAAGGAAAGAATGGATGGGGGACTCCTATACAGTTTTCATATAGCCCTACAAATTTTAGCATTGCATAGGTTGATCATTGCCTATGATTATGTTGTTCTTTACTTTGATTATATTCACTCATTGTATAGAAACTTACGGTTTATGTTATAAAGAAAAATCAATTAGCTAAAATTTGTTACTTGCAAAAACATGCAGTATAGGGAGGACTCAAGTTCTTATTCATTGTAAACATTCAGGTAAATTTATAGTCTTCTTGTGCTTAGGTTGTTACATAAAATTGAGCACAACACTAATTAAGGGTTTCTATGAACCAGGTTCCAGGTTCTACTACATATAGTCTAGCACTATATTATATGATGAATACTCCTGTGGAAGATGATCCTTTGCTATAGAGTTTTATGAAGGGTAATGATACCTTCAGAAATTCCAAAGTTAAACTTATACCATACCTATCTAAGGTGAGTAAAAGTTATTACTCGAGTAATCTACTCTAAATTCCAGCCTAATAGCACTATTTTATATGTTGTGACTGAGAAATTCTTCTTTACCCTAATCTAGTTCCATCATTCCTAATACATAAAACAAACAAATGATATATAAACCATTTTTTCTCAGTTGTACCATCCAATTAATTAGAATTCCCTCTCCTTTCCCTGCATTTTCGTCTACCCAATTCCTTTACTCATTCAGGTTTTCTAAGAACATTCTTATATGGGAACATGTTTTGATTTTCTTCATGGGGCAGTGATTGGCATGATTTTACTTTATCACTGAATTCTAAGAAACTTTTTATTTCTTCATGCAAAAGGAATTCTTGATATTGATATTTCTAGTTTAGGAAGAATTCAATTGACCCATTAGCAAACCCATTACTGATATACTGCATGAGTATCAAAAGTTGTTAATGGAAGCAAGCATTCAGAACTTGTTAATTAAGCCTTAAATAAAACTTGAAATCCAACATTGTAAAACTCATTTTTGGCTGCTTGAAAAAAAGGAAAATAGAAATATGATGAATTATGAATGTTGTCATTGTCAACGAGTGTTAACTTTGCCTGGACACTAACAGTCATGGAAGAACATATTTGAAAACTAGTAAGGAATAGAATGTCTATCCAAGCATTTTATTTTCTTAATTTTAACATCATTACACTAAACATGATTTCTAATTGGTTGTTAATGTAAAAACTTTTACAAAGCCTATACACACTACACAGTCATTAAACTCATTGTTTATTTAGTCACCTTATTGCAGCAATGGAGTAGCAACTTTCCTTTGCTAGCAGGCTGATGAATTTTATTTGGTACTTGAGATTTGAAAACTTGATCTGCCTTTGCTTTGCTATTTCATTAACAACACCACTTTATTCCATCACTTTGCGTCCACCTGGTGGACATGCTCACTGGTTCACCAAAGCCACCCTCCAAAGATTCTTTTCTTTTGATCTTGTGTTTTGGTTTGCAAAAAATTAGGAGTTTTGAATTTTTTATAATTGGATTAGAATGTTCTGAATGTAGAAAAAAATGTGAATTTTGAATCAGGCCAAAGGAATAAGGATTAGCCTCCTTTAATTACTTAATTTTGCATTATTTATTTTTCTCACATTTTTTATTTTCTTCTTATTTATAAAAATTATATAATTTATCATTTCATTTATGCTACTTAAATATCAGTTCTTTTAATATTTTTTTAATAAAAATTACATCCAACTAAGACGGTAGTAAGGTATAACTATCTTAGAATAGTCACATCTAAGACGGTTTATACCTAAGAACCATTTTCGAATCATTGTTTTTATTTTTTTTTATTTTAACCTAGTCATTCTAAGATGGTTCATAGGTATAACCGTCTTAGAATGAGTGATTTTTTTTTTTTCAACACCTTCTAAGACGGTTCAATGGGGAACCGTCTTAGAATCATTTGTTACGAAGATGATTTAATAACCGTCTTTGAATGTCTTACTTTTAACGACGTTGGATATAAAGACGGTTGAAGAACCGTCAAACTCTCCATTTTTAATGATTGGGTTCAAACCCCTGCATGCTATGCCTTGAACTGCTTTAAGTCAATTTAAAATTCTAATTATGCCACAAAATAACAAGTGAATAACAAAAAGGCGATAATATATATATATATATATATATATATATATATATATATATATTGGAAACCAGTTTTGCAAACATAAATATTGGAAAGTCAAAATGTGTAACAATTAGGGAAAAGGCAAGGCTTTAAATTCATTATGTTGAGTTATGTTATCTTAATTTGTAAATCAGTAGCCTAAAATCATATTCTCATCTACCTTAACTTTATGTTCCTTACAACCAATAAAATAGGCTTTAAAACAACAAATATTTGGTGCTAGTTTTTTTAGAACCTTAATTAGCAAACATAAGCTACGATCATGTTGTGTGATTTGATGATTAAAAGTAAACACTTAAAGAGTTATGATACATGTATTAGAGAGAGATAATGGAGAACTAGTCATTCATTGAATTTGTTACTTTTGTTGGTTTTATTTTAAGTGGCTTAAGTTGGGATAAAAAAAATTCAGAAAAAATGGGTTATTATTTGTGACGGAAATATCCGTCGGTAATTACCAACGAAAATATTTGTTGGTAATTTCCCACAGTTACATTTGTTAGTAATTTTTGACATACATATTCGTGGGAATTATCGATGGATCTATCCGTAGGAAATTATCGATGACTATTTTCGTCGGTAATAATTGATGGATATTTTTGTGGGAAATTATCGACAGATAATAAAATTTTGTAGGTTAAAATTTCCTACGAGCATTTACCGATAAATTTTGGTAGGTCGGAAATATTGAATTACCGACGGATTTTTTTCGGGGTTACTGATAGACTTGTGGCGTCAAAAATATCTTTTTTTTTTTGTGGTGAAAGTGTTGTCATCTAATAACAGGTAAACAATATTTTAACAAAGATTTTTCAAATAAACACTTGGTGAGCAAGTGTATCAAGATGAGCTTAAAAGAATACTTAAACAAACAGTTTAAGAGAGAAGTAAAAACACTTGGTTTATATTGGTTCACTCAAACAGAGTTACGTTCAATTCTCATTTACACAGTGTTTCTATTCCATCTTGAGTAAAATTAGTGATCTCATTCACCAACTTATTATATTTTTCCATAGAGAAATACTGAGCAAAGAATTTAGCAGTCAATTCTTCCCAAGTAGTAATGCTATTAGAAGTCTGTCTGTCTAACCATCTGATAGCTTTACCTTTAATTGCAAAAGGAAACAATCGCAGTCTAATTACATCATCTGTTACACCTTAATGTCTAATTGTGTCACAAATCCTCAAAAATCTGTCCACAAAATCATGTGGGTCTTCATCATCTTCTCCCCCAAACTAGCTTCGCTCCACCGAAGTGATTAATGATGGATGAATGTCAAAGTTGTTGGCTTGAATTGGTGGTCTGACAATACTAGGGTTTGGTCTGGTGAAAAGTGGAGCAAGGATATCCTCCATCAATTTATCCTCTGGTCGTGGCTGATTAGTGTTTCTTTCAACCATCTCTAGTTCTATTTCTGGTTGTGAACTAGATGTTTCTACTTCCTTTCTTTGTTTTGCTAGCTTCCTGTTTCTCTTGGCAGTCTTTTCTATCTCAGGATCGTACTGCAAAGTTACAGGATCAATTATACCTCGCATCCAACTCAAAAAAGCAGATTAGTAGCAATAACAAATCCAATTTTAAAGATAAAAAGTTACTATAAAATTAGCATTTTTAACCCTCGGCAACGGCGCCAAAAACTTGTTGCGAACTCGGCAAGTGTACTGTTCGTTCCAAGTAATAAAGTAATAAGTAGAGTATCGTATCCACGAGGATTGAGGCACTAATGTTATCACAACTAATATCTCTAAATTGGATAAAGAAATGTTGATAAAATTAAGTTTTGATATCTTGATGTGATGAAAATTAAATAATAAGAACTAAGAAGTAATGATAACTCAAAGATAACAATATTTGGGTTTTAGAAAATTATGCGAAAGAATTGTAGCCAAGACACACACACCGTTTTGATCCCAACTTATCTAATTAGATTGATTACTACATCCAGTTATACTAATTCTTCAGATAATGCATCTTTACATGAACACTAGTTAAAGACTAATTCCTTAGTAACTTCAACCCTTTAACCCAAGTAAAAACCCTAATTCCTAAGGAATTCCTCTTCGATCAAGCATTAAGTGAGACGCGTCAATTCATTTGCAATTATACATCCCTATCACTAAGTAATGCATCAATTGTTATTCCACCTTTGTTAGAAATCAAAGCCCCAATATTCCTATTGTGAACCCTAACTCTTAGAACTTTATTCAACACAAGGTGAAACAAAATAATTTAGCATAAATATAACAACCCTCACAATTAAGTGCTGAGTTTTAGCATTTATGTTTAAAGTAAAGATTAAGTTAAGTGTTAAGAAGTCTAATTATGCCAAGCAAGTCAAGTAAAACTCTTAATAGATAATGAGATAAGTTGAAATGACATAAATTAGAGGAGATAATGATTAAGTTTGTGATTATAAGAATTGATTAGAATAATTA
>PYAF01001232.1:726763-775783 GCA_007407185.1 Glycine tomentella | reverse complement strand
AGGTGGCAGATATTGTTTCCTTCTTTATTTGCTCTTAAATTCCCTCTTTTTGGCCTGCAAATGATCAATTGGTATTAAAGTGCCTTATGTAACACAAAATATTAACTATGCCTAATTTCTAGGGCTATTTTCTAACTATTCAATACAAATATGACCTAAAACTAAGCTATTATTAAGATGTGTTTGCAACACATCAATCCTTCAAAGCTTGATGGAGCTATTGCAATTTGCAAGAGGCTGAGAAAGTATAGTTTAGCATTTTGAAATAGAAGGACCTTACCTTTGCAGCTGAAACAGCGGCTAGACCCAAGTGTGCACGAAAGTCAGCAGAAATGTTTGGCTGCAAATTTACAAGTTCTTAACTCCAGCAAAAGAAATTAAAAAATAAATTAATTAATATTAAAGACACGATAATGGTAGCTGACCAATCTCTTTCCCTAAATGTTGTGCTTCACAGACGCAGACTCAATCCCTTTAACATTTTCTTTCAACACAGAAAGAGATTGGTCAGCTACGGAGCTTTGCAGCCTACCAACAGCAGCAACGTAGGGCTCTGAACGTCCTGCAAGGTACGGTGATGGCGGTCAAGGTCGTGCAAGGTACGATGAAGGGTGCGGCGATGACTTTCAACAAAGGCTCGGGGACGAATGTCTATCTAGCTAGGGCACGCTTTCACACTTATGTTTCCTTGTTTTTTTTTTAATTGAATGTTAAAAGCAACGACAGTTCAAACAATAACTGTCTTCGAAATGCCACCGCTTCACAAACGACGACGATTTTCGTAATACCCGTCGTCGTTTTTATCCTCATATTTACATTAATGCCACCATTCACCATACTAAGATGGTTTTCATACAACCGTCGTCGTATGTGCGTCGTCAAAGCCATTATCTGTAGTAGTGAGTTGAGTATGATATTTTGGGGGTCCCACTTGCGTGATGGATCTCTAACTTGAGTTAGAAAATCCTTTGTTTGTGTTGTCTAGTCGACTAGAATTGGCTACAATGTGATTGTGAGACTAATCACCTCAAAATTGTGGTTGGACACTGAAGGTGGGAGGTTACGTTGTATGCCAGACTTATTGAAAAATAAGTCTTTATCCTTCGCTGTTGTGTGTTTTGAAATCATTTTCATGATAGTTCTCTTGGGATAGCATCTGTAGGGTTATTGATAGCATTCTGGTTTAAATCAAAAGTTTTTCCATTGCTTATGTTTTTTACTATTAGGTTGAGTTTCAATGTTGTGTTCGACCGATTCTAAGCTTTGGGAAGCACATAGGCATCTTTTTTCTTACATTGCTTTAGAGAATGCCCTATAGAATGACATGAGCCACAAAACATGGGCAAACATTCATAATCAAAACTTTAAAAAATGCAAAATTATCTTTCAACGAGAATTTCATTGTGAAATTTAGTTGATAAATCAATATCAACTAAAACGTGCAAAATGACCAAAGACCCTCTCTCAGGTGGCTTCGTCGAGGACAATTGGAGTTCCAATTGCAGCAACTATTTCAAACAAGGTAATTGGTCTCTAATACTCCTGAGGAAGACCATGAATCCTAACCCAACATTGCACATGAGACTATTTGATGTTGTTGGGATTAAAGGATGCTTTCCATTGAGAGAGCCTCAAAATTCCAGGTTGGATATTCCAAGAACCAACTGCCCAAACATTACGAAGATCTCTAATTAAGAGAGGAAAAAATGAATTTGTAGTATCCCTTACCCAACGGAATCATGCTTTAGGGGTTTATCACCCTTAGCTAGAATGATGCGACAGTGCAGATTATTCTTGCTAGCGTCAATCCCTTTCAGGTAGTCATCTTCAGATATCTTAATTGACACTGACTCACCCTTCATACAAGGGCATGGTCGTTCACTAGAGGAATGCCAATTGATTGTCAGAGGGAATGTGTGAAAGACTATTGTTGCATAAGAGTGGCCGGGAGAGGGAGGGGAGGCTCCGTTGAGGTAGCAAGGAAGCCCCATGGACAGATTATAGGATATTCCATGGCAGCCAACAACAAGACAGGGTTATCGAGTAAACCCTGGCGAAGAGGATTTAGTTGAATTTATTCTTTAATTTTGTTATATATAATCTTTAATTTTTTGCATTTACAATCGTAATTTTATAGGACAATTCTACATACATTTTCACGTGTTTATCTACATAGTTAATTAACATAATTGTAAATAATATTAAGAGCTAGCATAACGGTAATAAGCAAGCATGTAAAACAAATATTATAGCAATAACACTTGACAATTGTTATCATATGAGTAGCAATTAATATTTGCAATATGTGTGTGTGTTGCAATCAATAATTAGCGCATCAATTTAACAATTGAAATCCAGTACGGGACTGCCTGAATTGCAATCCCACAGATGAAAATCTTGTTGAATTCGTAGTTAGTAGAAGACAAATTAAAATACTTACTTCTTGAAGACAACATCAAATGTATCAGAATTGTCGATGTTGCAAGAACATTATTAGTGGGGCAAACCGAGAAGTTAAGCCTTCCTTTGCCTAATCACATGCTTCAAATACTAAGGTTTTTAATGGGCAAAAAATAGCAAGCAATTGAATAACGTGACGGCAAAGAGGACTTAACCTTGTTGTTTATTAACCCTAGACACCTCCCATTACGAATCCAGTGGTTAAGTCCACATTGTTTCCCACATTGTTAGATTAGGTGTCCAAAAAAATTAATCACGTTATTAGTGGATTTAAGTATCATCAAATGCATCATAACATTAGTTTATTTTTTGCAAAGCAAAACATTACAATTAATTATAGCCCACAAGAGTTTATAAGAAAATTCTCTCAATTTTTTGAATCAAAATCAAAGATTGCATTTGAGTTTCATTCGTAAAGATCTGTACTTTAAATGCCCTAGACCAATTTTAAGAATTGATGCAACATGTTATGGTTATGGGTTGTTCGGGGTGTTTTGGGTTCTTTGTGGTTAGAACATATTCTTGCATTTTTTTAAGAAAAAGTTGTAAATATTATAGTGACAATTAAACACCATCGCTATATGTTAATAATATTATAAAGATATTTCAAAAGGAAAATTATAATGTGACAATTTTTAATCATCAATATTTTTATATTAATTAACAATGTTATGTTTACTTTGACGGATTCATCATTTTGAATTAGTTAAAAAATATAAATGACTAAGATAAATATTTTTTAAAGATAAATGATCAAATTGAACAAAAATAAATTAAATGACTAAAATGATTATTTAGCCTTATTTAATTTATGAATTGTTAATAATGTATTAGAAAATTTAATCTATCCATGACTTGTTTAATAAAAAATGATCTAATCCATCTATTCACTATTTTTTAGATGAATATTCAAAGAATTTTATATTTTATATTTTTAAAAATATAAAATAAAGATTAATATTATATATTTTTATACCCAAATACTATTGATTCAAATATTTCTAAATTAAATTTGTAGTATTCTTTTTATCTCTAAGAATAGAAAATAAGTACCAAAAGATTTACAATAATTTACATATCGTGTTCAATCAAGTGAATTAGACTTTCTTAATGAACTTTGTAGCATATAATTCAATAGATTTCATATTATATTAAATAATTCATTATTTATCAAATAAAAAATAGTTTCTAATATAATTAATTAATTGTTTTTTTATAATTAAATGGATTCAACATTTAGTAAATAAACACTCCTAACTTTATCTAAGACCATTTCTAAAATTATGCTTTTTTAAGTAACTCATTTTAGATTTTTAAGTATATTCAAAGTAAGTCTTATTATCTCAAATTATATTTAAGTAATTTACTAACATTTTATTCAAATGCTACAATTTTTTTTTTAATTCACAAGTTTATACTTTTTATTTGTATTATTTTGTTTCACCGTTAAAATATTAATTTTTAAGCAACAAAAACTTTTTTTTATTCGTAAGCAATCATTCCTTATATATAGAATGATACTTAAATTTAAGCAACCTACCTTTTTTTTAAGTGTACATAAGTTACCTACCCCACAAGCCTGATTAACTCAAATGAGAGCAAAACAATTCCTTAATTTAAGTAACTCCGTTAGAATCACTTAAAACAATTCTTCAAAGTAATAAAATAGAATGATTATATTTTTTAACCACTATAATTTGAACCTTTGACTTTTTTTTATGAGATTCCAAGATATTTTCAGAAAGATATTTTCACAACCTTCGATTATTTGGATCGATTATAGGACTAATCATCGATTATATACTTAGTCACATTAAACCTTATTATTTCTCTCTAAAAATATATTTTATAGGAATCAAACACAATCTTCCTCCATACACTCAACCAGTTTATCAATTGAACTACACTTATTAAATAAACTATCATTATGTTTGTTTTAAGATATCAAAATTTATTATTAAAAAATGAATTTAGAAATATATTATCTTTATATTTAGTATAAACTTTGAAGAAGAAAAAAACTTTCAAGTATTATTTACTTTATTCTTATTCCCATGATGATGAGTAAATATCTTACATTTCCATGAAAATATAAATTATTTAAAAAGAAAACTTATTCTTACTTTAATTGTTTACATTTTTATCCACTTAATTATTGAATATATTTTTTTTCAAAAATTACTAAATATTGACAAAAACAAGTTTATAGAAATAGTATTCTCAAATATAATATTTCTAAGAATATAATATTGTACCCATGATATTCTTAAGAATGTAATTCTTCAAAATGTAATATTATTATTCTTTAAAACAACCTCTCCCAAAAAAAGTTGAAATGGAATGGAATAAAAACATTGACAAACAGGCAACAAAAGGAAAGAAACACGGAACAAAAAAGAGCAAGCCAATCTGTACACGTGTCACCCGCAGAAACACCCCATGTCATAATCTGTGGTTTGAGTCCGGATAATGGTGTGTCCGAATTTCATTTCTCGTTTCCCATTTTGAACCATAATATTTCTGACTGATATTTGTTGCTTTGGATATATGTTTGGTGAGAACGCAGAGACCCTCTAATCACCACTCATTTCCATCAACAACCAACAAACCAAAGCAAGCATCCAAAAACGCACACTCTCACATCACAATGCTCTCTTCCACATTCCCCTCCTCCTCCTCCTTCCTTCTCCACCACCACTTCAACAACAACCACCTTCACTTCTCCATGTCCAAGAAGAATCTACCTGTATAATCCCACACAGATTCCAAAACCAAACCCATACACACACCTTTTTTCACATCACTCTTCATTGCTTAATAATTATTTAACTAACATGAATCCCTCTTGTCGCTTCTCTTCAATTAAACACACTCCTTTCCTTCACAACTCCAAACCCACTTCCCCTTTCTTCCTTAGAGACTCTCACTCTCATTCCCACCAAGTGAAACCTTTTCCCTTATCCCCACCAATAACAACAACAAACCCTTATCCTTTAAACATTCTAAGGCCCAGAAACATCAAACTCTCTTACCCTTTCGCCACGCTATCATCTTTCGCGGAGGGAGAAGAAGAGAATCAGAAGGAGGGAGCAGAGACACCACCGAACAACGATGAATTGGGAGGAATTGCGAAGGCCTTCAACATATCGTCTCGAACGGCCTCCGCCATATCGATATGCATGACATTGGCGGTTCTCGCTTTTCCGCTGTTCATGACTTCTTTGGGGCAGGGCATGGCTCTGAAGACGAAGGTGCTCTCTTACGCGACGCTGCTGTTCGGGTTCTACATGGCGTGGAACATTGGGGCGAATGACGTGGCGAATGCCATGGGGACCTCCGTGGGGTCCGGCGCCCTCACGCTCCGGCAGGCCGTGCTGACCGCCGCGGTGCTCGAGTTCTCCGGGGCGCTGATGATGGGGACGCACGTGACCAGCACGATGCAGAAGGGGATTCTCGTCGCCAACGTGTTCAATGGGAAGGATTCTTTGCTCTTCGCCGGGTTGCTCTCGTCTCTCGCCGCTGCTGGTACTTGGTTACAGGTAAAGTAAAGTTCATGTTTTTCTTTCTTTTCAATTTTTTATCGGCTTATTGTTAGTTTATTAGTTATTTTTGTTATTTGTTAGTGAGTGAGATTTCAACTAAGGACCTCTCTTTCCTCTTTCTCTCTTCAACCACCAAGTCAATATTATAACTCGCTGGTAAAGTACGCAATGGATATTGCTTGTAAATAACCCGTTAAATTTTCGATTGAGAGATTAGTGAGGTTTTTCATTGCAGTTATCGAAATTGCAGACAAATGCAGAATGCGGTTGTTGATCACAATTTAAAACCTTGAAATTAGAATAGGAATTTAACTGGAATTAGAATGTAAGCAAATTATATTTATAGCAACACACCTTTAGGTTTCTTGTAACTGCACAGGGGATTCCTTGTAATTGCACAAGCATCTCCTTCTTTTTTAACCATTACATTCACCTCCCTTGTAGCGGTACTGGTATAAGATCTTAGGGGATGTTAGTATTTTCAAACATGTAAGAGAGTGTAGGGGTAATGTTTTCAAACTTAAAGGAATTAGTATTGAAAATTAATAAAGTATGAAATTATGTGTAGTTTGATAAAAGTTCAGGGATGTTACTATAATTTGCTTTAGTAGATTATAACGTGTAAAGGTTTTTATAATGTGATTCAATAGTAGATTGCATGGAATTGAAAATGGTCGTCTTTTATAATGATTACTTTGAAACGTTTAACGTTATACCTGGCTAGGGTGATTTTAATAAGGTTGACAGTTATCAAAATTAAATTTTTGGAATAAAAAGACAATTTTAATTAACACTTCAAAAAGATCTTAATCTGGCTTTGGGATGTTGCAATGATACCTACGGCATTTCAAGATGACTGGTATTGAGAGAATTATCTATAGGAATGTGGGTTGAAGTTAGGGAAATAGAATTAGAAAGAATATTATGTTTGCTCATTGGATAGTTCCCTGGCTAAAATTGGCAGTGGCGGTTAATGAGTGTTGGGAGAAAACATGTGCAAAAGATGTTGAAATTGTGTCTTGACTCTTGACCACACGACGGAGCCCGTTTTATATAGAACTAATGCACTAAATATAGGAGATAGCATTCCTATTAATAGACCTTTTTTTTTACTGCAATGACACAACAGACCTATAATTACAAAGATTCTAATTAAATAAGGAAACAAATCATAAAATATAAAAGAAAAATAAATCCTAAAAGATCATCTAGGACACTCTCAAAATATTCTAAGATATAAAAATGATCATCAGATTTTCTAACACTCTCCCTCAAGCTTAAGCTTTCAGCTTGTTACGATAAAATAATTCATTTCCCACGAATAAAAATAATTAGAAAACGCTTCACCAAGAACAATAGTTGGAGAGGCAACTCAGGGATGCTGGAGAAGTTAGAGAGAATTTCTAGAAAGATAGCTTAGCCAGATAGCATGAATGACCATCGACATGAGAGAAATTTATTGGCAAACAATCAAGCAAAGAGAGGTCTGACCTCTCAAAATCACATTTGGAAGGTTCAAAAAAATCAATCTTATTAGAGACCCAAAATATTTAAACTTGAAACTGAGTCTGACAACAACATTTGGGACACAGTTGAACTAGTGTGAGTCATAACTGACATAATTCACCATCAGAATGTTTTTCGATACGAAAAATACGTCACTACAAATGTGATTCATCTGCGGGAAAAGAGTCACTATTGGAATGATTGTTAGTGGAAAATAAGTCACCAATAATATGATTCATTTGTGAGAAAAGAGTTGCCACCAAAATAATCGTCCGTTGGAATAGAAGCCACTGATGTAATCCATTAGTGAGAAAGAATTGCCTGACAAACACCGAAGCAGGAGAACCGAATGTCTGGTGATGCTCGTATCATTGGAGGAAATCTTCATAAGTGGTAGGAGTTGTCTAGGGTTATCAGTGGGTTGAGGTGTAGTACCAAAGGATGATATCAGATACAAAAGGGCAAAAACTCAATAGGACAGTACTTGAAAGGAGTTGAGCACAACGTGTGTCACCACTCACTAGAAAGGTTGCTGGAAAAGTCACTGGCTGCCGGAGATTTTACTGAAAAAGCGGGCAGCAGGCTACAGATCAAAGTGGCAAACCAGACAAGGAAGGAATTGCGACAGAAAAGTCATGACACAACAGCAAGAATTAGTAACATTCACTCTGGAAAGAAGAAATACAACAGAAGAGGTGACTAATTGGAGTTCCAAATTTTTGGGAACCTTACGCAGAACAGTGGCAAGACAAGTCATGGAGGATAGTACCACCCTGTTATCATGTTGTAAGAGAGAAAAATGGATGCAAAGGATATTGTAAATGGAGCAGGATACTCTAAAATATTTTAAGACATAGAAATGATATCATCATTTATTTATCAGATTTTCTAACAAACAGGTTCTTATATGGAAAATGTTTAATAGCCACCCAATGTGTTATTCAACACCTAGAGAGAGGGAAAAGAAAGAGAAAAATATAAGTGTAATAGAATTTATGATGTGATAGAAAGGGAGAGATAGAGAGAAATGGGAGGTGTGGATAGTGTGTTTAAAATGAAGAGTAATTTGTGTATCATTACTCTTCTTTTATGCAACAATTTTTTTCCATACAAGTAGAATATATTCTTTTCCCCTTCAACGTATCTTAGGCTGTGTTCCTGTAGTTGGAAAATACAAGGATAAAATGAATCATCATTAAAATTAATGAATGTATACTTTTTTCAACATAGTTATCAGGTACGTGATATGTGTACAAGTACGTGGTTCATCACTTTTTACATTTTATTATAAGATTTTCTTTAAAGAGAACCCGATATGCAGTATATGGTACAGTGAATTTTGGCATGAGGTACACAAGGTTATTGAAAGAATTATGTAACTGTCTTGGAAACTATTTTCCTTGATATTTTTTCTTTTGGTTACCATGTTTAATTTCCTTGATATTTGCGTACAATAACTTTATCTTTTTGAATGATTGATGAAAATGGAAAGATTGAACTCAAATTTGTATTAGCAAAGGCATGCCTTTTTCCCTTACAGATTAGACATTGGAGCAACTGGCGTTAGATTTCAAAGCAATATATATATTACTATCTTGGCTGGGTTATTGAACTTATATTTTATTGTTTTGTTCAAGAGATAAGTAAAGAATTATTATTTACTTATGCATTCAAACAATTCAATTTGATTCAACATCTGATTATTGTTTGGCACTATGCAGTTTGCATCATATTATGGTTGGCCAGTATCTACTACACATTGTATAGTGGGAGCAATGGTGGGGTTTGGTCTAGCTTATGGAGGTGCCGGAGCTGTTTTCTGGGGTTCACTGGCCAGGGTGATCTCTTCGTGGGTTATCTCACCACTAATGGGAGCTGCTGTGTCATTTCTTGTCTATAAATGCATCCGAAGGGTAAGCTCTTTAATCCAACATGCTGTCTGCTGGGTTCTAACATTTTTTCATTTGGTTACAAAGGCAATCTAGGAAAAGTAATCAAAATACTAAAGAAAGGCCTTTTCAGTCCAAAATTATTCAATTTTAATTTATAAAGTTTTACTATCATCCAATTCCAATGTGATACCTCATCATTTAATGAGTTTAATGACATGAGCTGTCAAACTCGTTAAAGGATATGCATAATTGGAATAATGTAAAACTTGTCTATATAAGGAGTACATCAAAATTAAACTCGAATGATTTAGTGAATTTATTATTAACACTGTGGACACTTTTTCAAACATTTTTTTGGCTTGAAGGCCATGTGAAAATTGTCATTTTCATAAGGCTTAAATATCTTTTTAGTCCTTACAATTTAGTATTTTTTTGTTTTTTGTCCTTGTAAAATTATATTTGTTTTTAGTCTTTACAAATTATTTTTATTTTGTTTTTTGTCTTTATAGCACTTAGATAACGCTTTTTTCACTGTTCAAAGCGTTATCTAAAGTGATTTAAGGACTAAAAACAAAACAATCATAATTTCTAAAAACTAAAAACAAAAAACAAAAAAACGCCAAATTGCAGGTAGTATTTAAACATTTTCAAAATTTCAAATTGTCAACAGGATAATATGTTAACTTCCTGCTCATGTCTTTTCCCCACATCCAGTTTGTGTACAGTGCACCTAACCCCGGCCTAGCAGCAGCTGCAGCAGCACCAATTGCAGTATTTCTGGGTGTAACTGGGATTTCATTTGTTGCCTTCCCTCTTAGCAAGAGTTACCCTTTAGCTTTGGCCCAAGCTTTAGCCTGTGGAACTGTTGGTGCTTTTCTGGTAGACAGAATCATCAGAAAACAGCTTGGACATCTTCTTGTCAAGTCAAATACACCAGAGCCTGAGCCAAAAGAAGACACTGTCCACCACCACAATATAGGATTCCTCGATGATGTTGCAGGCCCAAAGGGTGCTCAACTGGAAATAGTTTATGGAGTCTTTGGGTACATGCAGGTCCTCTCAGCATGTTTCATGTCATTTGCTCATGGCGGAAACGATGTCTCCAATGCCATAGGTCCATTGGCGGGTGCACTAGCTATTCTTCAAGGTGGTGCCACAGGAACTGAGATTGTTATTCCAACTGATGTTCTTGCTTGGGGAGGATTTGGCATCGTTGCAGGGCTAATGATGTGGGGTTATAGAGTGATAGCTACAATAGGAAAGAAGATAACAGAACTTACACCAACTAGAGGATTTGCAGCTGAGTTTGCTGCTGCCTCTGTGGTTCTGTTTGCTTCAAAGCTGGGACTACCCATCTCTGCAACCCACACTCTAGTCGGTGCAGTAATGGGCGTAGGATTTGCTAGAGGACTTAACAGTGTTAGATCAGAAACTGTGAAGGAGATTGTGGCTTCATGGGTAGTTACTATTCCAGTTGGAGCTACTCTATCAGTCCTCTACACATGGATCTTGACTAAGATTTTGTCCTATATTTTATGAGGGTGTATTCCAAGACATGAAAGCTTATATATGGGATTAGTTCAAGTTACTAGCACCATCTTTCAAAGGATTGTTTTCTGTGGTACAAATTGGAGAGAAGAGGGTAGGTATGGCATCACAGGTATCTTGGGTAGAGTCTCTTAACTCAGTTGGCAAGGGATGAATCTTTATGTTCGGATGTCAATCCTGTGATTGCTCATGTTCATTTAATCTCGGATGGGAACTTAATAAGAAAGGAAACGAGTGGGAGAATTTATCAGCTCCAGCATTTTTAGACCTTTTACGTTTTTTTTTTCTTATCTAGCTAAGTTGAAAAACTTAGCAATCCTTATGATGTTTAAAGGTTACAAATTCAGCGATAACATTGGTAAAAACCCAACGTCTGTACTTAACAGATTCATTTAACCTTTTTGCCTTATTAATATCCACTTGTTGAAACATTCTTCTATACAGAGCTGTGAGATTCAAGGTTTCTTAATGTCTAGACCTGTTTATTCAATAAGGTTTCTTAATATCCAGACCAATTTTGTGGAACAATATGTGAAAAACGTATAAGAGCAATACATCCGATTAACAGAGCCTGGATTAGAAGGTGAAAACTGAACAAAAAAAAAAAATGTCTCAAGGTAATATGAAAATATCAATTTAATAAAATAAATAAATGAAATGCAATGGAGATATCTGGATTCTATGTGACGAGAATAACTCGATTTCATTTGTGTTGTCAGATCTGTGAGAAGTTATTGCAGCATGTGATCCATTACAATTTATTTTTATTTTTATTTATCTGTCTAATGTTTGGTATAATGACGAATTTTACATTAGCTTTCCTCCTTAACCCAAGCTTGGGACTGGCAAAGAAGAAACATAGATGGATGGCGTTATGTAATCCATGAGTAACCCTACCTCACCCAGTAGGGTTAGGCATTGTTGTTGTCACCGCATCTAATACATATGCCAAAGTTCCTTATGCATAAGTAAACAGTATTATTAAAGAAGTGGGAATAATATTTTGATTTTATTAATATGATGTAACAGCTATCTATTATATCCATGAAGAAAAATCAGCAATTCGATGGCACTCAAGTTCCATAGCAGAACAAAGAGTTATACAAAGGAAAACCCAGTACAAAATCATGGAGAGAGTTCCTTCACAGATGGGAGGCTGGGTTGCCATCCCAAACCCCTATTATATAGTCTTTGCTTTGGAAGAGGTGCCTCAAAAGGCTTCTTCCCTTTTATTCCTCTTCTTCTTGGAGGTCTTGCGGTTGTACTTGTGGACTTCTCCTTAGAGACATAGAAGTCCTTTGCAGAGGAAAAAGATTCCTCTACCCCTCCCTCACCTAGAGAGCCTTCCATGTTTGTATCCACCATCTCTACAGTGTTCACTTTGCCTTTGGGAGACACATTTAATCTTGTTTCCAACACACTTTGGCCTGAAACTCCATTTGTCTCTTTCATTTTCCCATTGTCTTTGTGACTCAGTCCATTTGTGATCTTTGTCTCCAGTGTCTCATGGCCTGCCACACTATTCGGCACTTTCACTTTGTCCTTGTGTCCACTAGGAGACCTGGTCTTTGTCTCCAGCACCACCCCATTAGCCTCCTTGTTCTTCTCTTCCTCTAAAAGTTTACGTTTCAGCTTCTCTACATGTCTAAACGAGATTAGGATATACTTGTGACCTGGCATAAGAATCTCTTCATGCCACAACACTGATTGATGAGGAACTTTGAACACTTCAGGCCGCGCAACACACATCCCTGGATACTTTCTCATCAAATGGGACGCAGGAACTGCATGTCGATACACCTCCTGATGTCCACCTGCATGAGTTACCCTCACAACAAAGTCCTTTGTTTGCGAGTACAATTCTGGCGGTGGCTCACGTCCTTTCAGATGGTCTTGCCTTCTGGAACCTCTCTCTCTATGCTCTACCAGGCCTAAGGAGTGAACCACACGTTTCAGCATAGCCTGCACCTCAAAGTTGTTATGCACTCTGAATGTTTCACCATCTCTTTTAGAAGCTAAAAATGGGTAGAGGAAGAGCGTTTGCCATAGCAAAACAATTTAAAGAGAGTCCGCATAGATGCTTCTCAGTTTCCTAAGGCCGGCTTTCTCTAAGGCGGCGATGAATACGAAGTTGGCGCATGTGAAAACAAAGGGAAACAAATGGCTTTTATTCAAGTGAGGACAAAAGAAGTTCATAGAATGTATAAGAAGGAATCAACTCTTTCCTCAAAATTAACACCACTGTTTGATACCGTACCATGCCTGCACCTCAGGCACATTCTTGTGCCAGGATCATAATCCCATAAACCAGACAAGACTTGGCGCTCAAGTTTCTTGAGCCTCCCACTGATCTAGTTGTTGTGGATGATGTAACTACCCTTCTTCAAACATGCTTCTTTGACATTTTTTTCCCGCCACAGCTCTTGGTAAACACCGTTTGGAAAAAACTCTCTGTCTAAGAAATGTACCGTCAGGTTTGTTTCAGGTTCCATACATTTGTTGTCACCAACACGGTTGGATCCTCCACTCCCACATAACGTGTCGTAGAAGCTTGGCTGCTCGGACTAGCCTGAAGTTTCTGCGTGTCTTACCACTTTCTCTATGGCAGCAATTGTTTGAATGTCAGAATGAGCATAATAGAAGCCCGAGTTTAAGCGTCTAGGTAGATTTATTGGTCCTGCACAAATGACAATAGAAGAGTATTTGAAGCCGGGACAATCTTTGTCCAACTTAAAATTTTAAGACATTAAGTTTGTGCTTGTTACTTCAACACTTTTTGTTCAAATGCAAAATAAATGAAAGAAATTTTGCTATAGGTTAAGCAGATAGGTTTATACATTGTTCATTCTCAAGCCATATTATCACATGTTTTATGCTTCTAGTTTGGAAAAAACATGAATTTCAAGTGTGAAATAAGCACCTTGTTTTTGGTATTCATCAGACTGTGCAGCAAGGACAGCAGGACCAAAAGAGTGAAGCAAGGGAACTGGGTTTTTGAACCAGTATACGTCAACATCACTGAGAAGTACACTGTAACCTAGCTTGAGAATCTTCAGAACAATTCTTGACTTCACCTTTGTTACCCTTTGGAAGCACTTTGTACCAAAGTGGCAGTCATCAAAACTGATGTTACTTGGAGCTATTGGATCTGTGAAAACGGGAATTCCCTACCAGAACAGAAAGCGGTAAATTGAATTCAGATAATATGATAACACTTAGGTGATGACGCAATCAAAACAAAGAACTAATGAACCATCAGTAATACGTATAACATGCATTAATAATTTTCCATTTGGCCATAAAAAAACACCCATTAACAACATTATGATAGATTCGTTTCTTATATTTCTTCATAAACTTCGCTTAGTATGTTAGACTAAACATGCCTAATGTATGCAAGTCCAAAACAATGAAAATGTATGGATCTCACTTTCCTCTAGAAGAGTTTTAGAGAGTTAGCGAAATTATTTGGAAGCTTGTACGGAACACACTTAATAAGAATTTGCTGCTGTTATTAAGAAAACACTCTATTAATCATAAGTAAATGAGTACTTCCACAAATAATATTGTGGAAGAGAAGTATAGCACATACCTGCAAGATGGAGAATTGATAAGTCTCCTTATCAAGGACATACAAAATAAAATTTTCAATGGATAGTTTTCGCAATCTGCAAACCCAACTCATGAGCATATCCTTGTAGCTATATCCAGCAATGGTAAGTATAACTGTTTTAGTTTTGTCTGCAGTGATATACAGGAGTGATTCTAAGGAGAATGGAAGCTCCAGGGTTGCTGGAATTTTCCACCGAACCTTCACCAAGCAATCTAATGATTTGGTCTGTGATTTCATACGATCAATGCAATACACTGTATTTTCCTTTAACCAAGATGGAAAAACCTTTTCCTTCATCAAGTTCATTGAACCTTGGTGTCCAATTGGATAAACAATGTGTTTCTTGGTGTCAACCACAATGTATTGTTTATTACACTTCAAAAGTTGGACCGGGCTAGAGTAATTAGCTTCACTATAGAAAAATGAGCCATAGTTTGTATAATAACCCAAGTCTAAAAAAAAAAAAAATCTCATGCTAACAGCGTGGGAGCGGCGCCGTTAGCGTGGGCGCGACACTAATAGCGTGGGAAGTGACGCCGTTAGCGTGAGAATGCACCAGAAGGCTTGTCTTTCGAATAATTGGTGCGATTAGCGCCAGGATCGGCGTCGTTAGCGCCAGGACTCGGCCATGTGGCGCGATTAACGCCAGTTATGGCGCGGTTAGCGCCAGAATGGCCCTGGAGACCCCCTGATTCGAATATGTGGCGCGATTAGCATGGGGTGTGGCGCTATTAGCGTGGGAACGTGAATTGGGGGCCTATAAAAGGCCATTTTCACGATTTTTGGGGGAAAAACTCTTCATCCTTCTTCCTCTGACCCCAGGACGGCCATTGATGACCAGAGAAGCTTCATATCTCATCCATACTTCATCTAAACACTTCCTATCCTTTAGGAAAGTTGTTTAGAACTCCTCCATGAGCTAGATTCCAGCTTCAATCCTTAGAGAAAACCATCAATTGGAGAGATCCCTTTCTCTAGGGAACTTTGGAAAGCTTGAGTTTTGAGGAGAAAGACGGCGATTCAAGGACGCTAAGGCCTGGAGAAGTGATCTTCTAGCCTTCCTCGACTGTTTTGAGGTAAGAAACTTAAGTTTTACCGATTGATTTGTGAAATTGGTAATGGGATGAATAATAATCCATTCGTGTTAGGACTGAAATTAGACTTGAGTTCTTTAGAAAAGTATGCTCAGGAGGTTGTTCTGATAAAGAATGAACTTTGAAACATGACTTTAGATGAAGTTTGATTTTGACTCTGAGATATGTATGAGTAGGAAGGATTTGGGCTAAATGAAGGGTATTATGATAGATATGAGCCTAAGTGCCTTTACAAAAGTTGTTCAGAAGGTCAAATAAACGGTGGAAACGTGTTGATAGAACTGTTTTAGCTAAGTTGGATTATTATTGATATATGGCCTGGACAAAGGCAATTGAACTGGTTGAATTGACTATATAGAGTCTTAGAGAGACTCTAAGGCCTTGGTTAGGCTGAGATAGATCCTGCCGAGGGTCTGTGAGTCGCTTATGAGGTGGTTAGTTCTGATAACCCTAAGATAGATGATTGAGAGAGTTATAGAAAGGAATTATGTTTTCCTTTCATTAAACGGTTGAGAACCGTTGTTAGGTGCTTTTGTATGGTGTTATCGATGATTGATTGTGTTGTATGCCTGTATATAGGGTGGGACACCGAGAGTGTCAGTGGCGGAGACCACAGTCCAGGGATTGGACAGCAGAGCACTACAGTGCCAGGTAAGCTCTTCGTTCTTGGGAGTGTTTCCCACTACTTGTGTTCCCACATACTCTGGGATGGAGTGATGGGTGCATATATGATTTACATGCATTGACTTGGTTGTTACAGCTTTCTTCATGATGATATGTATGCATGTATCTGTGCTTTGTGTATGGTTGCCTTTCGGATAGATCTTCTGGCCAGTACATAGATATGGACCTCCCTAAGAGTAGAGCCCAACTCCTAGTTTGGTTTGCTCCATAGGAGAGATTCCTTAAGACCAAGAGATAGGTGGTCTCATGTTGTAGCAGCCTATTCTCGGAGGTACCATATGGCATGCATCCTTGTGTAGGGGTAGCTCCCGTTGGATGACACAGGTGTGAGTTCCGACCTCACACTGTGGACTGAGATGGTCCACGATGACTTACTGGGTACTGAGATGGTCCTAGGGGACTGAGATGGTCCTGGATACTTATGATGTTACACATTAGAGCTTGTGTGTGCCTATGTGTTGTTGTGATGATGTTGTGATGCCTATTAATGTATTGTGATCATGAAAGTGAGCCAGGGTGAAGGAAATGCTCCAAGAACCCTGAGCTTACTGAGATTTTTATCTCACCCCATGTGTGGGGATTATATTTTGCAGGTTGTACAGCTGACAGAGATGAGGGACCCCAGGGTGAGAGGCCCTAGTAGGGGACATACATGTATAGCTGCTTGGAGCAGTGTTTTGAGAGCTTGGTTGCTCACTGTTGTGCGCAAACATATATATATGATATGTGTTATTATTCTGTACCCCTGTGGGGGAAAAATTGGATATGTTTGTATATATTGAATTTCTGTATATGGTGTACCCTCATATGAGGATTGGATATGTGATATCAGGGCACTGATGCCCACTCTTTTGTATGAATACAGTATTAGTATTTTGATGTGAATGTACATATAATCTATGTATAGGCAGGTGGATATCTGTGGTTTATAACCTCCTGGTATATCGGGATGGATATTATAGTTTTATCTGCCGTTGTTTTACGTCATCTGGATCACTAAGGCTGTTGTGGTAATCTGACATTCGTTTACTTTATTGTCTATACATACCATACATAATGAATCAAGAGATATGGTTTAGAAAACGCTTCCGCGGGTTTTTTTTAAATAATATGTTAATACACCGGATGCATACGGGTGTTACAGTTTGCCCCTATGTGGGAATTGCCAATGTACTCCCAACTTCTATTTTCAATATCTACAGCTCTTGAATTCCCATGTGTAGGACTAAAATCATCTTCATTATTCAGATAAAAACTTGTGATGGTCAAACTAGCATCAAACACAAATCTGAACTCAGATGACCTGGCCTCATGAATCAGCCAATTGTTGTGTGTACCCTTACCATACAAGAAAGGAGGAAGAACTCCACTATGTACAGGCACATCGTTGTTGTTCCACACCATTAGCATTCTTGTATAACAATGTTTCCGCTACCAATTATGTTGAAGTATTTTCTGCAGGTGAAGAAGAGAGGACAATTCAATATAGCTTTCTTGAGCAAAAAAGTGTTTTTAGTGAGTACTTTCTCTCAGACCCTCGAAAGATTTCCAATATTTCATACCTCCTGGATATTCATCTGTTTCCCGTTATCTGTCTGCCAATGTTTCCCAGACTCATTCAAATGGAATGGGAAGGAAGAAACATTTTGAGTTGAAGGAACAAGAAGCCAATCATGATCAAGTTGATATACATGGTTTAGGGTGGAGATGAATCCAGAAAGGATAACGGTTTCAGGATCAATGATGACAGATATCTCTGATGTGTATGAACGTGACTTTGCAACCATGGAATGGAAAAAAGGAGTACCAAGGAATTTGGATAAAAAATAATAATTTGAAAGCAGTAGTTTAGATCTTCCTCGTACATATTAGGCAATAATGACTTGGCTTAGTTATCAATTACATAAGAAACACAAATAACTCCCTCATCGTGCATTCACATAGATGTCAAATCAAAAGGCCCTCATTGTGCATTGTCATCAACATTGTATATAATCTATAGGAGCATAGAGGATACCATGTGATGATGTTCTTTGTCTTACATGAGATTTAATAAAAATCAATCTTAACAAATTTTTATTTTGTATTATTTTCTTCACTCAGGTCAATCACAAAAAAAAATGGGAATAAATAAGGAAAGTAAAAAAAATTATATTATCATTTAATCATGATTTAAATATAATTAAAAATTATTAACTTTTGTAATAATTATTTTAAAGTAATATATAAGATGATTTCTAATTAATTTGACATTTTACTTTAAAAATTAGACATAAAAAGTAAATCAATCTATGCAAGTGACTAACATAACTTTAGGGATAACAGAATTAGGTTCAGACAGAACAAACAAATTAATGACCTTGAGTAATGCAATATACCACTAGAAAACCACCAAAGTAACAAATTCTGCAATGAATATCAATACATGAATACTGTCCTCTAGCACAAGAGGGCTAGTTTGTTTACTTACGTGAAATCAATTTTAGTGTCAACTAAAACCCTGGAATCAAAAGCATGTGAAAAGGAGGAAACAGAAGGATCTTGACTGAATAAAACAACTGTAACATAAGGAGGCAGAGCCAACCATGACCGAACAGCAAGTATTTGTCTGGTCCCAGTAAAGCCATTAAAGGGTTTAGGAGATGTGAATATGGTAATACAACAAAACTTGCGAAATCCAAAGTAGCAGTTTTGAAAGTTCTGGTGTGATCCTTAAGTGAAGGTAATATCTTAGTAGCATATAGAGAGAGAGCAATGAAGGCAAACCCAAATAGCCAAACTGACCATAGCTCCACCTGAGATCCCTGAAATGGAAATTGAATACAACAATATTAAGATGCTTTGAATGTTAGAAATTTTCTTTTATGTGGGCAACATTGATTAATTAGTTTTGTATTTTAAATTAATTGGGTTAATGGATATTCAAATTTTAATATTTTGACTGACCCATTGTGATCATATCGAGTTGGGCTTCTGGCATCTATTGCTATTGGACCTAGTTGGGCAGAAGTGTAGGCTTTAGTGTGACCCTGATTTTTCATGATGGGTGGACCCAATGGGCACATACTCTTTTATGGTTAATTGGCAATAGAGATGAAGACTTTGGCATCTTGTTCCCTCATCTTCTACAGTTTTTCTTTGATTTAGTAATGTTCCAACAAGGTACACACAATCATAATTCTCATAACTCTGATTTATTGCTATTTGGTGTTTTATAATCATATACATGATTCGTCATTTTAGATTTATCATTTGGTATCATAGCCACATTCATATGATTATAGAATCCATTAAACATGAATTTGTTTGATTGTTTGAATTGAATATCTTAATACTTTTGTGCTACCTTAATTAAAAGGTCTTGTATTTTTTTGGTATTCAATTTCTATTCACATCCTTTTATGCCTTCTTGATCATCGTTTCTCGTATACAGCAAATGGCTCACTCCTTTTTTTTGGTTCAATCCTTCTCTTGGTGCATTTTCCTTTTCGACAATTTTCACAAAATCAATTCGTTGTTAATCATGGGTTGTCTTCTCGCTAAAATATGCTAATATATATATATATAACATAATAAGTTATTGTATTAAGTAACACCATAGTTTGAGTAAAACAAGTTTTTAAGTGATAAGTCTACATAAAATGTAGATTTTATAGAGTAATGTCATGTGAGTTTAGCGTCTAGTTCACAAGAAATGTGTAACAAATTGAAACAATAATAAATAATTCATATATTTAATATTTGTGTGTTTTGTCCAAAAATTGCATAAATTATTTTAACATTGAAATAAATAAATAAAAAACTTGTTTTTTAAATATCAGAATGGTTGGAAACCATTGGATTTTATACTGGGTCGGAGTGACCTGGCTAGAAGTTGAAGACAACTCTTGACCCAGTTGTAGCTTGAAGATGGTACTGTAATTGAAACTGATTTTCACGTTCCCTGCATTTTAGCTTTTTGTTGGAGTTTCACAACGGTTTCAATTTTTTTCATATTTTTTTATTGCTATTGTTACCTGAATTATTTATTGCTGATAATTATTTCAATTTTGTTTAGTTTCATGACATTATTCATGATTTGAATTCTGATTCACTATTCTTATATGATGAATTGTTTTGGTTTCAACAAACTTGTTTAGTAAACATGAAGTTTTAGTTTCAATGAATTTGTTGATACTGTGGTGTGGGTTGCTTTTATTTTTTGTGAAAATTTTAAGCTATTTTGGAAATTTCAATTTCCATGAAATAATTATTAAAGTCTTGTGCATTTATTATTACATGAATTTGGAAAACCAGAAATTGTGTCTAATATTGGCTTTATTAGTGAATTAATTTCTTATTTCACTTTAAAAAGGGAATTATTGTCATTTATTATTATCTTTGCAGAGTTATGCTGCTCACGCATTAATTGCTATTTGCAAATGTTTTGTATATGTGAGCTTAAAGTACTAAAGTCTTGCCCTTAGTTTCAGTGTTATTTTGTATTTGAATAAACTTGGCTAACTAATATGGATTTTGTAATTGGTATTGTTTATACCATACTATATGTGCAAGCCTTCTTGCGATATTGTGTTATTGTATAAATGAGATAGTTTCATTGTTTTCACACTTACATGGGCTTAGTGTTCCAATATTTTGGATCGCATTTTCAGATATTGGCATCTTTTTGTGTGTGAATTGGACCCCATTTTTTGTTTCACTTATTATTTTGAAAATTTTCTCATGGTGTGAATAACAATGTTTCATGGTTTGTTCATCTTAGCATGAATACTTATATTTATTTTTGAACACCACATATGAGTTAGTATTAACATTTATTAGTTATTAGTAAGTGAGCATTAAGTATCATTTTTTGAATCTTATATTCACTGCACATTTGTCTGATGGTGAATTATTTTACTCAATGCTAACATGAATTATTTTCCTGATTATTATCTTCTATGTTTACTGTTTCAACTAATGCGAAGTTAGCTGTTATTGTTGTCAAAAATCAGTGGTGTTACTGGCTGAAATTATTAGTTTGTTTTGACTGATTTTCATTTTCAAAATATTTTGGATTGTTAGTGTGAATTATGTATTTAGATTTGCGTATTATTATTTATTGATTCTTGAAATCCATTAGGACTTTCAGTTATAGTTTCACTTTTGGATTTTAGTGAAACACTTGGTGTTATAAATTTTAGACTATTATATTTGACTTCTAAAAACACATGTATGTTGTGAAGTGTTTCATGTTGGTGGGCATTGTTGTTGATATATTATTTTCGAAGGGGATAAATTATTTTTAAATTACATGTGAAATTATGGAGAAATATGTATAATTTAAAAGTTTGTCTACCCAAAGGGGATGAATTTTTATAATTATATGTAATTCTCTTTGTTGCTAAAATCTTCATGTGATGGAAAATATTTGTATATTATATTCTTTTTCCAAAAGGGGGTTTATGATACATAAATTATTTTTTTGTTGCCCAAATTTATTAGTCATGAAAATTTCTTTGTAAATTTGAATAATGCTTCTAGTTATTTCATGCAATTTCCTGCCCAAAAGGGGTTGTTATGTGTTATATTTGGAAGCTTGTCTATAATAAAGTTATTGGAGGTGCATTGGTCTAGGTGATCTGTCTATCCAAAGGGGATAGTTCTCTGAAGTCAGTGTATGCTCATTGATTTATTTGTCTGAGGCTTTGTCCTTGCTTTAAATCTTGGTATGTGCATTTTGTCCAAGGGGATGTACTATTTTGTTGGCCTCGTTGTAATGACTTGTTTTGTTAAAAGTTGTATTTTGTCTTATTGTTTATATTAATGCCTTCGTTTTGCCTTAGTAGTGAATCTTTTGTTAATTCCTTTAAATTAATTTAAATATATTTGACTAATTCATCTACATGAAAGTAAGTTGGAGTAAATATAATTTCTTAGTACTTTATGTAGATGACATTTTATTTTTCAATAAGATTTTGATTTATTGAATGAAACAAGAGCCTTTCATCTAAAATTTTTTGATAGGAAAGACTTTTCAATAACTTTTTTGTGTGTAGAATAAGAGTATTTTATATTCATGTAATGAACTTAATTAGTGGGAGTTATAGAGGCTTGATTTTGAATATTTTAGATTCTTTTGATTCCCTTGATCAGTGGGAGTTATATTCAGTTTGTTTTTCGAGTCACTTTTATATGCAAACTGGTAATTGTTTTGTGACTATTGTTTGAATTTTATTGATAATCATTATTGTTTTTCTCCTGTCGACTGAGAAATATATGTATGAATAATATCTTTAAGCATGTTGTGAGCTTAAAGATATATGAATGTCACAAATTTTGAGATCTCATGTTGTATTGTGACATGTTGGTTTATTTAACCTGAGCGATTTCATGTCGTTTGGAAATTGCGTTAATTTAATTTCATGTTGTTAAGAAATTGGATTGAAAAGGCAATTTCATGTTGTTTAAAAATTCTGGTGATGTAATTTCATTTTGTTGAGAAATTGCATCAGAAAAAATGTAATTTCATGTTGTTTGGAAATTGCACTAATGTAATTTTATGTTGTTGAGAAATTACATTGAGGATCGATAAGAATTAGTGTGTTACATTGTTGATCACTTTTTGGTACTAATTCTTAATACACTACTAGGCTCAGGTTCATGAAGATGTAATACTCATTGTATGTGAGTATGGAAGGTCATATGCTATAATATTTTCGGTATATTGATCGCCATGTTCCTATGATGGGTTATGTTGAATTGAATCGTTTTGAGATGCTGGAATTGAAATATTGTTTTTCAAAATTGTGGCCACGTAAGATGAATTTTCAGTTATTAATCTGATAGAGTCATTTTCGAAATAAAAATGATTTCAAAATAATATTAAATTAATTAATATAGCCCAAGTAGGAGAATGTTAGAACTTTTCTTTTATGTGGGCAACATTAATTAATTAGTTTGGTATTTTAATGTAATTGAGTTAATGGATATTCAAATTTTAATATTTTGACTGACCCATTGTGATCATATTGAGTTAGGCTTCTGGAATCTATTGCTATTAGGCCTAGTTAGACAGCAGTGTAGGCTTTAGTGTGACCCTGGTTTTCCATGATGGATGGACCCAGTGGACACGGATTCTTTTTTGGGTAATTGGCTGGGTCCCCTCCCTAACCTATTTATATAGGATTAAGCCCCATGAGGCATTATGCTCCCATCGCTTGAAAGTTGCCAATTTCTGAATAGGCAATAGAGAGGAAGACTCTGACATCTTGTTCCATCATCTTCCCTAGCTTTTCTTTGATTCAGTAATGGTCCAACAATGTACACACAATCATAATTTCGATAACTATGATTTATGTTATTTGGTGTTTTATAATCATATGCATGATTCGTCATTTTAGATTTATCATTAACAAGGCTTTTGAAAGAATGCAAAAAAAAAAAAAATTAAGAACCTTCATGGCTTGTTGTATTACTAAGAGAAATATGTTCTTGTTATGTCAACTCTTTATGGGTTGTGGAGATATAAGATTGGTTTGGTGGTGAAGAAAGAAGAAAAGAGAAGGAGAGATTGTGAGTTCAAATCTTTCCGTTAATAATAAAAAAATTAACATACTAACAATTAATATTTATGGTAAAAAAAAAACTTTTTATGGGTTGTTAAAAGAGAGAGATACTTTACCTAAAGAAAGAAATGCAACTCTAATAAACCCACTAGCCCACTATTGAGACATGTGAAGTTTGACGTCACAAGCACGTTGGCTTCAACCGAGGTCTTTGAAAATACAATGAACACACTTCAAATAACTAAGAGGGAGGGCAAATTGATTAAAGCAGTCTTTTAAAATTTTTCTTTAAAACAAATTGCGGAATTAAACTTGGATCATATCACTCAATCACCCTTTATCAAAATCAGAATTTTCTTTCAATCTAGATTCACCTTAGAATGCATGTAATGTCTGAAATGCTTCTTGTTGATTGTATATTGATTTTCAAATACAAGCAATGAAAGAAATACAGATAAAGAACACAAGACACAACAATTTATATTGGTTCATCTCACAAACTTAGAGGCTACATCCAGTGTCTTCCAACCAACACTAAATTAGAGTTTTCACTAAATCAAATTATTCGTTTACAAGCAAAACAAGTGATTATCTCTATCAATCCTAGATAAAAATACTGAATTCTAAAACACTTTTATAATACAAATCACAAAGACTCTAAGAACCCTACTCATATTTTTACCTCTTGAGAACCCTACTTAAGAAAGCTTGATAGAACCAAAATGATTTACACCATAGAATTCTAAAACAAAAATTCTAAAAGAAAGAGTTTAAGAAGTACACAACCTGAGATCCTTAACAAATGATGAATGAATGTGTGTAGTTACCAATCAATCATGTTTAATGAATGTCAATCCACAGACTAATCTTTCTTGAAACCTCTTTTTTTCACAAACACATCATTTCCAAAGACATAACTCTTTGATCTTCACAAGATGTGTCTCTCTGAACTTTTGAATGCACTTAAAGCTTTTGGTAAATCTCTCTCTCAAAGTATATTTCGTTTTCTGATATTGTTCTAAATATCTTTTAAGTGCAGACCCATAAAGCCTTTGAATAGAAAACTGATTTAACAAACTGTAATCGATTAATCCGTTAAGACAATCGATTATTTTAACATATGTAATCGATTAATTCAAACAGATAATCGATTAATATGTTCTTGAGCTTTTCTGGAAAACTTTCATGAAGATGTAATTGATTGACACAGATAACTGATTTACGAAAACAAGTTGTAGTAATCGATTATATGATAATGGTAATCGATTAAATCAGATAAACTCAAATAGAAACAAGTCTTTGTAATCGATTACGCCTTACTTGTAATCGATTAAAGCAGATACTCATTATATGTAAAATACACTTAGTAATCGATTTGCCTGTAATCGATTAAAGCAGATAGACATATTTTGAAATAACACTTGGTAATCAATTACAGAAGAGTGGTAATCGATTAAAGTGTTCATAATGGTTTTTTCCAGAAATTAACACACATATGTAATCGATTACATAATACTGTTAATCGATTAACACAATGCAAAATCTAATTTTTTTTCAAAAATATAAGCCATGTGATTTTCTTTGCAAATGCAAGCATTTAATCCTCTATACTACATATGAATGCATGTAAATGAATTATACAATGCAAGAATCACTAGGCAATATACTTGACCCTTTTAACAAATTACAAATGCTATCAAAATAATTGGGTATGTAAAAAGTTAAAACTTCAAGTCAAATACTTTAGCCTTCTTTTGATAAACTTACAGCTCCTTCCAATCCCCCCTCTCTCTAACAGTCTTCACCAAAGTTGCAAGAATTGAATATACAAAACGAATGAGATGAAAGATACCAGTCAAGAGTCAAACTCGTTATTATATATATAACGTTTCATGAGTAAAATCGAAGTTAACGAGGTTCAATGCCGTTGCCGGTTTTCGGCATCATGAATTCACGAATGGCACGTGGGCATTTCCAAATGCATACGTAAAGGAGACACAAATTTGGCTATTTACTTGAACGCGGCTAAGGAGGTTAAACCAACACTGAGACATACATATTAGGATATTAATTAGCATATTCCAACCTAATTATAGTTAACAATCAATATTCTATAATTTAGTCTTAGTTAGGTTATAGTTAGTGCTTTCTTCACCAAAAACACGGATAAGTGACAGCCATTACTAAACTAGGGCAATTTTACAAAGAAAATATCAATATATGACTCCTTTAAAATATATTACTGATATAATTAAGATTGTTCTTACTTGATCAATGGTCAACTCATCAGTCAAACAGGCAAGTTTCATACTAGCTACATGATGTTAACAAAGTTGGACTTTGTACTACTTAATATGGATTCTTATTAGGTGACTGAACGGCAAAGTTGCACAAGTTGTTTAACTATAATGATATCACCTCAACATGTTTATCAACAAGCTAATAATAAAACTATTAAAAAGTTAGTTAATTACAAATATAAAACGACATAAACGTTATGCTTATATGATTTACATATCTATTTTGCAAAAAAAAAAAAACAAAAAACAAAAAAAAGATATTGGTAAGGATAATTTTAATTTTAAACTCTTGGAGAAATATCAAATAGTTGATTGAAAAATACAATAGAGTAAATAGCATAATATTAGAGGGAAAATTTTATTACAATAAATAATATAATATTGTTGTTACTTAGAAAATTTTGAAGTGTTGAAAGTCAGGTTCGTGAGTATGGTGACGAGAAAAAAGGCAAGTTTTATGTTTTTTTTTTTTTTTATTTTGAGAAAATGGAGACTAATGGAATAGGTTGGATTAATCTGCCCATGTTAACATGGACCAGCTTTATAAGTAGTCCAAAATGAATCATTAATATGAACCGTTAGATTAATCTAAATCCACTTTATTATGGTATATCTTTCATACTATTTTCTTTCTCCCTCAGCAGTATCATAGTCTTCTCGATCAACCTAAATTCTCCAACCTCCTATGTCCGACCCCATCCTCTAATTTTTTTTATATAAAATATAACATTTCATTTACTGTAAGTACAAGTATGCAAATAAAAATATCCAACTTAGAAAAAAAAAATTTAGTTGATTCTAATCTTCCCTTGTTGCAATCATCCAATCTAAGCTTCAAACAATTTCTTTTCTTTTTTTTTACATCGCATCACTTGAATAGTTTAATACTTTAGATCTGGCCATAAAAAACATTGTTTCTCAATCGTGCTTCATATCTTGAGCACCTTCAAATTCACCTATTTTTCAGTTTTCGAAAGGGCAATCATAGGCATAAGAACAACGTCAATTAATATTCAAATGAAACATTCAAATAAATTTGGGAAGTTAGAAAGCAATAAGATCTGATCCATCTCTCTTTTGTCAATGGATGTAGTTCTAGTAGTGAAATTTGAAATCTAAGGGGTTTTCCAAAGGCCGCATCGAATCACAGGAGTCGATCAATTAGGTTATTGTTGTTAGAGAACTAAGTGACTCTGATGAAGGATTTGTCGTCAACCAAATCCGTCGCGGACACTGTCGCCAACCAGATCTATTGCGCGCGATGCCACTCTACCTTTGCGAGACTCGATTTCAACAAAATTTACTATGGATGCAATGCCCCTCCACCTTCACGAGTCTATGTGGAAGCAGCGTCACTCCACTCGTGAGTCTTGCCGTTAACTAGATTTGTCGAGTGCCACCTGCAATTAGATCTGCACGCCACCATGGCGCCCCTCCATCGTGAATTTGTGTGGAAATAGTTGTGCAAAAGGAGTTGGGAGAGGAATCCAGTGTGAAAGGCATAAGATAGAAGCATCTAGACAAGATTAATCTAACGGTACATAAAAGTGGTACAAAATAGATCACTTATAAAAGTGGCTCACCAAAGCAATGTCTATGAAACAAATATAATATGACTTTATTTGGAAAATATCTCAAAGATGAGAGTAGAAGTTACATGTCCAAAGTTAAATGGGAGAGAAGATATGTTAAGTGTCGAAGCACACGAAAAAATTGAAGTTGAAATTTGAGGATTTCAACGTTAACAACACGTAAATAAATTACACGTCGCTCCGATAGGCAGTTCTAAGCAATAATCTAAGACATGAATCAAACTGTCATGTGCAATTAATGCCGTGCCATTCTTAAAATGATAATACAATTATTACAAGGCAATATACTGCCTACCCAGGGCTAAACTTTTCTACCAAAACCTTTTAGATAAATCTTGTAAGTTGTAAATTCTCCTTTCCTGAAAAAATTGCAAGATTTCTTCTAAAACTGCCTCCAGCAAATGAGTTACAATTTTGATATCAGAAGTTTCAAACTCGCTAAAGGCAATATCACAAAATCACGAATAGCACAGATCATGTGGCCATTACAAGATGCAGAACGTTTTTCAGTCAATAAGCTAGGAGACACAGTAGAAACGTACTGCCATTAACTTTAACGCAACTCAAGTGATTAAACTTCAACCAACACAGACATTCACATTCATACCTGTAACACTACCATCAATAACCTGATCTAAGATAATTTTTTGCATGGGATAGGTGGCATAGATGATTCTCTGGTGAACTCGTCTATTCGGTATTTACGTGACATGGGTAGAGGTAAGAAAGGATAGGGAACAAACACAAGAAAAATGGACAGCAGATTATTTTATTAAACTTTATCTGAATCATTCAGCTACACATCCAGCAAAAATAGGATTAGTCATTTTTGAATTTGTCATTACGAATTATGATATTGATGGGATTTCTAATGAAAGAAGCTATCGATTTTTTTTACATCAAAACATATTACAGCACATGTCCGACCCTGCCCAGTTTTATACTTCTCCCTAAAGAACAGTAGCAAACCAGGAAAATAACAGTCATTATATTGAACCTACAAAAATGGGAAAAGTCATCGCTACCTATTAATTTTTAATCAAAATTCCCTTTGAAGACCAAACATCACAAGCTTCACCCTACGCCTCCGAATTTATGTCCTCTTGAACGAACCCCTTAGATGCAAAGTCAACCATCTCTGTCCCCATCCATTCATCTCTGCTGCCGAACAGGTGATCTGGATCTTGACCTCCTTCCCCTGCATAAAAGGGTTACAGTAAATAAACAAGGCACCATTGTAACATAAATATGAAGCCTGACAAATTCACCTGTGCAGCTTAATCTTATATGATGATGGAAGTTTGTCTGAAAAACATAAATCTTAATCTTGAAAAACTCAGGCAACAAACCTGGAAGAATCAAGAGAAGTATAGGGAGAATGTCTGCGCTGAGAATGCTTGCTATGAGGAGACCGCGAAAGTTGTCTAAAAATGAAACCACCGTACTGACTTGGTGAGTTTAAAGTATACAAAAGTTTATAAATACAACTCAACCTGGTACAGTGTCAACACTCCATTGGAAGAAGCCTTTTACAATAAATCCTATGTGTTTCTAATGAGTAGGATCAGAATCAGTCAAACTTTTACCAGAAACTACAAATGTACCTACATATCTTAGATGCAGGGTACAGATATCCTTACAATTATGGATAATTTCTGCACAAAATAAAAAGTTTTTTGCTCTTATATTATGTCTTATATTATATTGCAGATGGATAATTGATCGATCAGAGTAGAGAAAAGATGCATGAAAATGTGATTATTACTACAAACTGAACATTATGAAAAACATTCCATATAACATGCAATAAGATAATTTAACTTCAACCAAAAAAGACCCAAATGATTGAATCTGTCGCATAGTATCAGCTTCAGAATCCTCGAACTGCCAAAAGTCACAGGCTAAATGATTTCTCACAGAAACAAGGTACAAAATAAGTCAACTATCATACCGTACAAAAAACTAAAATATCAGACGCACTGAAACACCCAAACTTCAATATTCCAAACCTGAACAATGTAAGGATCTCTTAATAAATAATACCTTCTTTTAGATCTGACTGGAGACGGTGATAAGTCATGGTTTCTTGAATGCAGCTTCCTGCATTACAAAATTGATATGAGACACTACATATGACAACCAGACAATGAGGTTCAAATGGAATCTGTTTTAAACCTTTTTGAGCCATCTGATCCTTCACCACTTGAATCACCAGCATGATTAATACGATCCTTCTTGGTTTTACCTCTACTGCTTACTGAAGATGAACGTCTTCTTCTGTGCCTGTCATGATTACTTGCATCTTTTTTCCTTGATTTATGTTCCCCCTTATCCTTTGCATGCTCTCTTTTCCGGCTAGTATCGTCAGTGGCACTACCTCTATGGGAATTTTCTGCTTCCTTTTTATCATCCTTGACATCAACATGAGAGGATCTTTTCCTTGAGTCTGATTCATTTGCCTTCTCCCCATGCCTTAAACTGCGCTCTTTCACTCTTTCTTTTGCCTCACTGCCATAATCTGTTTTGTCCCTTTTCTGATTTCTTTCATCCTTTCTTCTTTGATTCTCGTTACTTTTTTCATCTATCTTAGTCTTGCTACTGTGTACCTCCTTTACAAAGTCTTTCTCAGAAGTATTCCTGTCACGCCGATCATTTTTTTCTGATTTTTTTCTGCTTTCCCTACCTGAAAGATCATCTGTTGCTTTTTCCACACTGATGTTCTTTCCAGGCAGTTCAGATCTTGGTATCCCTGAAGAATCTTTAGAACTAAAACCATTAAATCTATCATGGCTTCTTTTAATGGAATTCAGCCCATTATCATTAAGATCTTCAGACACCACCTTGGAAGAATGTGAATGATTGGATTCCCTGGTCACCTTGTCATCATGCAACTGATCAGTAGCAGCATCATTGCTACTTCTGGATGGTAAAGAGATGGTTTTGACCTGATTATTCACCAAATTAATTTCCCTTCTACCATGCTCATCAAGTTGTGTAATGCCATTAACAGGTAGATCATGTGTATCTGACAAAGGTTTCTTAATCCCAGACTGATAGGCAGCATTTCTTGCAGGTGTTGGCACACTGGAACTCTCAATTTCATTGTCTCCATCATCAGCATCAGAACCATAATTTCCAAGACCTAAAACATCTCCAGGAGAGCTGGAATTAGATTTTTCACTGGCATCGTCATTTTCTACCTTCTGTTTGATTGGAACTAAAACTTTTGCAGATGCCTTAGGAACTATAGCTGAGGGAGGAGATGCTGATGCCTTATGATTTGAGGTGGCAACCTTGTGGCCCACTACAGAAAACACATTGTTATAACCTACAATAGTTAATACTTGATTGGTAGAATAAAATCATGTATATAGATTAATAAATACAATTTAAGACAAAATGAGGGGGCATCAGATGATTAATTACCTTCAGCTGTAAGATCATCTTCAGCAAGAACTCTGGTTGCAATTTCGTCAAACAATTCATCAGTAACCTAAGAAGAAGCTGTAATTAGAACTACAGTATATTTATTTTTTCTGCTACATCCAGTACACTGATGTAAATAAGATAACAATGCACGTTTTAAACAATGGTTACCTTCAAAAGAACTTCAGTCAGAACTCTTTTTATTTCTTGGTTGATTGCTACAGTTCTAGCAGCTTCAATTTGATCCTAAATATGAAATACATCATACTGAATTAAAAATTATAATGGACATTTAATTTATTTTATGGACGCAAACTTTAATATTAAAAAATGAAACCTCTTCATCCTCATCCTCAGCTGATCTAGACGAATCAATGCTTTTACTATCTGCCTCATCACCTCTAGCATATGACTTGTCAATGCCATCATTTACAAATGTTTCTTCCTTCAGATTCTCTGCAGGAGCAGGGATGACTGTTTTCTTTATTTCCTCTTTCAGCCAGTTAGGGACAGAAGCCTGGAAAATAACTGCAAAATGAGGTTTGATGGCATATATGATCTATCTATTCAAGCATTAACCTTTGCAACATACTTACCTTCTTAGGACGATCAGGAACCCCAGATATCCCATATGCATCAGCTGAGAAAGCCACAGTAGGATGAAGTGTAGTTCCTGTGCTAAGAGTAAACGGTGCACCACTTGGTGGAATGGTCGAATGGAGACCAGGTCCAGGAAACCTTCCAAATGGCGGTGCCACGTGACCAGGAGTGGTGATAGAAGGGTCATGCTGCTAAATTAACCAAGTGTCAAGAGCATTAAAATAAGCATAAGTGACTAGGAAAACAAAGCATTTCAAAAATTAAAACCTGTTGCCCAGAAGAAAGAATTGGTGGTACTGGTGGATAACCAACACCAGGTGCCACTGGAGAAGCCCAGTTATTCATTGAAGAACTGGAATCGTGATGATTATAAGTTGATTGCATTTGCAAGTCACTATCACGATTAAACCTAGGTGCAAAATCTAATGGTTGATCAGCAAGACTGATAGCGGAGTCAACTGAGAGGCTGCCAGACGCAAAAGGTGGTGCATGCATTGATGGTTGCACATGGCGTTCTTGAGATGAGGAACTTGACAAAGGAAAGACCGAGTATGATTGTTGAATCTGATCAAGAGCCTCTTTACCTGTTAAGTCAATATTCAGAATGAACATTGGGAAATAAATGCGGGAGAATATGAAGCATTAAAATTAAATATCTGGTCCCCAAAGACCTAGAGTCATACATCCATGAAAGCTACAAAAAGTTGAGTAATCTTTAAAAAGCCCTTTCCGACTGTCTGATATTTCTGACTACTAGCTGTTCTCCAACTCATCTTTTGATACGCAACATTTAAGTATTATAACCATACACGCCTACTACTTATCACAAGGGGTGCAAATAAACCAGCATAAACAATGGGAGATGGGTTTATCATTCCTTGGCTAGGTCCTGAGCAAATAGATGAAGATGCGGTAATATTTACATGTAAGGCAGTGAGGTGACAAAAAAGATATAAGGTCCAACAATTCATATATCCTATATCCTAATACAATAAACAATGCCCAGAATATGAACAGACACCTGACATGAAACGACTAGGTGAGCACTGCTTATAAATATCTACTTAACAATTATCTATATAATGATGTACATTGAAGTGGTTAAAGGATATTGCTCAATCATCACTAACGGGTACTTCATCAGGACTTCCGATTTGATTTGATATATAAATAATTAAGCACAAGTTACTATTGTTAAGCACTTGGATGGTGGCAATGAACATGCAACCATTCCCCAATTTGAGCCACCTAGTTCTCAGCTCAAGTGGCTTCACGTAAAAAGTGGAAACAACTTAACAACATAATTTGCTTGCCAAGATAAGAATAAAGCAATTTCACATATGGTTCCCTATATTTCTAAACAAGAACATAGACCTTTTATAAAAAAACAACTTCACATCTATTATTTTGAATTAATAAAGTGGCACCTAACCCCACACATACTTCATCAAGTTTCTCAGCCTTTCTTCCGAATGCTTGTCCAGAGAGGACAAGTAGAATAGTCTTCAACAGGTGGTAATTTTATTAATGTTGGTCCTCAATTTGAAACTCTTCTTGTCCAGATATTGAAAAATTGAAACCTTTGGGCCAAAGTGAGAGCATTGTTTCGAGTTTATTACTTTATTTTAACATTAGGTTTCCCCTTTTGTTGAGTTTTATCATGGACAATGGAACTAGGAGAACTAATGTTATGGGGGTTCCATTTTGTTGACTCCTTGGGCTGTGTTAGTTCTGTAGTTTCTCATGGGTGATTTTAGTTTTCTTAGTTACCTTCAGCTTTGTTTGTGTGTTTCGTGGGTATCTTATCCTCTCCTCTCCCAATCTAATAATATTTCTTTTTCTATCCAAAAATAATTCATACAATCATACTCGTTGTCCATTAAAAAAGAATTGTTATAGGCTGATAGCATATATTGTCTAAACTGTAAATCAAATCCAAAATCAGTAGGACCTATTTGTGAACCATTAATTAAAACATAACATGAGTAATAAGATATGGTTAATACTGAAAAAGTGAAAATAACAAATATATTTGTAAACATAATAAATTTATTTGCCTCATATGTACATTAATTACTGGGGGTGGGTACTTAACTTTCTCTCTTTCAACATCAATTACTAGAACTTTTCAACTGAAACTCTATTTTTTCCCCAGCTGTTACATTGGCTTCTGTTAGGAACCTGGATCAGGCAGAGAAGAAAAGAAAGAACTGACTGAATCTTTATTGCTTTCTTGGAGACTAGCTCCAGCTTGTGTACAATTCTTGAGTGAATTCGAGGTTCACTCAGCCTCCCAAATACTCTCAGCTTCTAGCTCCCTTCCCACACAGCCATCCCCTGTTATTTATAATATCTAACCCCTCCCCCAACTAACTAACAGCAACAGCATATTAACAGAATATTACTAACAGCTACTGAATATTACTAACAGCAGTCCTAGCTATTATTAACAGCAGTCCTAGATCCTATCAATACCCTCCCCTTCAAGATGGACCTTGTCCTCAAGGTCCAGGTGATGAAAACAGCATGTATCTTCAATCCAGATCTTCTTCATCTTCTTCTTCCATGATCATTAACTTCAGCTGGTTGTTCTTGCACACATGTGTTGGACGATACTTTTCTTCACATGTAAAGCACTCTCCCTTCATTTTCTCATTCACTGCTGCTGGTGACAATTTGTGGAAGTTTCTTCTACCTTGCCAACCATTATCCTCAGCACTAACAGTTTGGACAGATTCACTGTCCTTACTATTATCTTCCAGCCCCTTCCCTGCCATGGTAGACCCTTCTTTCCAATTCTTTTGACTCCAGAAATTCGTTTTCTGCAATTGAAAACCTCTGCCAGTGCTTCTTGGAATCTTTGCCCAGACCCTTAATTTTTCTTCCACTTGCCTTGCTTTATTCATAGCCTCCATTAAATTCTTGGGTTCATGTAACCTCACCTCAGCACTGATCTCTTCCTTCAATCCCTTCAAAAACACCTCTACCAAGAACACCTCATCCAATCCCTTCATTGTGCCTACTAACTTTTCAAACTGACTTACAAATTCCTGTAGTGTATCTTCTTGTTTCAATGCAAGCAATATTTGGAAAGGATTACCTAACATTGAACCTTGGAATCTTTGGGTCAGTGCAGCAGTGAAATCTTCCCAAGAAGGTCTCGAATTCCTCTGCTCCCACCACTGAAACCACCCCAAAGCCTCACCCTCCAAGGCCACCAAGATCACTTCCATTCTTTCCTCCTTACGAACCTCTTGCAATCGGAAGAACCGCTCAATCTTGGCCAGCCATCCAAACACGTCCTCTCCCTCGAACGACGGCATTTCCACCTTCCTCCACCGCGCCCCATGGTCGTGTTCGTTTTCCCGCGACCTACCCATGGCTTCTTCGTATCGCGCGTGGCCTGGGTTCTCGTTTTTCTCCAACGCCAAAGCCAACCGCTGCACCAGCGCTTCCATCGAGCTGAATCGCGCCTCCATCATCTCGCGATTTTCTTCAATTGCCTTCTCCATCGCATCCATCCTAGCTTCCATTTTGCTGTTTGCTTTTGCAGCCATTCAACACCCCCCCCCCCCCCCAAGCCCCAGAATCTGGAACTCTGATACCAAAAGGTCCCTCAAATTGTGGGGCAGAATTAAAGGAAGGAAAGTGGCTATTCTGATTGATTGTGGAGCTACCCACAATTTCATATCTGCAAGGCTGGTAAAAGAAATGAATTTAGAGGTAACCAACACTAGCCCTTATTCTGTGGAAGTAGGAGATGGGCATAAGGTGAGATGTCAAGGATTGTGTAAAGGATTAGCTATTGAGCTGCCAAATTTACAGGTTGTGCAAGACTGTTATTTGTTTGAATTAGGAGGTGCTGATTTGATTTTGGGAGTAGAATGGTTGGCCAGTTTGGGAGAGGTCTATAAAATCTGAAGGCAAAGAAGTATGCTTAAAAGCTGATCCAGAATTAATTAGAGCTGCTATCAGTTCGAAGTCTGTTAGAAGTACCATACTGGAAGAAGACCAGGGGTTTATGATTGAATTTAAAACAGTGGAAGCTGATCCTAACAAGTTAGAAGCTATGACAGATTGGCCAGTACCTAGAGATGCAAAAGGGCTGAGAGGTTTCTTGGGGTTGACAGGATACTACAGGAGGTTTGTTAAGAATTATGGGCAGATAGCTCACCCATTGAATGCATTATTAAAAACAAATGCTTTTAAATGGGGAGAGGAGGCTGCTGTGGCTTTTGAACAATTAAAGACAGCAATGACGGAGTTACCTATATTAAAGGTACCAGATTTTTCCAGGCAGTTTGTGTTGCAGACTGATACTTTTGGTACTGGATTAGGGGCAGTGCTGTTGCAAGAAGGAAAGCCATTAGCTTTTTGGAGTAAAGCTTTATCAGAAAGAGGCCAGCTTAAGTCTGTTTATGAAAGGGAATTAATGGCTGTGGTATTGGCAGTTAAGAAATGGAAACATTATTTGCTGGGAAGGAAATTTATAATCAAAACAGATCAAAAGAGCCTCAAATTTTTGAATGACCAGAAGTTATTAAATGAAGATCAGTTTAAATGGGCCTCCAAATTGATTGGGTATAACTTTGAGATTCAATATAAACCTGGGAGAGAAAATGTAGTAGCCGATGCACTCTCCAGACAATTTAATTTTTCTGCCATCTCTGTGGTGCAGCAAGAGGATTGGGGTGAATGGGAGGAGGAACTGCAGTCTGATCCTCAAGTGTATGAGATATACAGAGGGATTTTGACCAAAACAATGGAAAAACCTGGTTATTCTGTCAAGGGAGGCAAACTGTATTACAAAGACAGATTGGTTTTGGCTAGGAATTCATCCAGAATTCCAGTGATTTTGAAGGAGTTACTTGATTCACCTGTGGGTGGACATTCAGGGTTCTTTAGAACTTTGAAAAGAGTAGCTGGAGTGGTATTTTGGCATGGCATGAAGAAGGATGTGAGGCAATATGTGGCAGAATGTGAGACATGTCAAAGGAATAAAGCTAGTACATTGGCTCCAGCAGGGTTACTACAGCCTCTACCTATACCTAATAGAGTTTGGGCTGATATATCTTTAGATTTCATTGGCAGCTTACCTAAAGCTCAAGGTAAGGATACTGTTTTGGTGATTGTAGACAGATTTACTAAATATGCTCATTTCTTAGCTCTGAGTCATCATTTTACTGCCAAAGAGGTTGCTGATATATTCATTAAGGAAGTGGTTAGGTTGCATGGGTTCCCTACATCTATAGTTTCAGATAGGGACAGATTGTTTATGAGCCAATTCTGGAAAGAATTATTCAGGCAAGCAGGAACACAGTTGAAAATGAGCACTGCATACCATCCACAAACTGATGGTCAAACAGAAGTTGTGAATAGATGTTTGGAAGCTTACTTAAGGTGTTTAACTGGAACTGAACCAAAACAGTGGCCTGCTCACTTGGCTTGGGCTGAATTTTGGTTTAATACTAACTAAAATATTTCAGCAAAGATGTCTCCTTTCAAAGCTTTATATGGACAAGAGCCTCCCTTGCTAATTAAGGGAGCTGATCTTCCTTCTAAGTTAGAGGAAGTAAATCAGATGAGTAGGGACAGAGATGAATTGCTTCAAGAGTTGAAGGGAAATCTGTTAAAGGCTCAAGATCAAATGAAGAAATATGCAGATAAACATAGGAGGGCATTGGAATTTCAAGTGGGGGAGTGGGTGTTTCTGAAGTTGCAACCTTACAGGATGAAGTCATTGGCAAAGAAACCGAATGAGAAGCTTAGTCTCAGATTTTATGGGCCTTACAAGATAATTCAGAAGGTGGGGGAAGTAGCTTATAAGCTGGAGTTACCTGTTGACAGCAGAATTCATCCTGTATTTCATATTTCTTTGCTCAAAAAGGCAGTTAAACCTACTTGTCATCCTCAACCTTTACCTAAAGCTTTGAATGAAAACCTGGAACTTCAGGTGCAGGCTGAGAAAGTTATGCAGAGAAGGACAACAGCACAGGGTCAGCAAGAAGTGCTTATTAAATGGCAAGGTTTGCCTCATCATGAAGATAGCTGGGAGAGTTTAGAAGAGATTAGTACTGTGTTCCCTCAATTAGACCTTGGGGACAAGGTCCATCTTGAAAAAGAGGAGGAGGGGGGGGGGGGGGGGGGGGGGGGGGGGGGGGGGGGGGGGGGGGGGGGGGGGGGGGGGGGGGGGGGGGGGTATTGATAGATGTAATAATAATAGATGGGGCAAAATGTACAATAGAAGAAGAGTTAGTTAGTGACTCTGTTATAGAGTCTATGGCTGTTAAATGAAGCTGTTAGTTAGTAACTAACTAACAGTAGTTACTAGCAGAGAGATATTATAAATAGACAGAGAAAGGGAGGGAAAGGGGTTAGAAAAAGTGAGTGGAGAGTGGTGTCTCGAAATCACCTGTAACCTTTGGAGCTATTGCTTCTATTGTGAATAAAAGTTCTCTGTTTTTCTTCACCTCTGGTACAGTTCTTATCAGCTTCTCTCTCCTAGACAACTGTCCCGCTCAAGTCTCAATCGATCTGAAGAGTTTTTCACCTCCAACCACCCTCACCGCCTGTCCCAAACAACCCTACCACCATAGGCTCATCTATCCATTTGGGTTGCATGTGACAGTGAGCATTTTTCAGAAGCCATCTTCACAAACCCCTGCCCACAAGATTGTGGTCACACCCACCCAACACTGACTTGGTTTTTCATCCCACATTGACTTTTGGCTAAATACCTTTCCTATATCAGTATTGTTGGAAAACAACAGAATTGAGGTTCCTACAATTTGGTTCAGTTCTAGCAATTCAACATGCATCTCCAGCGATAAAATTAAATTATATGCAATCTGCATCAATAGAGTGAGGACTTGCATCAAATCACATGAATCAAATCATGATTCATGTGATTCCAACTACAAAGATATCTCTTTGAACCAAATTTTGACAGGTTCACATAACAAATACACAGTATAGGCAAATTCCAGAATATTGATTTATGATCCATTTCCACAGAAGCTTCACTTGCAATTTCAATATACTAAATAAACAATTACCTGCAACAGAACTATAACTAGAAGGTACCTCCTGCTGATGAACTGATGGATTCATTGGCAAGTTCCCTTGTTCAAATGAAACAGTCAACTCTCCTATGCCGGTCCCATCTCTAGCACTGTATGAATGCCCATCTTGAGTATATGATGTCTCCAAACTGACAGACGCAGGCTCCTGGGAATGTCCTGAAATCCGCTGCACAGATGCATCCAAGTAAGAAAATTGTTGATAGCTTGCTGATGGATGGGATTGGTTTTGAACATCAGTATAATGTGAGTCAACAGATTTCTGATACTGATCATGATAATGGCTTTGCTCTTGCATTCTTCCAGCAGCTGAAAAATGCGATTGTGGATGCTGACTTTCCCTTGCAGCATTAGCATCAGCCCAAGCTCTGGCCTTAGCAGCCCAATCTTCATTCTTATTGGCTATCATTAGAACATTATGTCAAATAAATACAATGCCCACTGTATTAAAAATGGAGATACAGAAATTGAAGGGGGGTAGCAAGTTTCCAAGATGCCATTGCCATATAGAACTTCAAAATCATGCAGAGGCACACAAAAGGTAATTATTATTTACACTTGTTGCAAACTAGAGTTGAAAAGTGGCGTAACTACTCACATGCAAAAATCTATCTTGCCCAATATTCAGTGTCAAGTCATAACTCAAAATAATCTCATCAATGCATACATATACAAATGAATCACAAAGGAAAAAAAAAAACATTGTATTTGGCACCGATAACATGGTCAAATCAACCAACAAACAAAAGCTAACAAAAACAATGCAAGCCTTGTTTTCCCACTCTTCATTTTTTTTTTCTTTTCTGATGAAATGCTTCCCTCTCAAGTGCATATAATATTCAACTCTTCCAGACCCTAACAAGAAACGCCAAAACCTTAATTCTGGCACGAAATACGAAAAACAACGTTTCTCACATAAGCATAAAAAAAAGTAAAAAAAAAAAAAAAACTAACCTGTATAGCCCTGGTTAGGTGGCCAGTTGGGGTTGCCCCATTCCTACAAAAATTTCGATTCAATTAGCGAACTAACAAAACAATCAAAGAATTAAACCCTAAACCAAGAAAAAAAGAAGATGCAAAAAACGCGAGGGGCAAGAAGGATATTTCACCTGAGGATAAGGATGAGGAGGAACGTGGGAGTGTGGTGTGAACTGAGGAGGCACGAGAGAGCGAGGCGGAGGAGGAGGGTACTGGCTGGGGTGGTAGGAATAAGCGTGCGACGGAGGAGCTGGCGGCGGAGGTGGTTGCTGCCACTGCGGCGGAGGGGAAGGGGTCTGGGAAGGGTGGTATTGGAATTGGGAGGAGAACCAGGGGGCTTGGGGCGGGGGCGGCGGTATCTGGTGAAAGTGGTGCGGGTGGTGGTACGGATCTGCCGTGTGCGGCGGAGGAGGAGGTGGCGGTTGCGGTGGCCTCATGTAGCCGTGGGGTTGTTGCTGGAATGAGTCCATGGATTAGGGGATTTGGATTGCGATGCGCTTCGTTTTGATGGGAAAGTGCGGAGTGAAGGGGGAACCTTTAGGAAGAATAAGGGTTCAGGTGGACACCGTGGGGCTCCCCGCTTGCGAACCAAACTCTTTTTGCCACTCACTCTCCACTCTGTAGTCAATTCTTGTACGGAACAATAAATAAAGAATAAATTACATTCGCATAATTTGTGTTTTGCTCGAATTTTACTTGACTCTTTTCGTCTTAAACATCATTTAATAATTTAACAGAAATTAGGCACATATTAATTACATGACTTTTAATAAAATTTTATGTATAAAATACTCTCATCTTTTTTCTGTCAACCTGAAAATATTTTAAGACTTTTACTTCTTTTTTGTATTTTATGTAATTGGACATAAACCAAACTTTTTGTTAAACGTAAACCCACCTTATTGGTACGCAATGTTAGCATCCTTCCTCTCATCCTTTATTTTACTAACATACATATGAACTGAATTTTGATTCTCATTAAACATTTTCAGCACATCATGATCAGTCTTAAGGGAAAGAATTTTACCACTCGCAGTAGAATAAAATCACAAAATAAAATGGTGACATGATGGCAAGTCTAAATCATTAGCAATGTTGTTCACACAGTCATGTGCATTGAACATTCCAAACTTATCAAGATCAACATTGCATATCTCACTTGATTCGCCTCATTGGTCCGTAAAGTGTATCAAGATATCCACATTGTTTGGTTCAAGGCCCATGTATTCCAGTTCATCCATTGTGTTCTTGTGGTCCCAAATATCAACACTATTTTAATCAACAATAATAAACAAATGATTTTCAGTTCATTCATTGTGTTTCCTGTGGTTCTAAACATCAACACTATTTTAATCAACAATAATAAACAAATGATTTTAAAAATCATAAGTGGTCTCAAACCGATCCCCTATTGAAACCACATTCAGAAATAGGCAACAATAAACAATCAAAATTAAATAAATAATCTTAAAAAGTAACATATATACAAGGTCCAGTGGTCACTTACAAGCATAACCCTAGCGTGAACAGAATTCGTGGAATAGGAATAGAAACATAGTGCTCGTGAACATCGAAGAGGAAGATAAACGTAGGCGCTCATGAACGTCACAAACTAGAAGAGGAACATTGGAGAACTCGCGAATTGGAACTCGCGAACAGTGAAGAGGAATGAAACGTGAACATCGTAAGAGAAAGAGGAACTCGCAACCTTGGACGCTGAAGAAGAACTCACCAACAAGATGAAGATGAACAGTACTCACGAAAGGTGAAGAGGAATGGAACGTGAATGCTAAATTCTAAAACTAATTGGAAAGGGATAATTTGGGTTTTACAATTAAAATGTAAGACAATTTTGTTTGCTCACATATTTCAATAACGTTTGTTAACAGTGTTAATAGAGGGGGGTAAAAGTAATGTGCAAAAAGGGAGGGTATCGGGTGAAATTTGAGCAAAATACAGGGTGCGGGTGTAATTTATTCAAAAATAAAAGCATAAATAACAAAGAAAAATAAATTAAAAAAAAAAAACTTGAACTGTATTTGTTCCTTCAAAATAGTTTTAAAGCCCAGACCAACCTGGTTGGTCCGACCAGTCGAACCGCAACCCGGTGGTTCGACTGGGTCGAGTCGTAAGTTTGATCGGTTATGTTTTTTGACTCGGAGCGACCCAGATTGACCCGACTGGATTTGTGGTCGAACCGATGACCCATTGACCCGGACCAGGTCATTTATCTTTTTTTTCATTTTGTTTTATTTTAGTTTTTTTCATTTTAGTTTTTTTTTATTGAGTTAAATTGATCTTTTCATTCATTGTTGAATATTTTTTGTGGCCGCAATTGCATCTTTTGTTGAGTTAAGTGATTTAGAAGTGGTTGCAATTGTGGTTGAGTTGCATGTAAAATTGCGATCCCAAATCATTTTTTAAAATTGTGGTTTGAAACTTTGGATTGATTTTTTATATTTTATAATCTACATTGATGTGATATGGTTATGTTTCATTTTAGTGTGAGTATGATATATATTGTCATTGATTCCTTTGATGTTAAATGTTAGAGATAATAGTTATTTTTTAAACTTGTATTCTTTATATTTTATTTGTACTTTTAAGACTTTTGAATTTCAATGCACTAGAAGAAAGATTTTAAGATAGGTATAAAAATTGTATATATTTTTTATTACAAACCGGGTCATGCGGGTCAATTAGTGATCCACCGGTTCGACCACTGACCTAGTGACCAGTACCATGATTGGGTCAGTCACCGAGTCGATTTTTAAAACTATGCTTCAAACTTTAAGAACTGAGACTTTGATAATTACACCGCATGTATACTATACTTATGTTTTACTTCTTTTAAAAATTATATATATTTCAATTTTAAATAGATATAAAGTATTTATTAACTTTTTTATAACTAATCATATTAAAGATGTCTAATTCAATTAATAGAATAAGATGTATGAATTATTATAACTTTTTTATATCTATATTTAATTCATACGAATAAAAAATATGATAAAGTAATTCTTACAAGTTATAAAGAAACCTAACTGATATTTTTTAGTGAATCTCTTTTCCAATCATATTTTTTATTCATAACATGTGTATGTGATAAGCTAAATGAAGCAATGAACATATGTGTGAATCATGCATCATAATATAACATATACAAATATTTTTTAAAGTATACTTATGAACCTAACTAGGCGAAGTCGTAAATGGTTTGTTGAGCTTCAGTCTTGGAGGTGTTATCTGGTGTGAAACCTCTTTTAAACTCAATGTTGATTCTAACATCTCAAAAGAATCACATCGAAATGAGAGGGATCTAGAGGTTGTACAGGTATGAGACTATATAGTTGAAGATGACTTAAAAAATTAATTAGTATTGTTTATACCAACAAGATGATATACATTTTGATAGTCCATCACTTGAGAACTCCATAGTTAAGCGTGTTTGACTCGAAGCAATTATGGTATGGGTGACCTCCGGGGAAGTTTCTAAGGAAGCCTATGAGTGAAGACAAAGCATGCTAAAAAGTTTTGTGTTGTTTTGTAGGGACAATCATTGATCCTGAAAGCAATGAAAACAAATTGTTGAGGTCTCAGAAAGGGTTACCTACAGAGGATTCTAACCAACAAGAAAGTTGAGTGAAGTGTCACTGTGTGAAGTGTCGTAGAGTGTGAGTCGTCGAGAAGTCAATAATCAAGCGCGTTACAAATGCAATCAGGGATGTTACAAATGGTATTAGAGCAAATCTCTCTATAAGTTGTGGTTCAAGGACGAACCAAGCAAAAGTTGATAGGCATGTAACACCCCAAACGAATCACACTGAAATGAGAGAGATCAAAAGATTGTGCAAGCATGAGACTGTACAATTGAAGATTACATAAAGGAATTAATTGATATTACCTATACCAATAAGATGCATCTACATTTTGATAGCCTGTCACTTAAGAACTCCACAGTTAAGTGTTCTTGGCTTGCGGCAATTATGGGATAGGTAACCTTCTGGGAAATTTCTCAAAAAGCATGTGAGTGAGAATAAAACACGTTGAAAATTTGTGTTGGTTTATGGGGATAGTAATTGATCCTAAAAGCAACCAAAACAGATTATTGAAGTCTCAGAAAGAGCTACCTATAAAGGGTTCTAACCGATGGAAGGTTCTGACTAACAAGGAAGTTGAAAGTGTCATTGTGTGAAGTATTGTAAAGTGTGAGTTGTTGAGACACAAATAATTAGGGATGTTACAAATGCAATCAGGGATGTTACATTGATTATATGGGTTGGAATATGCTTGAAAAATTGGATAACCCTAACGCATTATTAGGGGTGTCATCCTAGTTAAGTGTTAGTGTCATATGCCCATGGTGTGGCTATTCGTCAATTGCATCACTCCTAAGCTACTCTTACAAGAGATTTTTTAATGGTACCACATGCATTTAAAGTTAAGAGCATAAAACATGCTACATTACGTGAATACTTGAATGTGACTATCTTGACATGTGTGAATGATAATTGGGATCTTCCTTCTCATCCACATTTTTTTCCATACGAAAGTCTTATGTATAATATCCTTTCTTTCGTGTTTATCATTTGTTTAAACTTTTTTATTATTTCACATTTGAAATCTTTTTTCTATTTTTATTTTACAATTAGAAAATTGTAAGTCGATTTGAGCTTTATTTTTAAAAATATACTTACAATTAAGAAATAAAATTACTCTAGAAGGTTTCAAAATAACCTAAGTTGGTTTTGTACTTCAGAAGTAGTACCACAATTTTTTTATAAAAATCCAACTTCTAAATTAGATATATACTTATAATATTGTTCTCTATTTGCCACCAGTATTACTGTACAGTATAAAATGGTAAAGTTACATGTGACCATTACTGTGGGGTCATTGTGCACGTGTCCACCCTCCGTGTCAACCATGCTATAGTAATGGTGCACATTTCTGCTCTAAGTGTCGACCTTGACACAACGAAGACACGCATGTCCGCCCTTCGTGTTTGCCTTGCTACAGGAGCGCGAACATCGACCCTTTACAGGTCGGGTCTCTCCTAGTCAACAACAACTTATCTGTTACACTTATTCAAATAAGTGTAACCACTTTATCTCCTAGAATATCTCTAACTATCTCCAAGGGATTATCTACAAGTTGTTACTTATCTACAAGTAATAACATATTTATAAGGTACACATTGTTTCCTATTTGAATTATATAATTGTCTGCTATTATTTATTATCTTATCAACAGATTAATTAACAAACAAAGGCCCAAGGCCCATACTCCACGCTATAAATACCGGTTCTCTCTAAACCTCTACTCATGCTCATACACATCACTATTCACCCACGATGAACATAAATTCGAGACACACTCGAAGACTTTCTATCCTTTCTTATACATTCAGTTATTCCTCTATAATTGATGTACTTACTTGAGCGTCGGAGTCATTTCCTTTGTTTTGCAGGTCCCCCTCCTTAACAAAGTCGACTACCATCTGACATGCAGGGTTTGGAATCCACTTGGACCCCATTCATCATCATACGTGAAATTTCCAGATTTTGGTAAGAACATTTGGCGCCCAATGTGGGACTGCGGTAAAACATACCCTACTACCCTGCACCCTTGCAAACCATCAAGACTTGTTAATGGTTAGTACGCGTTCCAACATCAGACGTAACACTCCTGTTGAGCTGTCCAATCCTCCATAGACGACCATGACTAATGTAGACACCATTCAACAACTCCAAAACCGCATGGCGGAGATGGAGCCAAAATATGAAGAAGAGATACGAAGGCTGAAAGCTGACCATGATCGGCTGGAGGCTAGTGATGGAGTGCTTTTAATTAAATATTTTTCTATCTTTCTTAGCTTAATTGACTTCTCTTGGATTTTATTTTTCCATTCTAATTTAGTTTTTGTCTTAGGCAAGTAAGTGGGCTTAATTGCTAATTGTAGTGTATTTTCGGATTTTATGCTCACTTGACCTATCTGCCTTGTATAGGACCTATAGAGCTCTATGGAACTCCGAATGGAGCGTTCTAGTAGTCCCTGGAAAGATAATGAAAATATCTACAAGTTTGTCAGAAATAATACGAGGCTAATTCTGCCATTTGGGGGGTCATTTTGAGCTTCTAAGTCAGAATCACTGCACTTATATTTTGGACTGCGAATTTGATTTTTATGGTTGTAAATAGTAAATAATTAGAATTGATGGGTTTGTTCATGGCCCATTGTTTTCTTCAGACTTAGTCACTACATATTAGTGACCTTGGATAGACTTTACACATTACATTTCATTTAATAAAAACAGTTTTACATTTCTATCTTTTAAGTTTTTAGGATCAAAACCCTTGCTCTTCATTTTCGTTTTGCTGTTCTTCCATTTTCGTGCAATCATTCCATGGGACTTTCACTGATGATGATCATGGGATGCTAAATACTCAATCAATCCAAGGATCCAACCTAAGCACAAGGAGAATTTGAGTTTTGGTTTGGTATTTCGAATTCTATTTGAATGTTCACTTTCTTCTTCAATTGCTATTCTGTTTTCATGATTATGAATGCATTTAGGATTGAAAACGGATTAGGTTATGGATTCATTTCCTAATTTCGAATATTAATCACAGATTAATTGGATGATATTTCAGTTAGGGTTGTGGTTTCAATCAATTTAGGGGTTAAGTCGATTGAATTGCTTCTAATGAGATTGAATGAACTTTCATAATAGGATAAATTTCTAAGAACAATGATGATTTGAATTGCTTGGTGAGATGAATTGAATTGATGCTTTAATTCTGTTTTACATTACTTCTTTTCAATTCTGTTAGTTTCTGTGTTGTTCTTTAATCTTAGTTTACGTTTTAGCAAGTTTTACTTATGCATATAAACTGTTCGATAAAAATCCCCCCTTGTTGTTATTAGTGAGTTGAAGTTAGAACCACATTGATAGTGTCTCTGAATCGATCTAGGTTAATCCTGTGCTACAGAATTAGCGTAGTTAAATTGTTTTGGAGCGTTACGGCAAACGCGTATCAACTAGAACGAGACATCCACAAGGAGACGAGCATTCCCCCCTCACGAGACACGAACCAACTCAAGGCGAATAGCACCCTCAACAACACATCAACCCTCTCGACGGTCCCAGCTCAACATAGGTATACCGATTGGAAGGGTAAACAACACATCGACATCTTTTTGTCGACCGTATTATGGAGGTCGACCTTCCTCCTAGGTGGAAATCTCTCCATCTAGAAAGGTACGACGACAGCACAGATCCGGATGAACATCTGGACGCTTATCTGACTCAGGCCAACCTATACACGAACAACAACGTTGTACTATGTCGAGTGTTTCCTACTTCTCTAAAGGGAGCAACTTTGACATGGTATGGCAGACTCCCCCGAGGTCCATAGACAACTTCGACACTGTAGTCGAAAAGTTTAGCGCACAATACGCAACTAGCCGATCTCATAGGCTAACCTTCGTCGCACTGACTACTCTGTGTCAGGCAGACGACGAACCTTTTCGAAGGTTCATGGAACGATTTAGGCGAATAGTTGTTCAAATCAGGAACCTTAACCCCGAAGCAAAATTGCACTCGATAGCATTACGGCTTGGCAAATTATGGATAGTTTATGCAAGAAACCTCCATCTAGCATGGATGAAATTTGTGAACACGCTAAAGGCTACATACAGATGGAGGAGATGCCTAAGTTCCAAAATGCAGTTAGGAAAGTCAGACAGAAGCGAGAGAAGCATGAGATGACAACCAAGGCCGATCCACAGCTGTCGGGCAAAAAACAGAAGCTAGACAAGCACCAGCCTCTCCTGAAAAGACCAAGGTACGAAAGATACACTCCCCTGACAGTCAATCGGGCCACGATCATGCAAGAAGCCTTCAATACGAAAGTACAAGTGACACTACCAACTCCCTCATCGTCCCTTAAATCAAGGGCAAACCCAAACAAATAATGTCGATATCATTGTGACAACGACCACAATACTGAAGAGTGTTAGACCTTGAAGGACAAAATAAAAGAACTTATCCAAGCGGGGTATCTATCATGGTTTGTAAAAAGACCTGACAACGCCTTAATTGGAAATAGACCCAGGGGTCGATGAGAAGATTAGTATAGGAGCTTGACAAGAATCGAGACGTTGATAGAAGACTTGATGATAGGGGAAGACAGAGACAACAACAACATAGACAAGAGCGTCAACCTCCTCGCCAACAGAAGAATGAATCAGCCCAGCACATACGAGGTGAAATCAAAACCATTGCGGGTGGATTCTCTTACAGAGCTTCATCCGACCAGTCTTGAAAGAGACATTGATATAAATTATGTTGATGCTCTCCCACAACGGAGCCTCCCTCATATTACTTTCACAAACGCTGATTTTCAAGGGATTAATCCTGTCAACCAGGATGACCCAATGGTAGTTTCCTTCATAATCGTCAATTTTTAAGTGTCAAAAGTTCTCATTGGTCAAGGTAGCTTGAAACGACCGCTTCTACTTTGCTTTTATTTGGTATTTATTTTATTTGCTACGTTTTTTTTAAATGATTTTAGAAATTATGAAAGTTTACGCGTTTATCTAAATGACGTTCAAGTTTACATACCATACAGTCCATTAGTACAAATTCATAGTCCAATACATAAACAGTCCATGATACATATCAAAGTAGAGATCATCAAAAGCAGAGAATCATCACAAAATCTTCATCACATCTTCTTGTATAGCATCCATATCACTGTCCCTCTACTTGCCCAAATAATTTGGGGTCATCACAGGTGTCAACCACCAGACACAAAATAGGGTAAGTCATGATAAACAAAATTTAAATATAATCAGACATAATAATAAATATACGTAACTAGTTATATAATATTACAGAGAATTTATTTCAACGGTTACTAAAATTTAATTATCACCATTTACTTAACACATATATTAAATCATCTTTTTCCACACATACTTGTTATAAAATGTAAGAAAATGCATGCTCATCTTATTATATGATGCATGACTGAGATCTCAGCGTCACAACGTCTCAATAATTGTGGCCACAGTCAGATAACCCCACCCTCCCTCAGTGGAACGAACTTATCCATCCGGTCAGGGTAGCCCAGTGGCGCGTAGGATTATCA
>PYAF01001232.1:674434-687474 GCA_007407185.1 Glycine tomentella | reverse complement strand
CCAAGTGGCTTATCATGAAGTTTCTTCCTCCTTCTACAAGCTTCTCCATGTGAAAGACAAGCTCAAAGGGAAGGAATACAAATTTTTCTTCCTTTCATGCTACATGTGGTCATTTATGATGATGAATAAAATTCTAGTTTCAAGTAAGGCTTTTTCACATAGTATTTTCTTAAAAATAAATCTAGTTTAATTTGAATTTCTTTTATCTAAAGATAATTGGTAAATAATATAACTCTAGATGTTCCTAAGAATTTATCTCAATGATGGTTTAAATTAATCACAAGTAGTGTATACAAAGCAATATATAAACCTTACATACTAAATTGCTTTTTATCTTAATTTTGATTGGTCTAAACTTACTAAACCATTTTGTTAAATAGGTTTATGCATGCTATAATTAAGAGAAAATTCCTTAGATTATATGTATCATTTTTCCATATTTTTCTTATGCTTGAATTTTCTTAAATAAAGCCTTAAAGTTGTTATCTTGAAAAATTTCTAGAAATTTTATTCTAGAGTTTTGTGTCAAAATTGTTTTGATACTTAGTCAGCTAAGTGTATTCTATAATTCCATCATGTTTCTATAAAATTTCTAAAGTTATTTGAGCATTTTTTTGCCTAGGGGCATATTGGTAATTTTGTCATTCATCCTAGGGGCATTTTGGTCATTTTCAAAATATGCAAGGGCATTTTTGTAATTTTCATCCTAAGGGTATTCTAGTAATTTCTACTTCATGGGAAGAGTGATTTAGTCATTTTTCTTCAAATATACTTGTATCCAAACATCATCACATTTCCACAAGTGCTTAATAAAATTTTGAGGATATTACATCCACCCTCCGTGTTAACCTTACTACAGTAGCAGTTCATATTTCTTCTCTAAGTGTCGACCTTGACAAAACGAAGACATGCCTGTCCGCCCTCTATGTCCGCCTTGCTACAGGAGTGCAAACATCGACCCTCTATAGGTCGGGTCTATCTTGGTCAACAACAGCTTATCTGTTACACTTATTCAAATAAGTGTAACCACTTTATCTACCGGAATATCTCCAACTATCTCCAAGGGATTATCTACAAGCTGTTACTTATCGACAGGTAAGAACATATTTACAAGGTACACATTATCTCCTATTTGAATTATATAATTTTTCGCTATTATATGTTATCTTATCAACAGATTAATTAACAAACAAAGACCCAAGGCCCATACTCCACGCTATAAATACAAGTTCTCTCTAAACCTTTACTCATGCTCATACACATCACTATTCACCCACGGTGAACATACATCTGAGACACCCTTGGAGACTTTCTATCATCTCTTATACATTTAATTATTCCTCTATAATTTATGTACTTACTTGAGAGTCGAAGTCCTTTCTTTTGTTTTACAGGTCCCCATCCTTAACAAAGTCGATTCACCATCTGACATGTAGAGTTTGGAATCCACTTGGACCTCGTTCATCATCATACGTGGAATTTCCAGATTTTGGTAAGAACAATTACTCTAGAATGAGTCAGACCCAACTAGTTGTCTATTAACTCATGTAAAAGTTGTGTCACACCGGAGTACTTGGAATATTGGAATCCATTTTCTATAAAATAATATAAAATTGAGTGCCTCTAATGTTAAGATGTTTGCATCTTACCAAATTGATTTAGCAATGAACTAACAAAAAAGAGAAAGTGAGGTGGTAAAGGTCTAACCTTTATACAAGTGTTGACAAAATAAATTAATCACAAAATCAAGAAATGAAAATACCTACATCAACTCGCAACCCCAAAAAACCTCATTATCCCTAACATTTCTCAATCCAATTTGGCAACCAACCTAGCTCCACACTTAAACTCCCTCCATGAACCGATGATCCATCCTCTTTCATCAAAAGTTGCCACCATTGTCTGTCTTGGTAGGACATATGGTTAAAATACATAACAGATCCTTATCAATGGGTCACTAAAATCAATAGGACACATGCAAACTACACAAATGAACTTGGTATTACATCCAACATAAATTAGCTTAGTATTTTAACCCCAAATAAATGGGACTCATGCTAACTACACAAATGAACTTAGTATCACATCTAACCCAAATTTGGTGTGTATGTTTTCTTCCTATTTTTATGTTATCTAACTTATTTGCCATTATTTAATAAGAATTTCTTTGCTCACACTCATCACTCCATCACACTTAGTGTATAGCAAACCATTCCTAAACCTTACATTCAAATGCAACCACCATGGTAAATACCTACCTGCTAGTTTTCCAATCCGTTAATGTCGTCTCAAATTGCACATGTTTTTTATTTTTTTAATCGACAAACAATTAGAAGAAATCTAAAACATCAAAAGTGACAATTACTTTGAAAAGGAGAGTGCCTTGATCTGCTTAAAAGACACCATAGCCTAAAATATAGGAGCACCAATCATCATGGTGGTTATTATATGATTGCAAAGTGTTCAAATAAGCAATTAGAGAAGGGGTCATTTGCTCCCTTTATATTGAACTTAATATTAGTTAGCTTTTGTTTGAGAAAATCTCTAAATTTACGCTTCTTGAACATTCTTATACTCTATTAATAGAATTTTTAATGTCTTTCTAGGTAAATTGGATGAAATGCTAGACCAACAAACAAAAATCATTTTGTCGAATCAATACTCAATTTTATTGTATGCTACTAGAGGTACTCTCATTCTTTCTTATTGTGTGTATTCCTTTCAGTATTGTTTTTCTCCCCTTTATTGTTTGCTATACCTTTTGTATTATTCCTTGGAAACCTCAATTTATATATAAAATTATTAGCTTAAAAATATAAAGTTGTATGCAAAAAGTGTGTAAACACAAAAAAAATTACATGAATGTATTTAGTTTTGATTTTCACAAGGCTGGTGTTTGAATGATAACTCATGCATGTTTTCAAGATGAAATGAAACTCGCTAATATCACATACTTAGATTAATAATTAATTTATGTCTTGGTTATATGCAAAGGAAACAAATTTGTAAGCTATCAAATATTTAAATTAAAAAATAAATTATCAATAATTTTTTTGAATTTGTAAACTTTATTTTACAAGTGTTGAATAGGAGTATTCACGGGTCGAGTTTGGCTAAATTAACTACCCAACTAGATCAAAATTTTAAGGATTGTGTTGGTCAAATTTGTGAAATTTTATTGATAGACCCAATCTAAACCAACTCAATCATAAACGAGTTGACCATTTTAAAAAAATATTTTGTAAAAATTGAACTTTTTTAGAATAATAATTTATTTTTGTCTAAAACTTTGTAAGTATATAATGACTAAATACACACAAAAGAGATCAAATTGTGACAATATTTGACTAATAGAATTAATGATTTCAATGTTGATACAATATTTTAATTTTAGATAGAAATAAATTATTATATTAGACTGTTAGCCTGAGAAAACATAAAATAAATCAAGACAGAGATAAAAACATCAACTTAAAAAAGAAAAAAAAAATCATAGTTAATTAATCTAATAATTTAGTAAACAATGCTAAAACATTAATATGTTTTGTATTTAATAATTATTTTATATATAATAATAAATTTAATTATATGTTATGTGTTGGGTCTGATTGGCTTAGATTTAAAATAATAGAACTTGTTATCCAATCCATATATGAATGAGTCTAATTGGATGTTTGACCCAAACTTTGAAAACCCAACCTAAACTATTTGGGTGGGTTGGGAACAATAGTTTCCTAGATCTGTGAACACCCCTAATTTTGAAAGATGAAAAGCTTAAGTGTCAAGTAATTGTCAAGGAAGAAAAGTTAGAAAAATATTCAAAAGGGGTTGCAAAGTCTTCAAAACCAACTTAGTTATTAAACTAAGAGTAAACATCTTCATATTTTTGTTCATTCTTTATACTTTTGATTTAGATTATGAGTTTGGAAGAATTAGGAAAAATAATTATATTACTAAAAGTTGCTCATATCATATCTATCTATTTTGTTAACTATAATTACTTGTCCATATGCTTGGGTTATTTTCGTGAGTAAGCATTATTACAAGAACTTGTTTAATGTTGCATGTCTATTATACTATGTTTATTTATTATTATTATTATTGTTGTTGTTGTTGTTGTTGTTGTTCTCATTATTTTATTCTTGTTAATTACATTTCTAATTATTCAAATCTTATGTTACATTGTTCAATATGGTAACCAAAACGGAAGAAGAAAGCATTAATTGGAACAAGGATATAAAGATGAATGGAGTTGATACTAATAATGATGGTTATGATAATGATATTGTGAGCAATAAAGGAAGGAATAATGATATACAAGAAGGTTATAGAAAAATAACAGACTTGACAATTGAAGAGACACTTGAGCTCAAATTTGATACTAAGCTGAAAGCTTGTGAGTTTTCCACAAATTATGTCAAATGTCAAGGTTTTGTTATTAGGAAAGATGATCTTAGATGTACTAAAAAGAGTTACAACATTGTGTTGTGTCAGTTGATTTGCAAGAAATAGGGATTCATAAGCCAAAAAATATTTGGATAAGGTAGACCGAATTTGATATAGGCCTATGACTTGAACAAATTGTGTATTAGATTATAAGACCTTAAAATAAAAAAGTTTTTGTTTTTGAGAACTCTCACATTCAGGTCTATGACTCCCTTAGAACTTGTTTACTTGTTTCCCAGATATTGTTCATTGAATGATTTTGATAAAGCTCACATTGATAGCTTGCACTTATATGATGTGAGAATATTCCATATAATGGATTTAATGTTAGGGTAGGAATGTGGATATGTTGATCTTGGCTTTTGTAACAAAGATCTATATAATCATATAGACAAGCAAAAATATGCCAAGATAGAAGATGAGAATGCTTTTGCAATATTGTATTATTGTAGACAAAGACATATAATAATCTCATTTTGTTCTCTAAATTCACCCTAACAAGTGATGACAAACTCAAAATTTATTTTGGTCAATGCTTTGAAAATGTTGTGGCTTTTAATACTACATATAAGAACAAATGCAACAAGTCATTGAGATTTTTGTTGTTGATATAACCATCATGGAGAAATTGCAATATTTGGTTGTGTTTAATTGTCGATAAGACAATTGATACATATAAATGGGATATAGAAACATTCTTTAAAATAATGTTTGGAAAACATTCTAAACGTGTGGTGACCACTATAAAAAATCTAGTAAAATAATGATAAATATTTCGGTAAATAATGACAGTTATAACCGATTTTTTTAACACGATTACTAGTACTAAATTACACCATAATTCCTTTCACCACAATGTATAATGTGACCGACAACAATAAACCTCCACTTTAAGTGTTGTTTATATATTTTATAAAATGATAATTTAAATTCATAAAAAATGGTTGTTTAAAATGTTACAATTTTTTTAAAAAGTTAACATGTAAATAATGACGGTTTAGACCACCATATTTTTTTTATAATAAATACATTAATTAATTAAAAATGAAGGTTTGAACCAAGGCTGATTCCAATTAGTCATGCGGTGCAATGCTTAAAGGCAATGGTAGGACAAGCTCGCAATTCTAATCCCCAAACACGTTCTATATTTTTTTTTTCAAATATGACACCAATAACATTATTTGAAGAAATTTCATATTCATTTTCTAAGTTTTAACTTAGAATCTAATCAATTTTCTCCTGCATAAAAGTTGAATACATCACGAGTTTTGAACCAGTAATGTGTATAAATCATAACACACAAAATGTCTAAACTAAAAGTAATGATAATTAATACAAATTTTGAACCAATAGTATGTATAATGTTGAAGAAAAATGAATTCAATAATTTTTTTTAATTAATTGCATATAATTAGATTTGAAGAACAATGATTTTCTTGGACAAACAAACATATTTACTTCAATTTATGATTGATGTAAATTAAAAACAAACCCATTGAACTGGGCACATCAAAAATCTCTTTTTATAAAAACATGTCTCAATTATCACAAAAATAATAGAAAACATCACTCGTATATACAATGTCAAGTAGGTATCGAATATAAGAAGACAAGAGACTAAAAAGATCAAGTGAAAAATACAACAAGAAACTAATGAAAAAAGCCACAAAGCCAACAAAACCAAACAAAATATATTTTCATTCTCATCCTAATTAATTTGGTGTAACACCACTTATGGCAAATATATGTGTGTGTGTGTGTGTGTGTAAAGTTTATGAATCTACCCCTAAACTTAATCAAATCATTTCCACATCCAATCAACAAACTAAAATTGTATCAAACATATCAATAATTGTAACAAAGCAAACCTAAATAAATTTATTCCAGTTAAAGACAATCAACATCCATAAAAATTTACAAGTACTAAGCACTTAAAGAGCTAGTTCTTAACAAGCATTATTGACTACAAACATCATCAACATAACACTTTAGTAAAGGATATCAATCACGCTATGTGTATTTTTATTCTAAATTAGAATATGCTTTTAACTATCAGCATCAAGTAGTGGCAATATTAAACCTATGAAAAAAATTTCAGCAAATGATTTAATTGGAAAAAATTAGATTCCTAATTAGCCAACGTCACTATTTGTGTTATATTAACAATTTATATGTATCGATTGTTGTCATCTATCAAGTGCCACAGTGTGTATATATATATATATTGCATAACAATTATAAAAAAATATCATTCTTTGATGTACATGAGCATTGAAAGTAGCATTTATCCCTGTATACTTAGATTCATCATTCACATAACTACCATTTTTTTTCTTAAGAGTGATTTTCCATATGTTGCCCAACCGAATAATCTTATTAGTCTCATTACTCTAAAGAGTGTTAAAAAAATAATGTATAAAATCAAAATAAATTATGCACTATGTAAACAATTAAATCGAAGAGGTCAATGTTGAATTACCAAATTATCATTTCTCCTTGACAAAGGCATGACACCACCTATGTAAACCATTATTTTCCTTTTCCAAATTATTTATCTCTCTTACAAATCTCCTAAAAGTTAAAGTAAAATTAGTTGCTACAATTTAATAACTAGCTACTTTTAAATATATTCATTGTGAATAAAATGTCTGCATATGTATATGGTTTTAGGTGATAGTTAACAAATGGTGCCCATTACTCCAGGCTAAGATCCCTTGAAACATTAATGATGAGCTCATTTCTACCCAAAAGTGGTTCATAAAATTTATTCCAAAGACTTAAGTTTGTACTCCCTCTATTTTCTAGAAATTTAAAATTCAATAACTATTTTTGCCAAATATTTATTTACCTTGAAAAGAAATTAAGGCTTCAAATAACAAAAGGTTAGTTCAACTCCAAAAACAAAAAAAAAAAGCATAGAATTTAGATTACATTACCTTAAGGGCAATATCCCACACACTGTCCAAGTAAGCATTTGACATTTTTAACAAATTATCAAAACTTAAAGGAAAGAACCTAGGAGCCATTGTTAATTGACCACAACTCCTGCAAGTATACTAGATGTCACTCCAATAGGTTGAAATCTCTCAACAACATCAACTGCAATATGCAATCCATTAGGTAAGTGATAAACATCCTTAACTTTCACCTTATGTTTCTTATTTATATCATGTTCATCTATAACAAAAATAAATATTTTGTTAAATAGTAGTCAATGACATTAAAAGAAAGAGAAACAAGATCATCAAATAACAAGTTTGATATGTAGATTATACCTATGGTATCTACAAACCAATAATGGTCAAAGTGTCATCCAACTTTACATCATGATGTTTCAATTTTTGTCTGTGTAGTTTCCTCCTGTGCAACTTGTTGCTTTGCAATTTCCTGTTGTGCAATTCCATTAACAATTGTTGGCAACTCAGTCTGATATTGGTTTTGTGGATTAAATACTTGAGAAGACAACCTATGGTAATTTATAGTAGACAAAACATTGTGATTAACACTAAATAAAAATATAAATAATTAATCAATGGTTAAGATTTAACCTATGTTGAATGTGGTGAAGTAACAACTGGAGCATTAAGTGTCAAATTAGTTTGTGGTGAATCATTAGGCTTTGAATGAGGAAGTGTAATTTTATTTAACTCAATGAAGCATGTTGGGAGGTCCCACCAACTGATTTAAGAAAATTCTTAATCTACTATGGCTTTAGCATATATGCACATAATATATATGATTTGAATTGTGTATAATAACAAAGTTAAAGATATATCTACCATAATACTTTATTAACAACTAAAATACATATGGATTGTCAATTGAGAACCTAAAGTCATACCATAAAAATATTATTACCAAGACATATTCTCATTTCCTTCAACTTCATCATTAAGATTCTCTTCACTTAATAATCCATTATCTACATACTCCCTTTACTATAGTAGTTCATCAGAGTCACTAAAAAATGATTGAAGTCTTGTTGTGGATATGGTTCAATGAAAATTTTATTTTCTGAAAAACAAGATAAGCAATATGGTGCGTTTTGTTAAGTGTTGTATGTGTGCGTTGGGCTTGGCCCATTCACTTCCTTTAGTATCCGTTTTTCTTTTTGTGCTGTTTTTTAGGGAGTTAAGTAGAATATTCTTGAATTGCTATATGTGGTGTGCATGAATAAAAATTAACAGATGCACCCTAGCTTTCTCTCTTTCTCGAATTCTCTCGTCCCAAATAGAGGTGGTGCCTTGTTTCTTTTCTTCAAACAATAAAAGCAAGGTGTGTACAGAGTTCTTGATAGAGGGTTATTCTTGTGCACTGTCTTGAGGTTCCAGGTAAGTTTCCTTGTTTCCTTTCTTTGATTGAGAAGCTTTACTGAGGTGATTCTATGAGTCTTGCTGGGTTTGTGATGAAACTTGGATGAGAGGTTTATTCTTGGGCAGTTGAACGAAGGTGAAGAGGATTGCTTTTATCTTCTTTGATTTAACTGATTATATCTGCTGGGTATTTGAAATTCTGCCTTTTTAGGTTTCAGATTAATACCTTGATGCATGTTCTTCGTTCTGTGTTTTAGTTTCATTGTGTTAAGATATTTGTAATATTCTGTATAAAGTAAAAGAGGATGTATAGGTTCTGTTACCTATGCATTACTATAGTTGAATTCTTGTAATGTTTGTATAAAGATTTCTGAAGTGAATAAATTGAGTGAGAACTGGGAGATTATCCCTTTGCCCTTGGATTAGTTAATTTGTTGATAACAAGTTAATGAACCAAGTAAAATCTGGTGTAACTTTCTATCCTTCATCTTTGTAATTAAGTTTATGCTTCCGCGTGTCCTCTGGACAAAATAATATAACATTCAACTTCACAAACTTTAGTACATCCTTGTTCTCCCATATCATACAAATCTTGCTTCAAATGGGCAATAATAGTTCAATCTTTATCATCTCATCATCAACATAAAAGACCATTACAGCTAGTGAAAGTTCAAAGTATGGATCATGTTTTTCATCATCACTAGTGTGAATCGATGGTAAAAAATTAACATAAGTGAAACATCATGCATCATTTTTAAACCCCTTATCTCTGGTGGTATCAACCCATTTACATTTGAACAGATTAACCTTAAAAATTTGTCATAATAAATAAATTTAATGATATCTTCTAGTTTTCCACAATATGTCAAATCTGCTTATCTAAGGTTTCTACCAACCTTATAAGCAACACAAGATGTTCAAGAAGTTAGAAAAACTCAATTATTTTGGTTTTTCAATCTTGTTCGTGAGTTACAATTCAAAATTTGAATCCAATTACATTAAAGGTAGAAAATCTTCTAGTGCGATTTTGGGATTTGAGTTAGATAATTGAGATCACTTGATACTATACTCGAAATGTCTGTCTATGTTTTATTATTAGAGAATGTAGCATTTGCTTTTACATAAAATATTTTCATTCATATCTTTTGACTACATAATCTGTGTGTCACAATAACTTACTATCCAATAAACAAAGGCATAAGTAATATAAAAAATGTATATATTTGTACCCATAAGTAGAGTTAAATTTTTTCTATAATAGAGAAGAGACATATACAAAGACAACAAGCTTAGATCCAATGTACACATCCAAATATTGGTAAATAAAAGTTTTAATGAGTTGTCATCTCTTTGATCTTTATGATGAAAAACATAGTCACTTTAAATAAAAGGTTTTAGGGAAAATAAAAATTGATAATTTATTTGGTTTTATTCTTCTTTTTTCAAATGATGGAATGATTCTCTTATGATTTGAATATTAATGTAATGATTTAATAAGTTGTAACTAAATATCAAGAAGTCAATTTTAAATATATATATATATATAATCTTCAAATTTTGAAATATACTCTTAAAATACAATTGATATATCATCTTATGCCAATATTAATTGAACAATTTGACTTAAATTTTTATCTTTTCAATATACTATTTTCAATGTCCTTATTTTTAATTTGAATTTCAATATTTTTTTAAATACCAATATTTTAAAAAAATTTATCATAAATATAAGATATAATTTATAAGTTAAAAAATATTGATTAATTATTATTAAGAGTATTTATTTATTTATAATATAATTTACAAATTAGAAGTATTTGATTATTATAATTTTAACTTAATATAATAAATACTTGTTATATGCAATGCATTGTCTAAAATATTATTAGGATCAAATTTGTAAGAGTCTATATTAGTTGATGAAATAAAAATTAAATTGTATAAAATTTAAAAAATATTTTGAACGCTATATATTTATACTTTATTTAAAAAAAAATTGTAGCAGTCATCATAAACCACTAGAAACTGTTATTTTACAAACTCATATTTTTTTCACTCAATGTTATAAACTCCATCACGTGGGCATTTGAGACTTTGCATGCGCCAAAATTGTGATTTTATGTTTTTTTAAAGCTTACTTTCAATTTAATTTGTCATCTTGAGTTCTTTATTTGTTTTCGTACTTAATACTTTTATTTAATTGGTCATCTTATAGATGAATTTAGGAATTGACTTACGCTTTGCGAGCCTTGTTGAAACTCGAACATAAATCAAGTACTTAATTGAGATTATCTCTAGGGATAGAATAATTTTGGTTAAGCCTCACTAATTCTCGACCATTAATGTTGATTGCTTGTATCGGTAAGTCCAAGGGATTGGATATCAGGTAAGTAGTTTTGAATATGTGACCGTGCGAGAGCTAAGGTAGAATGTATTAGAATTTAGTGGGTAGAATTATCTTTAATTTTCAACTTTTGTGTGTATATATTAGAGATATATCTTTTATTTTTCTGTTTTTAATATGTCTTTACCAAGAAATATAATTTAGATTATTAGAGTAACTATATTTAATTTTTATTTTCAGATTTTATAAAATTTCGTAAATAATATATATATATATATTATGTTTTTATCTATTAGCAAATATATCTTAGATTATCTAATTAGAGTTGTTTTATTTTTCTGATTTTTTTATTTAAAATATTTTCTATAAATCATCAAACTATATATTTTTAATTTTTTTGTTCATTATAGGACAATTAGCTTTTAATTTTCAGATTTTATTTATCTTGTGGTGTATCAAATTTGAAGAAAATTAAAAATAAATATATCTTTTATTTTTTGTTATCTTTTTCCTTAATTAAAATGCTAACCATTCCTTAAATAAATCTAGATATAATTAGCATTTTAATTTTTAGATTGTGTCTCATGTAGTTTTTTTTTTTTGAAAATTTTAATTAAAAATATATCTTTTTTCATTTTATTTTTTAGTACTTAGGATATTTATCTTTTGTTTTCATGTTTTCATATTTTCCTTTTTTTAGTTAATTTTTCAAAAAAATTAATAATATTTTTATATTTTTTATTTTCTATTTAAACTAATTAAACTAACCACTCTACTCACACTTATTTCAAGTTTCTATTTTGTGCTTACATGTTAGGTATAAGAAGTAAAACGACTGTTCTAACTACTTTTGATCCCGAAATCGAAAACACTTTTCAGAAGTTTAACGGAGAAGCTTCGAGTGCCAAGAAGCAACTATTCGAAGAATGATCCTCTTCAAGTTCATCAACAGAAGCAATTGAAATAGACAACAAATGAATGGCGGAAGTAAAGGAAACCATGGCAAAATTAGCAACCGGTCAAAGAACCAACGTGAGCCAACCCATTAGACCACCAAACACCAGGGATAACCAAATCAATTTCCCTTCATGGGTCCATAACAACCTCAACCACAACCAATTCATGGGAGCAAACATCAAGGACCCCCATGCTCATCTCACAAGATTTCTACAATTATGCGTATAGGTAAGACTGACAGTTATTAACGATGAATATATTAAACTCTTACTATTTCCCTTCTCTTTGGGGGGAACGATTGGCTCAACTTGCAACCACATCATTCACTAACCACATGGGAGGAAGTCAAACAAATTCCTGAATAACTTCTTTCCCAAGTCTAGAGTTGAAGTTAACAAGGAGCGCATCGTCAACTTCAAACAAGCTCTAATGAATCACTTTTTTGATGCATAGGAGAGATACAAAGCCCTCCCAAGGAGTTGTCCTCCTTATTGATACAACCAATTTATGCAAATTTCAACGTTCATGAAATGAATCACCAACGATTGTAGGAGGATGATCAATGCATCGGCCGGAGGAAACTACCTCAATGAAACCACCACTCAAGTGTAGACCATAATTGAAGATTTAGCAGCTAGTGAGAGAACCGTAGAAACAAACCGGTTAAATCCCCCAAAAGGTATATATGAACTTAATGCTCAAGATAACCTTTTAGTTCTTCAACAAAAGATACAAGTACAAATAGAAGCAATGACTAAGGCAATTCAACAAATCTCGCAACAACATCTGGCAGGAGCAGCAGGAAATGTTTGACTAATGGGAGGTCTGGGTCTAGTAATAGGAACACGTCCTCTGCCATAGGGTTTCCCTGAATTGGAACGTTCTTTCATTTTATTTCTGACAGGTCCAACACTCTTGTAATGAGATGCTCGTGCCCGGGCATCTTCATCATAAATTCTACACATATTCACCAGTTGTGG
>PYAF01001232.1:640049-661488 GCA_007407185.1 Glycine tomentella | reverse complement strand
CTTTGCTTGAATCTCTTTATCTCTTTCTTAGACTTGATCAATCTAGGTAAGAGCTTAGAGCTAGGGTTCACAATAGGGATATTGGGGCTTTAGTCTTGGAACCAAGTGTGGTGACTTGTTTTACATCACCTAGGGATAGGGATGTAGGCTTGCAATCTTTCTAGTGCATCACTTAATGCTTAACCTAATAAATGCTACTAAGGGATTAGGGTATTGAAAAGGGTTAAAAGGTTAATGTCACTAAGGGATTAGGGCTTAACTATTAATGAATGAGGATGCATGATTGAGTAGCTAGTGTAGATGAATGTTGCAAACAATCCATGTAAGAATGTCAGGAGCATGGGGTGTGGGTCTCCCTAGCTACATTAGCTTACGTTTGGTACAACCATTATCTATTTTGTCATAATACTTTATGTTAATAGTTAGATTTTAATTCACCTTGCACACACACAACAACACATTTCTCTCATACCTTTTGTCATCCAACCTAAGGATACGGTTTATGATTTAATTGGTCAAACAATCCTCATGGGAACGATATCTTTCTTATCACTTTATTACTTGAGCGACCGGTGCACTTGCCGAGTACGCAACAATGGTGTTTTAATTTCAGAGAGAAACACAAATTTTATCACTTCTAAAAGCTCTGAGATTTTTAGGTAAGTCACACTTATGATTAGAAAATCGTACAAGGTCTATTTATAAAGTAATGGACTCACCAAGCTGTTAAAAAAGCATATTTAACCAACAGTAATCGATTAATTCACTAGTGTAATTGATTAAATTGCCATATGTAATCGATTAAACTGACCAAATAATCAATTAAACTATTAGACAACACTAATATTTCAGCAATTGGCCTTCTGAATTTAGTAGTCATTTAAGTATCATACCACAAGACCCAACCTTATTTGAAGGCACCATTTGAGGCAATCTTGATCTTCTTGAAGAATACTCTGATAAAGAGATTTAGGAGGTTTGTATTACTTGGATAGTTTCATTTAGCTATGATTACACAATTTTTGTTTAATCAATAAATGCCTATAAAGTTTGTTTGTATGTGAGCAAAAAAAAAAATCGTGTTGCATTTTGGATTTTAAATGTGTGTGTATAGTAAGAGATAATTATTAAATATTTTTAATAGAGAAAATGAGTACTTTTATTCCTACTTAAGTAGAAGTGGGAGGTTATGCTCTGCTTGTTGGCTTTGAGTTTAATTTTTCACAGGCCCTAGGTAAGTCTCAACATGGAGATATCATCCGTGAGATAGAGCGAAAACTTGATATGCCAGGTAGGATCCTAAACATTGGATTATGCCTTGCCATATCTTTCCCTACCTGTAAAAATTGAGAACAGAAAGGAAAAATGTTTGGAATTAGCTTAAGATTTATTTTAATTTTTGTGCTAGAGAATAGAGATAATTGGACTGTAGGATAGCGACAACTTGTTGTTTTGGGTCGAGCTCTATTGAAGCAGTCAAAGATTCTTGTACTTGATGAAGAAACAATATCTGTTGATATTGCTACTGATAATCTTATCCAAAAAATTATTTAGACAGAGTGTAGAGGTTGCATGTAACACCCCAAAAATTTAGGGAAGTACAGACAATTACTAAGAGTAAAATGTTAATGAAAGACAGTAGAAAAATTTAAGGCAAAATGACAAGAATGCCCCTGAACAATTTCAAAAATGACGGTTATGCCCCTAGGGTGAAAATGACAATTTTGTCCTGAACAATTCTGGAAAGGACCAATGTATCCCTAGATATTTTAGTAAGATATTTATTAGGAAAAATTACCAGAATATCCTTGGACAATTTCAAGAATGACAGTTAGGTCTCTGAGAAAAATGACCAAAATGCCCTTATAGCTCTGATAAGGTCATATAAGCCTAGTAAGGTCTTGGAAACCTGATAAAATACAGAGTGATCCTAGATAAGAAATTATTGATGTTATTCGCAAAGAAAAATCATAAGATAGAATTGTTAGAAATTTTGAAAGATAGTTCAAGAAGAATTGAATTTAAAATAATCTAAGTTCGGTGAAAACACCGAAGAAAGAAAGATATAATCTAGAAAATTTTCTTTTCATTATAGTAGGATTAGATTCGTTAATAAGTAGTCTAAACCTTTTACTAATTAAAAACCAAATGGACCAATGAAAAATTAGATAAAATCATTAAAAGAAAAAAATTATGTAACAACTTTTGAGTGTTACTAAAAACTAAGGATAGTTTCTAACTAATTTTAGAACTTCATCCTTAATGAAGTAAATTGGACTAAGGTTTCTTAAAAATTATGGAAATGATTTTATTCAATTTAAAATTTAAGTTAAGAAAAAATTAAAGTATTAAATCCTTTAAGCTATAATTAAGTTATAATACAAAGCTTAAGTAAAATCCAATAGCCTTAAATCTTGGGGTTGGTCGTGCACATCCAAGAAGAAGCAAGAAGACTTTGGAAAATGATAGAAGGGAGTACTTGGACGGTTATGGATGAAAAGGCCAAGAAAATAAGCCACTTGGAAAGCTAGATAGTGACATAGGGTAATAAAATCTAATAAGATTCAAGAAGAAAAGAAAAGCAAGATAATGCACTAAAAGATATAGCTGCACGGACTAGCAAAAGAAATCAGTAGAAATTTCATGAAAAACAGCCACATGTGGAAACCTAAAGCAATAACCAATAGGAGGGAACCAACTAAAAGTAAGGTAATTATAAAGCTTAAGATATTTGTCATTTAAGACTAAGTAATAAAGCATATAAAAGAAAGTGGTGGGGACCAAAGTGAAAAAAAGTTTACAGATAGCCTTTCAAAACAGCCAATATCCTTTTCACTCATTGTTCCACTTAAAACCAAAGTAGAAACAAGAAAGACTACACTTTGAAGCTCTACGTGAAAGCACTAGGAGAGATTCAGACCACTTACTGAAATTCAAACTTAAAGAATCAAGGTATGGGAAGTAATTTAATAAACATGAATTAGGTAGTTGATTTAGATAATGTAACATCTAATCTCATAGGATTAAAGCTAAGTGTTCCTTGTTTAATAGAATTTAAAGTTAGCATGCCATGGGTTTGATAAAAAATTCTAAATGAACTAAATTAATTGGTAGATTATAACTTGAATATCTAAATTAGTTTAGAATGGAAATAATTAATTAAGAAGGTTAATTTTAATTAGTTAATTCTATTTTGTGATTTTTGTAAATAATTATTTGATGTTGTTGAGTCCTTGATTTAGTGTAGCTGCATGTTTCTGATTTGCTGTATATTTGGCTGCTGTATTCTTAGTGGCTACTGTATATTTTATTTCTTGGCTGTATTTTAAACGATTGCTGTATGTTAATTAATTTTGTATTTGGGTATTGCTGTAATTAAATATTGCTGTAGGTTATTTTTTTTAGTTGCTGTCAAATGATTTAATAAAGCTGTATGGATTATACTGCTGCACTTTGGTTATTGTATTTATTAATTGAGGTTACTGTAGGTTCTGTATAATGATTCTGTATGATATTTTATATTGTTGTATATGGCTGTAAATTAATTGAATGCTGTTGTTATAATTTATTTAGTTGCTGTAAAATTAATTCTGTAACTTAATGGTTGTTGGATGTTGTATTTATTATGTTGCTGTATGGTATTTTATGTTGCTGTATGCTGTATATTATTAGGGAGCTGTATATTGAATCAATATGGCTGTATGTTGTTTAATTTGTTTATATTGCTGTATTATTATTGTTGTATTATTGTTGCTGTAAGCTACTAGGTGGCTGTATATTTAATTGCTGTACTTAAATAGGTTGCTGTATTTAATAATTGATGTTGCTGTATGTTGTTGTATGATTTATTATGTTGCTGTATAATGAATTAATGATTCCGTATGTTGTTATTTAATTTATCATGATTCTGTTATGGTTATATTTATAACTAAATTATGCTGTAGGTCGTTGCTGTATACTATGTTTCTGTAACTTAATATTGTTGTTGTTGTATTTAATGATTGTTGTGTACTACTATGTTGCTGGTTATTTTGTGTTCCACTGGAGTGGGTGGGACTATCTAATATATATTCCATTGGAGTGGGTGGAATTAGCTGACATGAAAATTGAAATAAATGATAAAAGAGGTAAATGAAAAATAAAACCAGCCATTACATACATCATTTGCATTTATCCCCTCGGAGCGGAGGGAGGTCTCACTGGAGTGGGTGGGACTGTTCCACTGGAGTGGGTGGAACTGTTTTATGGTACCTTTTTATTCCCTCGGAGTGGAGGGAGGTCTCACTGGAGTGGGTGGGACTGTCTCACTGGAGTGGGTGGGACTGGTTTCACTGGAGTGGGTGAAACTATATTGATTTCTGGTACCTTTGATTAGGCCTCTGAGATCTCAGTCATGCATCATGTAACAAAGAAAGCATGCATCATTTATCATGTATCTCTGTTTATAAATGTTATTCTATGTTTCTATGTATCCGTTGTTTATTTTAAATAAGTTATGTATTTAATATATTGCTCTATTTCTGTCAATTATCTAATTCTGTTTATTAAAATACTTACCCGAGTTGTGTCGGTGGTGGACACCTGTGATGACCCCAATTTAATTGGGCGAGCAGAGGAACAGTGAAAGCTGAGATATGGAGAAGCTTGGATGAATTGTATGATGTGTTTTGACTTGATGTATGGATGATATCTTTTGAAGTTGCTGCTTTTTGGAGCTATGTAATTCGTATGGAACTATGTTGTTAATGGTCTGTATTTTATTTTGAATGACTGTACACGGACTGTTATATTTAACTATACTTCTCATTATAAATAAATCGTGGTAAGGATAATTATTTACGTTATTTACGAATCATAAAATCAGCAAGCAAAGTGAAATAAATTTTCGTGAAAAATTTATACTAATCTAATGCCAAGTGGACACGAGATTTTAATTAAAATCAATCAAGCACGAGTGAGAAAAGAGAGGCGTTACACTGCATTGTGTGCACTATTGCACATCTTTTTCCTACTATTATTAGCAGTGATCTAGTGTTGGTACTCAATAATGGTACATATAGTTGCATTGAATGCTATTCCTTGCTCTTTGTTCAATTCAGTAATACACACACATGGTTTGTATTGTCTAACTGTTAAAATGAATTTTGTTGAAGGAAAATGTTGTAATGTCATCCATTTGCATTTTCTTTTACAATTGTAGCTTTGGAATTGTTCCAATAAAGTAACTTTCATATGTCAAGAAAATGAAATAACTTGCAATCATATAGGATAGTTGACATCAATGACCTTAGAGATTATGCTTTGTTAATGCTAGAGCTAGTACTATTGTTTGTATCAAAATCATTTTAGGTCGAGTTTGGATAAACTTTTAGTAGGTATGGATTGGTGAAGTAGACAAAACTTCATCTCCTCCCCTATTTTGTGTGCAAAACCCTAGTGTGACCTTTTAGTAAACTTGAAAGTAGCAACACTTTGTACTACATACAAATACACTCCTCCTTGATTTACTAGCCAATTAGTCACTCATTACAACATGCAAATTATGTTGTGCACTGCTCTGGCTATCCATTTTTGATGCTTCTAATCCAACAACTAATATTGAGTGTTGCATTGATGTGCCCATCCTAGGTGTCTACACCATTGATTTTGGCTTCATTCATACTTTATTATGATAAAAGATTGTTTTATGAATTTTAAAGCTCTCTGCACAACCTTTTTCATTTTAATTGCTTGTGATGTCATGTAATTATTTAGTTTTCCTGGCTTCACTTAAGTTAATTAGTGCTTCACTTGTTTATGTCTTTCAAATGTTCTTTGTAGCTATTCGTAGTAAGAAAATTGGATACTATTGCTTCCATGAGTCAGAGTCATGAACAATTTCTTCAATTAGTGTCTAGCATCTAAAAAATTCATCATGCAAATATTGCAAGGCTTGTGGGCCCTTGTGGGCCACCATGATAAGCATAGCCAATGATTACTTGTATATAAGTATTTCAGTAACTATGTATTGTAAGCAATTGACTTTACAAGAAAGATGATCATTTTAATAAGAAAGTGTTTGCTGAAAATAAGTTGAGAATTGAAATTGCTGCAGTTTGGGTATCATAGATGTAATTAAGCAATTGTGTTATTCTTTCTATACTGCTTTATTTTTTGAAAGGTTTGTAAGTTGTGTTATTCTTTCTCTACTATTTGTTGTATAAAAAGTAAAATATATAATAATAATAAATTTAAGATAATTAATTAGTATTAGAGATTCAAAAATTTGATATAATGATAAACATTTGAAAACACTGTTTGGGCCAGAAAATGATAAAATTTAAAAAATGGCGGTTTATAAAACTGTCAAAAAATACAAAAAATTGGAAAAGTTAAAGAATTAAAAAATGCACTTTATAGCAATTTTTAACCGCCACAAACTTTCTAGCGAATTTATCCATGTTTAACTAAAAATCGCCACAAACTGTTATTGATGTTCATAGTCCTGACAATTAATCATGACCGTCAAATATACAATTTGTGGCGGATTTTAACTATTAGAAATTATTTTTTTTAACCGCTATAAATTACAATTTTTATTTTGCAGTGGTCACTCTTTTTTTTTAATTTTCATTTGTATATTTATTTTTCTTAGCCGCTTATATATATTGTTTCATCTATTTTTTATTTGTATATTTAAATTAAATTATAATATATTTTTAAAATGATCAAATAGTTAAGTAGGCAATTTAAGTTTCTATAATTGAAAACAACATGTTAAAAAATCACAATTGAAATTAGTTTATTTTGATACTCTTTTTAAAACTTAACAATGCAAGATAACTTTTGTACTCTATATCATTTAAAAAAAATGTTTATTAGACAATCCTTGAGTTATATACACATTGAGAGACAAAGGAAAAGATGAGAGATAAGTAATTGATTTGATTGATGTTGTAGTGTGATAAAAAGAGAAAGAAAGAGAAAAAAGGTTGATTAAGTGTTTGAAACTTTTGATTGTCAAAATATAAACACTATCATTTAAGCTAATTTTTAAATTAACATAACTCAATTTTATTTTACAACTATTCTCCCAAACACCACCAAAACTTGGTCACAAGCAATCGTCTTAACAATGTAATTGTAAGCACATTCTAAAAGAAATTGATCATGTTGAAGAAATTTTATTAGAAACACCTGTCATATAGACCAAATCACAAAATCAAAAGCTTTCTTAAATATTTGTTTTTTTTTTTTAAAAAAGTGAAACAAATGAGTGAATTGCATACATGAAGGGACAATATTTTTAGTATTTATGTCTACATGATAACAAAAAAGAAACGTTTACATGTTTATCTTAGGTTTTGGTCTAGTACTCCAATCTTTCTTTCTTTCTTTGATTTTTATTTATTTCAATAAATTGTAGTGGTTTGATGATGATATTTAGGAGAAGAGGTATCAACATAGTTGAAATGTATTTTTCTTATTTTGAGGCTTTTCCACTACAACATTTACATTAAAAAAGGAACATATGTACGTTTGTTCGCATAGGGTTTTCCCCCTTAATTTTTTTTTGTTTTTGAAAGATCTGTTGGATTTCCTAAATATCCCTAAATATCGAAACAGACGTCCCCTATTTTTCCAGAAAATCGTTTTCAATCATGGTCCATTTTCTGTCCACGTTCAACACACTTGTGCAACCTTCAACAATAACCCATGATCTTATCCCACGTTTTAATCCACAGAGGTTGAGCTCTGTGATGTGCAGAGCTCTATAAATAGAACCAGGTACTCTATTTTAGATCACCAAGCCTACTCCTCTCTTCAGTTAAACACACCATCAAGTTTGAGTGAGTAAAGGTCTGGAAAACTAAAATTGTGAAGGCTTAAGAAGGTTTGTAGCAATGGTTGGAGGCAGGTACCTCTAGAATTTATTTTTCTTCTCTGCTTCCATTATTTGACCTAAATGTGTTGCTTATGGTTGTTAACATGTTTAGAACATTATATTTAACATAATATTTGGTATAAGAGCCTCTATTTTTGCCTCTACCTTGCTTATGTTTGATACTCATTTTTTTTTGTTGAAAATGTTGTTTTTATTGAAACTAGTGTGCGCACGGGTCGCTCCGCTCCATAGCGCTAGATATTTATATAGTAATTTTAATGTTTATATATAATAACTAAAATATTTGTATTTTAAAGGCATACAATTATAGCATTTGCACAGGGTAAGATAAAAGGAAAAGACAATTGTATATATAAAAGTAATTTGTAAAGATAAGATTGTCCATGCAAGGTTTGCAATGGTTCAACAGTTTATAATAAAGCTGATAATGTCAATTACAAAAGCCAACATATTTATATAATTAATTCTACTTCATCATACATCATTGCAATGAGACAAAAGTCTTTTAATCCTTGCAATCAGCGCATAAACCACATGACTATGTTATTTGTTGGGTATGGGAAATCCACTATAAACTCGTGGTTAGCTTTGAGATCATGATCTTGTGCAAATGTTTTCCAACCTAATCCAATTTTAGCATATTTTCTCCAATGGTTATAAACAATCTTGCTTTGCATCGTTCCTTCAAAGTTAAGGTGTGCGAACCCTGTGTCTTGTAGAAAGTAATACAATGGGCTTGGGCGATCCTGGAATCAGCAATATTTGTTGTAAAAAATGCGTAGCTGATATATATTTAAAATCACTAAAATACTATAATTGTTATACTTTGCAACTTACCAATGCACTGGCAGAAATCTTATAGTCATTTAGCCATACGTGGAATACAACAGAGTTAGGATTCTGTTTGTATAAGGAGTGCCATTTTGGAAAGGCATGTGCCTCAGAGCCATTTTTGTAGACAGTGATGAGGAAGAAAGATTGTCCATAATGTGTCAATGTTATTTGACAATTACCTTGGAGATGGTAATGGTCTCTAATCACTGCCAGCCTGTTCTAATTCGAGGATTTTGCAAGGACTTGTTGTACTTCACTGTATGATGTTTTCCATGAGCATCAATGAGATGCCATGTTTCATCCAAATGGTCTTTCCATTTCATTGCAAAACTTTTGGGAATCTCTCCAAAAGGTTATAGGTATCATAAAAACCCAAAAGAAATAAGTAATTTAACAAAATGCATGTCTAGTTGTGTACTGCATAATAAGATGAAAGCAGAAAATGACATTGGTAAAAAAATTAATTATCAGGTACAAAATGGCATGAGTAATGCTACAATTAACCTGGTTTGTAACATGCACAGTGTTGAAACTTTCATAAGGTGTCCTATTAATTTGCATCATTGTTGTAGCTATTTGCTGATAAACTTCATCTTGATTCATTTTTCCTGAGTTAAACATAGAATATAAGAAATAAGAATTTGTGAACAGCAAGTATGAATAACATTGTGAATGCATAAACATGAGAGAAATAATGTGAAAAGCAAATGGGTTGGAAAAAGCATCAGGCAAAGCCAGTATATATACACATGTTAATTTAAGTATTAATACGAAAAGCAAATGATGCTGACAGTAAAATTTAAATGAGGAACCAAAACAAAAATTTGTGCCTCTAAACGTCATGGGTTTGAATTTCATATATAATAAAATACGTAGAACTACAAGTGAAACAATTAAAATTGTGTTCAAGAATGTAAAATGGACTAATTTGTTTGTTATACTGATGATGGTTGTAATCTGAAATACTTTTGACATGATGCTATATATTAAATTTCTTACGAGAATGCAGAAAACTCTTACCAGGTGTACAATGAAAACTATTTCAGTGTTGACGAAGACAGAGTTGTTAATTTGTCAATGAAGGTGAGTCAGATATGGTGGTAGTGTGAGGGAGAATGGTTGTCTTTGTGATGGTTGGTTCCAAATGACGGCCTGTTTGCAAATTGTTGTGTTTCCCATGAAAGGATGTGAAGTAAATGGCAATAAATGCATGGGTAAAAGGATGTGAACTAAATGGCAATAAACCTTTACGAATTGAAGTTATGGCCAGTCAAGTTTCATATTAAAATTTTTCAGTTATTGGGCTTAGGTAAGCAGTTACAATTTGATTTTAAAAGGTTAATATCAACAAAATCTTTTGCAAATTGTATCACTTATATATGCTACGAAACCAAGTATAAAAGTGTCCTTTATAATTAGGGTTATATTACAAAACTTTTTTTATCTACTCCTATCTATATATAGTTGTTGACTTTGACTGTTATAAAAAAATATCAGAATGCACGATGAAGGTAATGCATAATTTTATATGTAACATATGGCAAAGCATGAAGGGCATATAGGATAACATTATCACAAAAAGCATAGCACATTTTATGATGTGCTAAAATCCAATTACATTGTATTCATGATGGTAGTAAGGATTGCCCTTTTAGGCTTGACCACAACCTTACATTTTTGTGGTACTATCTCTTTTTGGGCTTGACCACAACATCATGGAACTTAACATGGAATGACAGTGACTTAAACTTAGAGTGAACCTTGGCTTCATCAATTGCCTCCATTAACACTTATATCTTTCATAGAACAAATAAAAGAAGCATAGTCATCAGGAGAAATTTGTTACTCTTGACCAAGAATGTTACTGTTAACTTACCATGTGTTTGGGTGTATGTTATTAATGTGTAAAATCACACCAGTTTTATAAAAAGAGACAGAAGTTGTAGCTCCTTGCCTCTAATCATTGTTTGCACTGCTTAAAATAAAATGAAACTTGATAAACATAATTCATCCAATTTTGTTAAACGCCTCTATTCTTCTTCCTCTAATTTTTGGAAATGAACTTATAATTTACTTATCTCCTAGCCTATTTTACATTCGTTTCACTTCTTAAACAATAAATTAAAATCTTGTTGTATTCCATGGCAAAATTCCAAAGGGTAAGGTAATTTTACTATGTTCAACTACTGAATTTTACTGCATTCCACTTGTCTCAAACAAAGGCACAATGGAAACTCTATCCTACCTTCATTAGTGGTTGTTGCTTTCTTGGAGTCATCATCACCTATTTGTTGCTTTCTATGCTAATAGTCATATATTAACTGTGCTTAAACCTATTGAGAGGAAAAATTGATGAATGATTTTGATATTTAAGAGCTAGTCTTCCATCAGAACAAATCGAAAATGTACGCAGAGCTACAGACAACCTGGTTTGCACAATCTCAGGTGTTACGTGGCATGCTCGTGTTCCAAAAAAGGCATAAACTTACTATGAGTCTATCTTGTATTTACATATTAACAATGCAATACATGGACTATAATAGTTGAACCAAAAAATAGCATATGACAGTAGCCAGATTCTGCAGTATGTTAAAATTTACATAGCTCATAGGCAACATTGTCCAAATTTGTTTCATACAAATTTACATGATATAATCTTCTGATGTTACTAGTCCTATAAAGACTGCCAGTATAATGCTGCATTCATAAACCAAAGTGTTGTTGTTAGTTAATGTTTTAATTTGCTTATAAATATATTTAATACTTTCATACAACTGGTATGTTGTGTGATTCTATTCTTAATTGACATGCATTATAAAAAGTATGCATACAATATTAGAGTTGATAAGGAAAAATGTAGAAATACAAATATAGTCCAGTTTTTATGTTGAGGTTAGAATCCATGTCCAATATTGTCACAATTAATATAAACTAACCTTGGAATTCCAGGTGAGCATAGTGATAAGTAATAGAATAGAAGGCACATTCTGCATCCATGAAAAAAAATAATTAATTGCAACAGGTGAAAATCAAACATCAATTGTATAAAAGCAAATATAGATGAGGTCATACCAAAGATTTTGGAATACTTCTTTGAAAACTGAAAACCACATTGGTAGTTATATTTTGTGGTTTTCCTTCTTTGTCATGAATAAGAATTTTCAATCCGCTTTTACTCTTTACTCTTGAGAATGCAACATAAAGTTGGCCATGGCTGAAAACTAGATTAGGAAGGTATAATCCAACACATTCAAGAGATTTTCCTTGAGATTTATTGATGGTCATAGCAAATGACACTATAATTGGGAATTGTCTCCTTATCATTTTGAATGGCCATAGAGATTGGGATGGTGATAATGACATTCGTGGAATGTAGACCAAACTGTCAATGTTTTTACCAAAAATTATTCGAGCTTCAATAACATGATTATCCATTCTAGAGACAATAAATCTTGTACCATTGCACAACCTTTCAGCTTGATCGAGATTTCTAATCAACATAATAGGTGTCCCTACTTTTAGTATGATTCTATGATTAGGTAATCCAGATGTTTTCAATGAATATAAAAACTCTGGTGTAATGGTATGGTAAGCCTCACAATCACCAACATTTTTCATGTCAATGGAATCAGAACTTAAATATTCTTTTTCATCACCTGGAATAATGTTAAGAACATGCTCATTTAATTGATCCACAACTTGAATGGTTGTTGCTAATATAGCCCTATTGCTGAGATGATTTTGATTCTTATAGTTATGCCTGATATCTGGATAGGTATGATTAACAATGGACTCAATAGGATCATTGACGTCTGTAATGAGAAAATCAGAGGGTATTTCTATCTCAGAAAATCCATCATCACCTTGGCCTAGTTTTCCATCACCAACATCTAAAAGCCAATCAGAAAAACTTTTGATTTCTTCAGCATTTTCACTTGTTGAGTTCTGATGTAACCGCATATTCTTTGTCAGCTTTAACACTCTGCAATCATCACACAGATACGATGCATTAATAGTAGCATGCACAATGTCTGATCTGCTGCCTCTAGGTGTGATAGGTAAGATTTGTGTAAGGACCCTCACTGTGGCGCGGGTGGCGCCAGATCCCGCGCTGATAGCGTCGGGATCCTTCAGCAGAAAACCCTACACAGGGTGTGGCGCTGATGGCACCAGACTCATTGGAATGTGGCGCCTGGGGCGCTAGGCTCGCGCTGAGAGCGCGAGAGTCTCTAGAAGTTCACGCCTGGAGCGCCAGAGTTGGCACTGGGGGCGCCAACTGGGTTAGGATTGTGGCACTGATGGCACGGGGTTGGCGCCAGAGGTTCTGGAAACTGGCGCTGGAGGCGCGGGGATGGTGCTGGGGGCGCCAGACCCACCGCCATTCTGGCGCGGGTAGCGCCAGGTCTAGCGCGGATCGCGCCAGACCTCGGACAGGCTCAATATATAAGGGCTATCGCAATTTTCAGAAGAAGAAAACCTTCTTCTTCTTCCTCTGGACACCAGCAGCCATAGGAGAGGTTCCCAAGCTCCCTTAACCTTGCTTTGTGACCCTAAACACTTCCTAAACCCATCAAACCTCCTGGAAATCACTTGTGAGCTAGAATCCTTCCTCCATTTCACCAAAAACCCCATGCTTTGAGAAAGCCCATTCTCATGAGAAGTTGAAGAACTCGAGTTTGGAGAGGATTGGCAGCTACCCGCGGACACCCACGCTTGGAGGAGTGTCTCAGAGGTCATTTGTGTCGCCATCGAGGTAAGAAACTCGAGATTCCTTGGTTGTTTTAAGATTTGGGGTTTTGGGTGAATAGTGACCCATCTGTGATAGAGCTAGAATTAGCTCTGGGTCCAGTTGAGAGATGTGTTTAGAATGATGAGAAGAGGAAGGATTAGCTTTTAGTTTGTGATTTGGCGAACTTTGGTTTTGGCTCTAGGTTGTGCATGTGTGACTTAGACTGAGTCACTTGATTTGAGACATGCAAGAGCCATGTTGATGGGCTTGTGGTGCCTGTGAGGCCATGAAAACGGTGTCTTGTGAGATAGACCGTCCAAGCCCTATGGAAACCCTGAGTATTTGGGTTGTGAGAGCTGTGATGCTCATTGTTAATGGCTGGTGTTGAGTCTGTGGGGACTCTGTTAGGAATTTTATACCACGGCAAGCGTACCGTTGTTATCGCTGTAAGTTTTGAATTTATAAAAGTTCGTCTCCACAGGGATTTGGGTTTACGTTGGTTGATTTAAAATTAACAGTTTAGTAGTTATATACAGATAAAAGGCGAAGATTCATTTGTTGTTGTTTGCGAAAAATGTAAAACATAGATAACGGAAAACAATTTAAACGATTACGGGAAATGAAATAAACTGATACAAGTCAAGTGAATGTAGGATTGGATTTCGTCTTGCTTATCCCTTTTAATTGATGTTACCTATACATGTTCTATTCTTGTTGCCGCACACGTCTAAGTAACCCTAATTCGATTCCTCGCAATTACGATCCTAAGGATATTTTACTAAATATCGATCCCTCGCATATTTAATTAAATATCCAAGCATTAAGAACTTAATCACGTGTTTAATGCGATCGAAACATTAAGCTCTATTCCTAGCAACGTAACGTAACGAGTGATTAAATTCAGTTCAAACCCTAAATTTACTTTCCAGTCGCCTTTAGGGTTAAGTTCATGAAACTAACGATTAATTAGAATCAAGCGTTAAGTGTAGAATAAAATCACCAACAAGGATTAGAACAATGCATAAATAATTAAAAGAGCATAGGGATAAGAAGAGTACGTCCAATCCTTAGAGAAGCTTAAGTGAGCATGGGCAGAACCTCCTTGAGAGAATCACCGACTAAGCTCGTCATCGACCCTCTCTTCGGCAGAATCTCCTTACAAAATTCACTCAACCTCACTTCCCTAAGGTCTACACTCACTCAAGAAGCTAAGAAACAAAAGATTTGAACAAGCAACTGAATTTGGGAGAGAAAATGAAGTGAAGAACATGCCATGCTTCCAAAATTCGTCCCCTATTTATAGGAAAAGCTCACCTGCCTGCTTGGGGCGCCCAGGCGACCAGAATAGCCTATTTTCAGGAGCCTGGGCGAGCTAGGGCGGTTCCTTGGGGAGTGTGGGTCGCCCAGGCGACCAAAATACACATGAATTGGTGGCTTGGGCGAGCTAAAGCTTAACCATTAAGGAATCCTTGGGCTTTTGCTTTCTGATGGGCCTGAATTGCTTTTTGCTGCTTCTTCTTTTACTTGATTCACTCCATGCTTCTTCTTTCGCAATCTTGCTTCTTCCGTAACTTCAAAACCTAGCAAAATTGAATCAATTATTTGGACAAAAGCTTCTCGAAACACAAAAGCATAGCTTACCTTAATATTATGATCATTTAACTAGGTTTCTAGGGTTATCTTGTGATTAAATCTACAAAAGTGATGGATAAGTGCCATGTTTGAATCCTATTTTCTACTGATTTGTGGCACTTATCAACTCCCCCCAACCTAGAATCTTGCTTGTCCTCAAGCAAAGGTAAGGATATCATGCTTTGACAAGAATCAACTTAGTTTTGATCAGAACAAATTTTTTCAAAAAATAGTTAACCTTGATACTTTGAGAAAACAATTTAATGGATTTTCATGAAATCAAGTTGAGGTGAGAGTCAATTGCTACACTTCATTTCAAAAAGACATCAGAGGGAACATTTGATTGATATCAAACAGAGGAAAACCTCTCAATAAGTGTTTAATTCTCCCAAAGGTAAGTGCTTACTCTCACATCCATCACTGATATGTCATAGATAAAATTTGCAGTTCATTTCCCATCAAATCATAATGCATACTCATCATGGATCATTAGGTCTTTTATGGCTAGGCTGGGCTTAGAAAGAAATCTTGATTTTTCTAGATATTCAAAAAGACCTTAGGACTAGGAGAGCAAACTAGAAATATAGACAATTATACCTTTTACTTCCTATTCTTTTCTTTTTCCAAGACATCTTTATCATTTTTCTTTTCTTTTTCACCCAACTTTTCTTTTTCAAGGAATTTTATTTCCTTTTTCTTCTATTTTTCTTTTTTTTTATGAAAACACATAGCCACTTTTTTCATTCTTTCCATAACATATCATAAACCATAACTATCCACAAAAAGTCTTTCATCTCAACATATTCCCTTTTTGCTCTCCTAACCTTAGGTAGGGTATGGAATTCCTATCCTAGGCTTAAGGTTTCAATAAAATATCACTGTTTAGGCTCAAAGGGGTTTTCAAAAAGGATTAAATCATTTGATATATTTTGGGATAGCTTTTTGGCCAGTGGCTAGTAATATGTTCAAAAAGAAAAGACGGCCTAAATCATATCCATGAATCATATGCTTATAACAACTAGAAATTCATGCAAAAATTACTATAGATTATATCAGTGAGATCTCTCTGTGTATAATGTCTGTTTGGATGCACACACTCACTGGGGCTCAAGGTCTATTTTCATGTTTTCAACCAAATCATTTGTTTCCTACTAAAGTTATTTATCAATTTCCATGTAAAAAGACTTTTACCTTGATTTGATTTTTCTGAAAAGACCATTTATCTTTGTTTTTCATTTCTCAAGGTTCTCTACAAAAACTTTTATTTTTATGGTTCTGATCTTTAAGAAGAAGTTTCAAAACATTTTCAGTTGATTCTTTTCAAAACACCATATCAGTTAAGAAAGATTTTTCCATTTTATCTCAAAAAAAATTTTGTCCTACGTTGCTATTTTATTTACAAAACCTAAGTTATAGTTATACGCAAAAAGTGTGAAATTTTCAAAAAGTGTTTTCTTTGTGCACATTCCCAAAAATATTACTTAACTGTGCACCGCTCCTACATAAGTATATGCTATATGCAAAAAGATAATTAACAAAAGTAACATAATTACAGAAACGTAAACACTAGTCAAATGTAAACAATACCCAGGAAAGTGCAAGTGCATAAACCAAAGTATGCAAAATATGTCAAAAACATAAAGAAAGCGATAAAATGATTCAAAAGAGTGTCACAAATTTTGAAGATCCATCAAATATGCTGTCATGTCTCGCTCCAAATCATCTGTCGCCTCTCCTCCTTCTGCTGCAGGTTCTTCATCTACAGGATCCTGTTGAGCTGTGGAGCCTCCCACCTCCTCCGGAAAAGTTGGCCTGTCCCCAGGCCATGCTGTGTATGCTCTGAAGCAAGCATGACATCATTATGGACATAAAGTCCCAGAGTATGGAACCCCAGAAAGAGGCCCCCTCTCCTGCCTATCGAACTGGAAAAGCGATGCTAAACCCACCTCTTTCCGTTTTTTCTTCTTAGTATATGATCTGAACGAGTCGCACATACACCCTGGTACATGTTCCTCGGCGCTGAGGGCATCCCCGAAGAGCTGGGGATTTTGTGACAGGGAAGTCGGAATAGGAGAGCACTCATCTTGGGGTGGGTTTACTACTTAGATGCTTTCAGCAGTTATCCGCTCCACACTTTACCTTGGAAAATCATACAATTACCTCATGGGGAGTTAGCTGCACCCACAAATGATATAAATACTACCAGCAGGAGATAGATTGATTTAGAGGAAAGAAGGAAGTTTCTCTCCTTAGATTCTATATATAGCCCAAGCCGAAGCGGAGAATGTTTCTCCTAAAGAGTCTATTATAGTAGTCTATCAAAGCACAAGGAGAAGAATGGTGTTACTTCAAAAGTAGTTGCTTCAGCTTCAGCCACTCGAATTTTCAACTGATCGGGAGTAGGCCATGGGAATGGACTCGGATCCTGTCAGTGCTGATGCTGTGTGTAGTGGTAGAAACTCTTATTAAGCTGCATCTGCCCTCTGAAGTTGGCAGCTTGCTGGTCATCTATGTGCTGCATGTAAGTGTGCATCTGAAGCTCCATTCTCTGCATGTGGGCAGAAATAGACTCCAAAGTAGCGGGCTCAGGCTGCTGCTCTACCTATCTAGCTAAACAATATTTTTCATTGAAAGCACGGTTAATAGGAGGGCGATAGTCCTAGAGGGGTGGACTTGGATTCCATATAACTGACATAATCCAGTGATGAGAACTGGGAATCCAAGGGCTCTGTTTGCCCTCTCAGGGTTAAGAGGATGCCTAGTTGGCTCCAGAATAACAAACTGATGAATGGCATCTGAAATGATCTGGGCCACATCTATGCTAAGCTGTATCAAAATACTATAAACTAGTTGACACTTAAGCATAGGAAGATCTGAATTATGGTCACTAGTAAGATGTTTCTTAGCACAAAGGTAATCCAAATTTGGGTAAGAGTGGTCATGTTGGTTCTCATCAATCTTACCCTATTACCTGAGATACCTCGGGCAAAGTCAGTACCTGGAATACACATGAGTTGTTGCACGACGTCTTCATCAAAATCATTCCTCATCTCCATGTACTCACACAAGTGACCCTCCGGTAGGACAAGTGGATTCCCTAAAAATTGGTTGATAGCATCAGCATCATAGGGAATCCATTGTCCTCTAACAAAAGATCTTTTGTCCACAGGGGTTCCCTCCATTGGCCAAGCATTTGCATAAAACTCCAAAACAATCTCAGGATCAAATTTTGTAGAGGAGTAGCTAGGGACCTCCATCTTCTGCGACTAAGTTCATTTGCAAAATCAGCATATTCATCATTAAATAGTTGAACTCGCTGTTCTTTCAAGAAAGACCAATTTTGAATGGCTTCAAATCGGAGTTGATGGTCTTTGCTTCGGAAGCGTTGCTCATCATAAATGATGTCTTTTAGTTGAGGTACACTAGGTCCTTCATTCCTTGCTCTTTTATGTTGGAGTTTCTTTGGGGCCATCTGAAATTATTACTAACCAACAGTAGTAGCATTAAAGACAAGTGGCAGCCATCAATATCTTGGCACATGATCACTCAATTGCTATATGTCTAGTGTGCAAGTGCAATTAAGAAATGCTGTTTGGTGGCTGTCTTTAAAGTGTGCATAATCAATCATGACCACAAAAAGCTTTGAAATGTCATTATAGCCTTGCACTATGTCAAAATAACAAGCTATGGAGTTCACACAAAATACACATGTGGCTGCTTCCATATGTTAGAAAAACAAATTTCAGCAAATGACATCCACTATTACATGAATTTATCTCAATTTGTCTCATGTCTAAAGCACAAGTGAAATCAAGAAATTCAATTGTCATGCTTTCTTTCATGTTGTAAAATCACTTCAATCATGTTTAAGACACAAAACTAAGTGCTGAAATGTGTTTAAGAACAGTTTTGTGAATCATAAATGTTCAACATGAAAGCTAATTTCATTGTGGTATTTTAGCAAACACCTTGTATGCACCAAGTTTTAGACTTTGAAATGGTTAGTGTGACACATAGCCATACCAAAATTTTTCAAAGAAATGAGGAGAAGAAGTGACATAGCATATATATACAGCAGAAACATTCAAAACATGGTAGAATCATCATTTATATTGTTCTAACCTTAGCCATGAAAGGAAGCAAAAAGTGGATTTTGTTGAGGATAAAGCACAAAAAGTATGTAATTAACAAGAATTTGGAGAATAATTAACATAAGAATGGGTAAATTATTACTTACTTGGGATGAAGAAGAGAAAAAGGCAAAGAAATTGGATGTGGACAGTGGCTTGGGCGAACTTGATGAAGAAGGGAGCAAAAAGGTATAGCCAAGGTAAAGCAAGTGAGGTGAAAGTTCAAAAATTCACCATAGTTTAAAACTTATACCTGTCTGCGCGAAGGCACTCGCCTAGGCGGCTAATTTGGCCTAGTTTTACTCGCCTGGGCGAGCTTAAGGCCAATTTTTTTTTAAGAAATAATAGTATCTTATATTACCTTAATATATTTACTTTTATACTACTTATTTACATTCTAATTTTATCCTATAGAAGTATATATATATATATATATATATATATATATTATAGATTTAAAAACATAAGAAAAGTTAAGAACATACCTAACTAGGTTGCCTCCTAGAAGCGCTTTCTTTTACGTCGTATTAGCTGGACGCGTTGCAGCTCGAGTGTCTTGAAGATGTATCACAGTGGTGAGTCTTTCAAATTCACCACCTAGATAGGGCTTGAGTCTGCTTCCATTAATAGTCCATGTTCTTTTTGTACTGGGGTCCTCTAGTATCACAGCTCCATAGGGCTTGACTTCCTTTATAACGAAAGGTCCGGACCACTTGGACTTCAGCTTACCTGGGAACAATCTTAATCGAGAATTAAATAATAACACATTTTGTCCAGGATGAAAGTTCCTTTTCCCAAGCTTTTTATCGTGATAAAATTTAACTTTCTCTTTATAAAGTTTGGAATTCTCATAAGCTGATAGCCTCATTTCTTCCAGTTGGTGCAGCTGTAGCTTCCTTTGTTCACCTGCAAGGTTAGTATCAAAATTAAAGAATTTTAAGGCCCAAAAAGCTTTATGTTCCAACTCTACCGGTAAATGGCAAGATTTGCCATAAACTAGCTGGAATGGAGTGAGCCCAGTAGGTGCTTTAAAAGCAGTCCTATATGCCCACAAAGCTTCATCAAGTTTCTGAGACCAATCGTTGCGTGATTGGGCAACTGTCTTCTCCAAAATTCTTTTAATTTCTCTGTTGGAGACTTCAGCTTGCCCATTTGTCTGTGGGTGATATGGAGAAGCTACTTTGTGACAAACACCATAATGCTGGAGGACTTTTTGTAAAGAAGCATTGCAGAAGTGAGAACCTCCATCACTGATTAGCACTCTTGGTGTTCCAAATCTAGCAAAAATGTTTCTTTTCAAGAAGCGAATAACTGTTTTTGAATCTGCTTTGTGTACAACTACTGCTTCCACCCACTTGGTCACATAATCCACTGCTAGCAAGATATATTCATTGGAGTATGAGGATGGAAATGGACCAATGAAATCAATTCCCCAACAGTCAAAAGCTTCAACTTCTAAGATATTTTGTAGGGGCATTTCATTCCTTCTAGATATTCCTCCGGTTCTTTAGCAGTTGTCACATCTCTGCACATATTCATGGGCATCTTTAAACAATGTTGGCCAATAGAAACCTGCTTGCAGAACCTTTGCAGCAGTTCTTTCACCATTATAATGCCCTCCATATGGTGAATTGTGACAGTGCCACAGAATGTTCCTTGCCTCTTCTTGGGTCACACATCTCCTCAAAAGGTTGTCTGCACCTATTTTGAAGAGGTAAGGATCGTCCCATATAAAGTGCTTTGCATCACTGAGAAACTTCCTTCTTTGGTGCCAAGAATAATCTTCCGGTATTGCACCAACTGCCTTGAAATTAGCCATCTCTACAAACCATGGCCTTTCTGAAATGTGTAGGAGTTTCTCATCGGGGAATTCTTCTTGAATTTCTGGATCTGGGGTGGCTTCATTGGTAAGTCTAGACAGATGATCAGCCACATAATTTTCACATCCTTTCTTATCCTTGATCTCTAAATCAAATTCCTGCAACAATAGAATCCATCGGATAAGACGAGGTTTAGAATCAGTTTTAACTAACAAGTACTTGATTGCGGCATGATCCGTGTAAATTACCACCTTTGATCCAATGAGGTATGATCTAAATTTTTCTAAAGCATACACTATGGCAAGTAATTCTTTTTCGGTAGTTGCATAATTGATTTGAGCATCATTTAAAACCTTACTTGCATAGTGTATGACATGAAAAACTTTATTCTTCCTTTGACCCAAAACTG
>PYAF01001232.1:629253-639949 GCA_007407185.1 Glycine tomentella | reverse complement strand
CCTTTGATCCAATGAGGTATGATCTAAATTTTTCTAAAGCATACACTATGGCAAGTAATTCTTTTTCGGTAGTTGCATAATTGATTTGAGCATCATTTAAAACCTTACTTGCATAGTGTATGACATGAAAAACTTTATTCTTCCTTTGACCCAAAACTGCTCCCACCGCGTAATCACTTGCATCACACATAATTTCAAAGTCAAGATTCCAATCTGGTGCAGTGATTACTGGTGCGGAAACTACTTTTTGTTTCAAAGTATTGAAAGCATGTAAACATAAATCATCAAAATGGAATGGGACATCTTTATTCAAAAGATTGCTAAGTGGTTTAGCAATTTTTGAAAAATCCTGAATAAACCGTTGGTAAAATCCTGCATGTCCCAGAAAGCTTCGAACGGCTTTGACGTTGCTTGGTGGAGGCAATTTTTCTATGACGTCCACTTTAGCCTTGTCTACCTCAATACCCTGCATAGAAATCTTGTGACCTAATACAATACCTTCAGTCACCATAAAGTGACACTTTTCCCAATTAAGCACAAGGTTAGTTTCAATACAGCGCTTCAAAACAGTATCAAGGTTAGACAGACATGTATCAAAAGAAGTACCAAAAACTAAGAAATCATCCATGAATATTTCGATGCTTTTCTCAACTAAATCAGAAAAAATGGAAAACATGCATCGTTGGAAAGTAGCAGGAGCATTGCATAAACCAAATGGCATCTTTCTGTATGCAAAAATACCAAAGGGGCAAGTAAATGCAGTTTTCTCTTGGTCTTGTGGATCAACACAGATTTGGTTATATCCAGAATAACCATCGATCCATGAAGGGTAAAGGAAAATGATCTTTCCGAGTGGCGTTGTTGAGTTTCCTATAATCAATGCACATCCGCCATCCAGTGACAGTACATGTAGGAATCAGCTCATCTTTATCATTCTTGATGACTGTCATACCACCCTTCTTTGGCACCACTTGCACAGGGCTTACCCATTGGCTATCTGATATCGGGTAGATCATGCCTGCTTCTAACAGCTTTACTACCTCTTTTCTTACTACCTCCTTCATGGTTGGATTCAGACGTCTTTGTGGTTGTGCAACAGGTTTAAAGTCTTTTTCCATTAAAATTTTATGCATACAATATGACGGACTAATACTTGTTAAGTCTGACAAGGTCCAACCAATTGCCTTACTGTTTTGTTGCAAGACTTTCACCAACTTCTTTTCTTCATCCTTAGAAAGATTTGCATTGATAATGACTGGTTTCTGAGAATTTCCTGCAAGAAAAATATATTTTAAATGTGAAGGAAGTACCTTAAGTTCCAGCTTTGGTTCTTTTTCCTTCTTTTCTTCCTTCAAGTCTTCAAATATGTTGTGATGAACAGGAACTTCCTTGCAGGCGTTTAATTGATGAAGATACTCAGAGTTGTTGCCATCTTCATCTTCTTCTTGAGTCTCAGTTAATGCTTTCTCTAACCCATCTTTCTTGTGGAAGAATCTTCTAGAGTCAGAAATAACTTCATCAAGAACATCAACTCTAAAACATTCTTTCTTATCTACTGGGTGCTTGATGGCTTCAAGAACATTAAACTGAACTTCATCATCATGAACTCTGACAGTGAGCTTTCCCTCATCAACATCAATTAGCACCTTGGCAGTCTTCATAAAAGGTCTACCAAGAATCAATGGAACTTCACTGTCTTCATCCATGTCCATAACTACAAAGTCGACTGGTAAGAAGAATTTGTCGACTTTCACCAACACATCTTCAATAACGCCATATGGATGCTTGATTGATCTATCAGCTAACTGCAGCGTCATCCTGGTAGGCTTAATAACAACCTCTCCTATCCTCTTAACCATGGATAATGGTATGAGGTTGATGCTTGCACCTAAGTCAAGAAGAGATTTCCCCACAGATAATCTACCAATTGTTACAGGAATTGTAAAGCTACCTGGATCTCGAGATTTCTCTAAGAGAGTCTTTTGGATGATGGCACTGCATTCTGCATCCAGCTCTATGGTCTCCTCGTCGATATATCTTCTCTTCTTAGTTAGGAGATCCTTCATGAACTTGGCATATGTTGGCATCTGCTCCAACGCCTCAGAAAAAGGAATGTTTATTTGTAACTGCTTAAAGATGTCAAGGAAACGTTTGTATTCCCTTTCCTTTGACTTCTTGGATGGAGCATGTGGATATGGCATATGTTGGATTGGTGGTGGGGTTAAGGCTGCTTTGCCTTTGTCACTCTTTTTCTTTTTATCCTCACTTTCCACTTTTCTCTTTATTTTCTCATTAGGTTCATCCTCTTCCTTTTCTTTTTCTAACTCATCATTTTTCTCTACAATTCCTTCATTTTTCTTTTCTTCCTCATCATTTCTACCCACTACAGTACCCCTTCTAGTGATAATTGCTTTACACTGCTCCTTGGGATTGACTTGGGTATTTGATGAGAAAGATCCACCTCCATTGTCAGCTAATTGCTTTGCAAGCTGCCCCACTTGGACTTCTAAATTTTTTATAGAAGCTTCGGTGTTCTTTTGATTGCTGATGGACATTTGCATGAATTGTGTTAGGGTGTCTTCCATCTTTGTCAATCTATCGGACTGAGCTTGCTGAGGTGAATTTCTATTTGAAGGACCTGAAAAAGAATTAGAAGAACTAGCAAAGGAGTTGTTAGGAGGACCTGCAAAATGAGGGTTAGTGGGTACATAAGCATTATTATTTTGCCTCCAATTATAAGGTTGATTAGAACCTGGACCACCGCGATATCCTTGGTAATTTCCTTGATAATTTTGAGGTCTTGACTGATTTTGCATGTAGTGCGCTTCTTCTTCTTGTGGAAAATCATCGGGTACCGTGCAATGGCCATTTTGATGGTTCCCTCCACAGAAATCAGATCTCAGATTTTGAACTTGATGGGCTGAATGAGATTTCTGTGAGCCTCCTTGCTGAAGTTGAGGAATTTGGCCTATTTGCTTTGTTAAGGCCTCTATTTTCTGGGTCAAGAGCTTGTTTTGAGCTAAGATAGCACTTTGAGTGTCAAGCTCTAGTACGCTTTTCCTCTGAATGGGTGACCTATCATGGTGAGACTGATAATCACTTGCAGCTATTGAGGCCTCAAACCACTATAGAAGATATGTAACTGAGCGATATCATCAAAAATTGTGGTTCGGGCATCTCCTCAATAGTGATTTAAATCTTTCTCAAGTCTCACAGAGAGGTTCATCTACTCCTTGAGCGAAAGTGGCAATGGCAGACTTTGCACTGATGAATCTTGAAGGCGGAAAGAATCTAACGATGAATTTCTCCTCCAAGTCTTCCCACGTGCTTAGACTCTTGTTGGGTTGTGATTGAAGCCAAGCCTTTGCTTTACCTGTTAAAGAGAAAGGAAAAGCTCTAAGATAGACAGCTTCTGCATCCTCATCCGATGCTCCCATCGTGCTACACAGCTCCATGAAAGTAGATAGATGCGTATATGGGTCTTCATGGTCTAATCCGGCGAAAGGATGCGAGCCAATGAGGCTAAGTAGTGCAGGCTTCAATTCTACAACTTTGTTGTGAAACGGAGGGAAAACTATGCTATTATAATGCTCGGGCCCTTGTTGGTAGGCATAGTCTCCAAGTGTCCTCCTCGGTGGTTGTCTATCTTCTTCTCCCCCTTGATTAGCCATATTGTCTTTTATCTGTGGTGAGGAAGGATCAATAGACGAAGTGCCCTCAATGTGCTTGTCAGTCTCTTGTTTCTTTTTCTTTCGGAGTTTCCTATTGGTTTTGGAGATTTCTGGATCAAAATGGGATTTATCTGCAAACTTATCTCGCATAAAGGGAAAGGAAAGAAACTACAAGATTTTTGTTAAGCACAGAGGTTTAAAATAACAAAGAAATATATACAAAAATAGAAAATAAAGAACAAGAAAATACTAAACTGAAATTTAAAAACAACTTGAGTAAACAAGCCAAATCCCCAGCAACGGCGCCAGAAACTTGTTAGGAATTTTATACCACGGCAAGCGTACCGTTGTTATCGCTGTAAGTTTTGAATTTATAAAAGTTCGTCTCCACAGGAATTTGGGTTTACGACGGTTGATTTAAAATTAACAGTTTAGTAGTTATATACAGATAAAAGGTGAAAATTCATTTGTTGTTGTTTGCGAAAAATGTAAAACAAAGATAACGGAAAACAATTTAAACGATTACGGGAAATGAAATAAACTGATACAAGTCAAGTGAATGTAGGATTGGATTTCATCTTGCTTATCCCTTTTAATTGATGTTACCTATGCATGTTCTATTCTTGTTGTCGCACACGTCTAAGTAACCCTAATTCGATTCCTCGCAAGTACAGTCCTAAGGATATTTTACTAAATATTGATCCCTCGCATATTTAATTAAATATCCAAGCATTAAGAACTTAATCACGTGTTTAAGGTGATCGAAACATTAAGCTCTATTCCTAGCAACGTAACGTAACGAGTGATTAAATTCAGTTCAAACCCTAAATTTACTTTCCAGTCGCCTTTAGGGTTAAGTTCATGAAACTAACGATTAATTAGAATCAAGCGTTAAGTGTAGAATAAAATCACCAACAAGGATTAGAACAATGCATAAATAATTAAAAGAGCATAGGGATAAGAAGAGTACGTCCAATCCTTAGAGAAGCTTAAGTGAGCATGGGCAGAACCTCCTTGAGAGAATCACCGACTAAGCTCGTCATCGACCCTCTCTTCTGCAGAATCTCCTTACAAAATTCACTCAACCTCACTTCCCTAAGGTCTACACTCACTCAAGAAGCTAAGAAACAAAAGATTTGAACAAGCAACTGAATTTGGGAGAGAAAATGAAGTGAAGAACATGCCATGCTTCCAAAATTCGTCCCCTATTTATAGGAAAAGCTCACCTGCCTGCTTGGGGCGCCCAGGCGACCAAAATAGCCTATTTTCAGGCGCCTGGGCGAGCTACGGCGGTTCCTTGGGGAGTGTGGGTCGCCCAGGCGACCAAAATACACATGAATTGGTGGCCTGGGCGAGCTAAAGCTTAACCATTAAGGAATCCTTGGGCTTTTGCTTTCTGATGGGCCTGAATTGCTTTTTGCTACTTCTTCTTTTACTTGATTCACTCCATGCTTCTTCTTTCGCAATCTTGCTTCTTCCGTAACTTCAAAACCTAGCAAAATTGAATAAGATATTTGGACGAAAGCTTCTCGAAACACAAAAGCATAGCTTACCTTAATATTATGATAATTTAACTAGGTTTCTAGGGTTATCTTGTGATTAAATCTACAAAAATGATGGATAAGTGCCATGTTTGAATCCTATTTTCTACTGATTTGTGGCACTTATCAGATTCTGACGCCATGGTTGGGTTGAAATAGACCATTGAGGGTCTATGGAAAGGCTTGAAGTGGATGAGCCTGATGAACCTTAAGTTAGATAACTTGGGTTGATGGAAAGGACTGAGGTTCCTTTCCCAGAGGCAGTTGAGGACTACTTGATGAGCTTGTTCATGTTATCTGCTTGTATGGTCTGTGATATGCGGTTGTGTGCCTTGTTAGGACTTGACACTGTGGGTGTCAGAGACGCAGGCCATAGTTCGAGGTTGAAGCTGTGAGGCACGGCTTGCCAGGTAAGCTCATCGTTCTAGGAATTGTTCCTTTTCTCTTATTTGTCACCCAAGTGGGTGATGGTTGCATGCCATGTTTGATATATATATATATATATATATATATATATATATATGTTTATGTGCATGCTGTGGAGAGAAAGGCCCATGTGGCCTGTTATTGTTGATTATATGTGTTTGGAGCCTGAGAGGCTAGATGAACGGTACTTTGAGTGAAACTCAGACCATTCCAAAAGTATGAATATATATATATATATATGTATATATGTATTTGATGGCCTAGTGTGTGCTGGGATGAAATGATGAACCCTAGGATAGACACTGAGATAGTGTGAGGGTGTTTTGGCACCTGTGGCTTCAGGTGTGTGGCCTTGGGCCTCTGGATTGATGAACACTATGAGAGTGTTTTGTGACTCTTTATGAGATAAAGACCATGAGATGGTCAGTGCTGGAATCTATAGGATACTGGAATAGTATCGGGCTAGATGAGGTTCCCTAGCCAGAGGAAGAGTTTGAGGACTCTCTTGGAATGGCTGATACTCCTTGGGAGGTGCCACTGTTCTCGCCTAAAGTCCTAAGGATGGATTGCCCTGTATGGATGTTCCTCCTTCGGCAGTGATGATGAAAGTCCTGAGTGGTTATCCTCAGGCCAGTTTCTGGAAAGTCCTGAGGGATGAGAGCTCCCTGTGTGGATAGTCTCTCTCAGGCAGGTGATTAGAGATCCTGAGGGATTGAGAGCTCCCTATGTGTGGATAGTCTCTCTCAGGTATCTGACTGGAAAGTCCTGAGGGATTGAGAGCTCCCGATGAGGATAGTCTCTCTCAGGCAGTTGATGAGTAGTCCTGGGAGATTGAGAGCTCCCTGTGTGGATAGTCTCTCCCAGGCAGTGGAAAGTCCTGAGAAATGAGAGCTCTCTGTGAGGATAGTCTCTCTCAGGCAGTTGATGGGAAGTCCTGTGGGATGAGAGCTCCCAGTGTGGATAGTCTCTCACAGGCAGAGGACTGAAAGTCCTGAGGGATGAGAGCTCCCTGTGTGGATAGTCTCTCTCAGGCATGTGTTGTGAAAGTCCTGGAGAGGCCAGGCAGTAGACAGATATGTTGTATCTCTAAGAGACGGCTTCCCAAGGGGATGAGAGCCTAGGGCCTCTTAGATGAGCCATATCTAGATTCTTTAAGTCCTGAGTAGATGACTCAGGCTATGCTTGTTTTAATGATGAAGCGGTGCCTCTCTGGTATGGAAAGTGTCCAGTGGTTGACACTTATGTTAAGGTATATCTGTGAGACGAGTATGAGATGGCTTGAGAGCCAGTATGAGGTGGGATACCTCTGATGCTGATAGCATCTAGTTAGTACCCAGATAGCTGGGAATGTGTGATAGCCAGGATGATTTCCGAGGCTTTGTTATGATTTGTTTATGTGTCTGTACTTGGGGGTGAACCAGGGTAAGGGAGGATCTCCCAGAACCCTGAGTTTACTGAGATGTTTATCTCACCCCTGTTGTGGGTTGTGGTTTTCAAGTGCTTCTAGAGAAGAGGAGCTATCACCGGGCAGGAAGCCCTAGTAGAGTGTGCTGGAGTGGTCATGGGTTGCAGATAAAGACTAGAAGAGTTCTTCTTTTATCTTTGTGTTGTATTTTTCCCGGTGTAGGAGTAAGGTGTGTGTACACCCATTATTCTGTACATATTTATGTTGTATAACCACAAATGTGGTCTAGTATTTGTTATGTATATGTACAGACCCTGTTGTTGTATGTATAGTATGAGGTTCCTCCTGATTGTCTTATTTTTTTTAGTTTTGTATATCTGCCTATGTGGATGTTGTTATTTTCTGTTACATCTGGATCAACAGGGGCTTGTTTGATATGTGTTATGATGTGGTTTTATATTCCATGCATAATGAAATCAAGAAAATCGATTCTATCGCTTCAGCACCGCTTTTATATAACGCTGATAGCGCGACTATGATATTATTGATGATAACACGTCCAGGGTGTTACAATTTGCCGGAAATCACCTCCAAAAACAACAACCTTTCCTCCAAATGGCAGACTATTGGCATGAGATATACACATAATGTCCTTCATTGTTTTATCCAATGCTTCAAAACAGAACTTATGTGCCATTGGAGCCTCATCCCAAATTATCAATTGTGTTGCCTTTAACAGTTCAGCTATTTCACTCCCTTTGTGAATATTACAAGTGGAGTTTTCCAAGGTAGGCACAGGAATAGAAAACTTTGAATGTGCAGTTCTACCATTGGGTAATAATAATGAAGCTATACCACTTGAAGCAACAGTTAAAACAATTTGTCCTTTGGAACGTAATGCAGAGGCTAATGTATTACAGATAAAAGTTTTGCCAGTACCTTCATACCCATATAAGAAAAACATCTCACCAGCCTGTCTGGTCACAACATTAATGATTGAATTAAAAACCTGCCTTTGCTCATCTGTATTACACAACATTGGGTCATATGTTAATTGGTGTGAAATTTTGAATAATTCATTTAATTGTCAATAGCTTTGAATCTATAATTTAATTAGCTAACCTGTTAAACTTGCAAAGTATGATTCAAAATCCAAATGCAATTTATTGTTGTCAAAATTAAGCTCAGCATATATATATATATATATATATATATATATATATATATATCGATTCCCGACATTTGCTTGATGAACACCACTTGGAAAAGGCATGCATGGAAAATCCTTTAGCGATTTCTTATCCGACTGTAATATCTGTTCAATATGTAATTAATAAAGGTACTTCACAAGACATGCTGCAAGTCAAATTGGAAGTTTTAAATTTTGTATTTTTTACCTGGAATGTTTGTAACTTTTCTTTGATCGTGTAAAAGGCCATCAATTAGATACTCCCATGTTTGAGACCACATGTTCTGGTCTCTGAATACTATTAGATATGAGCATGGTAACAAATAGTTTTCTTAGAAAGTGCCCACAGCCCCACTGGTATGCTTCTTTTAAAGCTTCAATATATTCCTTATCATCTTCCAAGAAGCCTATAGCAAAGCAAGCTTCTCTAAATGATGGATAAAGTTGACCATTGACTGTTCGAATTTGTTCATAAGTGGTAGGTCCTTTCACCATGGACAACATCATCCTGAGATAAAACAATTCACCATAATTGGGAGGGACCCAGTTAAGCCTTCCAATGGTATAGCCTTTTTTTCGTGGCTTCCAACGTCTGTCCTTAGCAACATATGTAAATTTTCTAACAAATTGCATGTAAGTTAATTGCTTTCCTTCATTGAAAATAGAATTAGCTTGTAGCCAAGAAGTAAACATTGAGTCCTTAACAGTTAGCCTGGACAGCAAAGCCTTAATGTCATCATCATCTTCAAATATTATTGCATTTTCACCAGGTAAATGAAAATACAACCTTTCCACAGCAGGTTTTCTTTTGTGAATTTGAAATGAAAATATCCTCCAGTAGCCTTCACAAGGAGAAATATACCTACCATCCAAATAATGTTAACCTCATCAAGACATTGAACAGTTGTACCATCCTCAGTTTGCACAGGTACAACAACTGCAGTGATTCGATCATATCCTTTATTTATGTATTTGAATAAATATTTGATGGATGTCGACTGATTGCACCATTCTATGTTAAGATAAGCATGGAATGTCAACAACAAAGTTGGATTATATGGCACTACATGTCTGTTGTCTAAAGGTATCTGATTTTTTTCAATGTGTTTTCCATCATTCTGCCTTCTATAAATAGGATATCCATCTTGATCAATAACAGTTTGAGGTTACCACTTTTTTGGGAAAAATCTATTGCATTTGCCATCTTTCATGCACGGGGAGTTTTTGTTAGCTTGGCCACAAGGACCATGCATCATATGAGTCTTCACACATTCATACAATTGCGATTGTTCAATAGGATCCGGTATCTCAGCTTATATGATCTTATCAATCTCTGCAGGAGATGGATACTTGCTGCCAGTAGCTAGAAACAGCAAGATATGAGCATGAGGCAATTCTCTTTTTTGGAATTCAATTGTGTAAATATCTGCAATGAAAAGATAATATTGTTAAACTGATTTATATAAAAATTTGAACAACAATAAAATTATTGTAATTCTTTCATATTTGTTGTGAGTTAAGAGTGTAGATCTTACATGCTACAACATGGCCTAATATTTTCTTGTCTTTCAATTCAGACATTAGTTGGTCTAACTTGATTTTAAATACTCTTGTAACAATATCTGGCCGATCAGCTGCAATTAACTTAAGGGGTAAAACAATCCTTTGGATCTCAGGCTAATATGGATTACAAGTGAAAGTCAGGAACAAATCTAGAAACCCAACAGTGTTGCATATGGCCATTCCATCAAAATATAATTGATCCATGTACCTTCGGCTGCTAACAAAAGATGAAGGTAGAACAATACGCTTCCCACAACTGTTAGTGGCATTGTTATTGTGTTCTTGTGAGTTCTTTAACATGATGTATTTATCACAACACAGTTGCTTTTGATGAGTTCTTATGAACATTAATCGCTCTGCTTCCATCATTGTGTAACCATCAACAATAAATTGCTGAAATAACCTTTTGGATCTCAATAAGGTTTGACCTTCTCCATCTCTGGACTGTAACCTAAAACACAAGAAATGTCTAATAGTTACTTTGTTTCTCTTTCTTTCATTTGAATCATTCATATCTCTATGTTTTATATCATTGCGATATACATCTCCACGATAAGGAAATAGCAAAGGATATTGCAATTCAAGATAACTTGGATGTAGCTCACTGATCCTTTGTAATCGGCTACTTTGTTTTCAAGTATTATATCTCTATTGATAGGCTGAGTTGCATCACCAACTATAACTGCAGCCACTTTTGAAACTGTGGGTGTAACGCCCCAATTTACTAATCAGGGTCATTACTAACCACACATCACAAACAATCAAATAATCAATCAGAGTTTAAGCAGTTTGGAAGCATAAACTAGAAGTGACATCATCAAAGTCACTATCATAACACTGTACATCATAATATGGTGAATATACATCAAAGTTCCACTGTACAATACAAAACTGTACAATT
>PYAF01001232.1:599784-629153 GCA_007407185.1 Glycine tomentella | reverse complement strand
ACTCGCGCCACCCTCTCGGCCATATCACGCGACTCGCGTGACATTCCAAGTGGGTCGCGCCATATGCCAGAAAACCCAAAACTTGCATTTTAAGCCTCTTCCTCAAGAACTCTAATCCATAAACTTAATTACTAATTCCAAAGCTTAATCCAAGCTTAACCTAGGCTTAAACACATGGTTAAAATTCCAGATATTACAGTGGGTAGATTATAAATTCTTCCATCTTTTTTTCTGTCTGCTATCAGATGCAGATTTAGATTTTCAACTTGTGAAATGTTAAATCTATCTTTTGCCATCCTAAAAGATTTAGCAAACACATTGTGTTCATCCAGCATTTCTTTTAACTTTGACACAAGGTCTGAATGAACAATGTGTTCCCACCTAACAATGATAACATACTGTTAATCCACATAAATTATTGCAAAACAGAAAATTGCCCAGAACATAATAAGCGTAAATTTACCTTGCTGCACCAATTCTGTTTTTTTATTTCATTTTCTGTGTCGTAGATATAGAGTTGAGAAAACTTTGGCTGTTTTCCAGGCATTGGTAATAGGCTTCCAATCAAATGGCATGATTGTCCATGAACTTTATAAATGGGTGGACCTTTTCCTTTGAATACACTTTTATCTATATTGGCACCAGCAGAGCTAAAAGAAAACATCATATTATATGCCCTGATATTTTGTTGGTAGTTTTTGCTTTGCGGTGCATCCTTATCACATAGGAGATGTTTTAAAAGTAACGGTGGATCTTTAAGCAAAGGAAGTTGAATCCTCCCAAAGCTGCAACAAAGACTATATTTCCCATTACTTTTGTTTTTGTTGTTTGTCTTACTTTCTTGATACCACATATAAGCTTTGAAATATGAACATGTATAAATAGGGTCTCCTATATCAAGATATCCTAAAAAAACAGAAAAGCATTAGTCTGACATAATCCACAAAAGTCCTTATGTTCTTATTTTAATTGTGAATAGACTTACAAACCTGTGCTAATATGCTGATCACAATTATGCCTTTTGAAAATAATAGGAATACTTCAATACAACCAAGAGGGGGGTGAATTGGTTGTACCTTGGTAAATTAAAATTTTCAAATCAGAGTTTTCACATGATCTTTATCACTTTAAAAAATAGTTTTGAAACCAAGAATCTTATATTCAATCAAATTCCTCTGTCAAGAAATCAATAAGCAAATGAGAGTTTTCTGTGTAATGTAATTTGATTCACAACCAAAGCAATTGAGAGATGAAGAGATAAGAATAAAGATCAGCCACAAATTTTATACTGGTTCACTTCAAACACTATGAAACTACATCCAGTTCTTCTACTCAACACTAGAGTAGAGTTCCACTATTGCAAATAATATTCTTACAAGATATTACAAGCCTCTCTTTATCAACCCTAGATAAAGTTCAGAAGTCTAAAACACTATTAGACCCTTAGAGACCAAACCCAAAACTGAGAACACTACTCAGTAACCCTTAGAGAAACACTATCTCTAATCATCATGTAAGAAACCCATTTACAATAAGCCAATCTTTACAAAAAAAATCAATTAAAAGATTTACACCTTCAAAGAATAAGGAAAGATTTCACCTGATAATCCAAAGAACACATGCAAGTGAATGATTCAACAGGTTGAAAGAAAGATTACAGACTCAATGCATTCCTTTCCTTAAGCTTTGAGACTCAATGATGCTTCACTTCTTCAAATAAAAAAAACATATGAATTTGTGAAGCCTAAATGCTTTTTGAAACTCAAAAATACACTAAAGAAAGCTCATGAATGTTTGTGATTGCCCAGAATATGAATTATTCAAAAATCACAAAGCACAGAGCAATGGGTTCAATTTATAATAGCTTTCTAACTGAAAATAATCGATTAATCACGCTCCTGTAATCGATTATTTCGCATTTGTAATCGATTATTCCAAGAATGTAATAGATTAAAGTGCTCCTGATATGTTCTGGGTTTGAGCTATGAACAATGTAATCGATTATTCCATCAAGTAGTCAATTAAACCAGACACTCATGTTTTTCCAAATGCACTGAGTAATCGATTACGAAATTTGGTAATCGATTAAGACAGACAGATCAATATTTTCAAATGTACTATGTAATCAATTAAAACAATATGTAATCGATTAAATCAACAGAACATGTTACCCATAGGCATTAGATGTAATCGATTATGAATTTCTGTAATCGATTAAGACAGTCAGTATGATTTTTCCATTTTAGCCTATATAATCGATTAATTCGATATGTAATCGATTACAATGTTCTTGATTTGTTTTCCAGAAGGCACGAAGAACAAAATAATCGATGTCAACAACGTTGTAATCGATTAATGCATGAAAACTTCATTTTTCCAAAAACTTTGATTTTAAAATGCCTTACTAGTTAATTGATTTTATTTAGACCTTCAATCTAACAATCCTAGATGAATGATTATGCATGATATGCTAGTTGGATTATCAGATAACACATCTTCCCTTTTACATGAATCAAATTGATCTTCTTAGCTTCTTTGGCACTTTTCCAATGAGGCATGTTGAAAGCACAAAACACCAAAGTTTGATCCTTGTTCATTCATGCATGACTCCTCTTGAATCAACACCTTTCATCTGATATATGATCATCATCATCATGCCAATTATCATTGTGTTCTGCATAATCCATAAATGTCCTATACTTTAGTAATGCACCATATGTTATAAAGCATTTTATATTGTATATGAAACTTGAATACCTCCATTTTTAGAAGAATATATTGAACAATACCATGTATATGCTACAAACCTGTGGTAATCTTGTCATCACAATTATGCCTTTGATCTGATATATCATTATCATCATCATCCCAATTATCACTATGTTCTGCATAATTCACTATAAGCTTATACTTCAGTTTGCAGGCTGTGTTAATACAATTTTATATTATATATGAAGCTTTGATACCTCCATTTGCTTCATAATAATTTGAACAATACCATTTATTTGTTGTCTTGCCTCATCTGTGCGCTCAGGTACAATGCAATGAATATGGCTATGATTATGTTTCTCAGCAGTAGAAGTTGAAGATGCAACATCAAATTGATTGAGCAAATTGGCTCTGACCGAACTGGTGTTTTTCAAAGTTTTATATCGTTTGTTTGGGAGGTCAGTTGCTTGTGGTTGAGTATTACTAATATCAGCTAATGGAATTTGTCTACCTATCTTACATATTGTTTTGTATGAATTAACAGTACCTGGATAAAAAAATTATATCATTAGTGTTTCATTAACAACAACAATGTACATAATAAAATGATTCTATAAATGTTCTAGTTATCAGTGTAGAGATGTTAAACCTCTTATTTCCTATAGTTTGTTAATCCTGTTACCACTACATGGTAATTTCTTTCCTTGAAGTATAAGTTTTCTGGTTAATCTAGAATTTTGAGCATTGGTAAAACGAATTGAGAAAAGTTGAGAACACAATAATAACAGTCAGAATTGAGAAAAATTATTTCTTACATGATCAATAACTTAAATGATATTCGATTTGATTACATCAGTACCTCTGTTTTCAATACTTTGATGTGCCAAACGCTTTTGTTGTATAATAATTTTTCTTTTTGCTCTTGCATCTTTTGTGGCAACCTTTGTTTTGAAATCTTCTTGTTCAATGTTTAACTTTGTGCAACTGTTCAAATAGTAAGGTTGACCTCAGCTATCATTATGTCCTCACTGACACACTCAGAGTGCTTCAAAGGTTTGACTCTCACAAGCACATGAAACATGAAACATGTATTAAACATATTGTAACAACATTTACCTTTTTTTAATAATTGACAGTCCTCCACAAACATAGTGCTTGTGACCAATTAAACTAAACTAAACTAAACCATGAACAGTATTTTCAATCTTGCTTAATAGAACAGTTATTGATGAGCATTAATAGCAGGTATAATATTGAAAAACTAAGTATCTACCTTTACTTTTGATTAGGGTCAAGTTGAGCACACATTGTTGCAAAGATTGAATAGAATAATTATTAATGCTTGTCAGTTGAGATGAATGAAGTTTAATAATCAAGACTGTTGTGAATCCCATTCAATACAATATTTATTGATGAGCATGAAAAACAACAATAATATTCAATATGACTATAAGATACCTTTAAATCTCATTTGGCCAGGCAGTATTGTCAATGTTGCAAAAATTCAATATACCAGTTTTGTCCTAATGCTTGTGAGTATCTGGGTGGACAGCTGTAGAGAAGTAACAACTCCCATAGCTTGTGAAATACATTGTTTTATTTGGATGTTGTATTTCATTCCCATAGCTTGTAACAGTCAGTTTCAATGTAACTTAATTAAAGGTACTGGTAGGTTACTGGGCTTCCACTGTCACATTTATTGAGATGAGTCATTATCACTCATAGCTCTCAGTTATGAGTTGCCATTAGGTGCAAGAAAGATTGACAGATTACTTTTTTGTTTATTTGTTTCATTAGTCACACCAAATTAATTGTTCATGACAGTCCTATCATAGATGTAGGCATCTTAAACCCACCTTGTACTGCAATTTTTTATTATTTTAGTTTTGGCGGGCCATATATTATATTAGCTGGCCAAATTTCCCATCCGTAACACGAATTAGATATATTAACAGTTCAACTTGTACTTTATACAAATTTAGTGAGGTGAATATCATTTTTATTAGATTGATTGTAAGACCCCAGTATTTCAATAACTGCAAATATATGTTGAATGAAATATTCTTCTGCAATTATGGAAGTAAGTGTTAAGTTATGTGAGATTTGATTAGCTTATATTTAAGTATTTGTGTGAAATATTAATTAAACATATTACAAAAATGTTTGAAGAGAAATGACCATATCACCCTTCCCTTGAAGCAGAAATTACAGAAATGCCCTTAAGGTGAAAATTGCACAAATACCCTTGGATACTTTAGAAATTACCATAATACCCTTGAGACTAAAATTGTCTAAGACACCCTTAGAGATTTTGTGAAAACTTGATGAAATTACAGAATACTCTTAGATGGCAGATTATCAAAATACTTTGTGACAGAAAACCCTAGAATAGAATTTCTATGAATTTTATAAGGTAATAACTTTGAAACTTTATTCAGAAGAATTCAACAATAAAAAAAATATGGAAAAATGATAAATAGAATCTATGGAATTTTCTCTTAATTGTAGGATGTATAGACTTATTTAATAAAATGGTTTAGTAATTTTGATGATCAGAAGTAGTATGAACCAAAAGAATTAAGATAAGAGCAGTCTTGTATGTAAGGTCTGTGTAGCACTCTGTATAGACTGCTTGTGAGCAATTTATACTGTAATTGAAGTCAGTTTTTGGAAAACTCTAGAGTTCTATTATTTAATATTATCCTTAGGTAGAAGAGTTCAAATCAAAATTTACTTCCTACTAGAAAATGCCATATGTAAAGTAAAGATGAAACTAGATTATTCTTCTTCATTTAAAAGATGACATATGTATGCAAAAGAAACCATACAATTTTCTCTTCTTTAAAAGGAAATGAAACATGATATAGAAGGAGGAAAGGAAGATAAAAATCTTCCCCTTGGCTAAAGCAAAGCCCACGTGAAAAAGGGAAGAAAAAGGGCCAAGAAGTCATGCTTTGGACAATATTTATGCAAGATAACATGAAAAGAAGCAAAATTTCACATCCTTCCCTTGTGGTCATGTGAAAGAACAAGAAAAAGGGAGAAGCTTAATGACATTTGACAAGTGAAGGGACACTTGTAAGAAGTAGCCAAGTGGTGGGACACTTGTAAAGAAAGTCATCATGACTTAGAAGATTTTTTTTATAAAGTAAAAGAATAATAATGAATTTAGTTAGGATATAATGGAATAAGGAGAAACTAAGTTAGGATGGAACTAAATGAATGTAACTAGCTAGGAAGGGCAATTATGTCCTTAAATATTATATCATTTTCCAAACATTATATAAAGGAAGGGGAGCCCTAAGTGGAAGTCATTTTCAAGACCTCCCTTCTACAACACCACACGTGAACTTCCTCCCCCACATCCCTTTCATTTCACTTTCATCCTCTCCTTTTCAAAGCCTAAATCAAGTAGGAAAAAGACCCCACCTTCTTGAAGAAATCATGTGTAAAGCTAGCAACTCTAGGAAGAGAAAGACAAGCTTATTAAGAGGTTATAAGGTATGTATAGAGAAGTTTTATGATAAAGATAATTTAAGTGTTACTTGTGTTTGAATAAATGTTTGAAGTTCTGTGAAGAAGAACTTGTATTTGAGTAATTGTGGGATTTAAGTTATAATTATATGATTGAGTGCCTGAATGAAGTTTTATATTTGCTGAGTGTTCTATGAATCTTTGTACATGAATGATATGTTGTGTTTTGTACATGAATGATAAGTTGAGTTCTGTACATGATTTATGTTGATTTTCTAAGTAAATCATGTGAGACAATGATTAGAAGATTTATATTGAATATCTGAGTTTATGAAAAAAATGAGATATGCATAAGTGAATCAGTATCATGTGTCTCATAAGAGTTGCCTCAGAGTGAAGGTGTGTATAAGAGTTGCCTTAGAGAGGAGGTGTGTCAGATAGTTGCAGGAACTGAGTTCGACCGTTCAGACAAGAGGAGTCTGAGTTGGGGGTGACTCTTGCGGTGGGAAAATCACGCACCCATGATGATCACATGAAGTGTGGGTGAGAATCCTATGCAACACCGGGGGACCTTGACTGATCGTTTCAGTTCTGTGCCACTGGGATGGGGCTATCTTGACAGTTGGTACCACATAATAAGAGTTTAAGAGAATCATGCATCATGATAAAAGTCTAAGAGAATCATACATCATATAGAATTTTTGAGGATGTTGTTATAAATATCTACATATTGAATATATTCTGTTGCTTAAATTATGTTTATCATAAACTTACCCTGTATTTTGTGTCTGTGGTTGACACCTGCTATGACCTCGATTTTATTCGGGCGAGCAGATGAACAGCAAAGAGAGACCAGTAGCTGTTTACAAGAGGATTTTGTTTGAAGATGATATGTTTGAAGATGTATTCTTTTGTTACATAGTGTTTTGAATTAGTTGTACTATGTAATAGAACCAATGTCAATTTGTAATCTTATTATATATTACTTCAGATTTATAAATATTACTCAGTAATGAAATTTTCTTGGAGTATCAGTTATTGGCAAAATTTTGTTATATTCAACTGGATACTCTTAAGTAAGTTGAAAAGAATTTTCATTAAAAATCAATAATAACAAGATGGTAAATTGAGGCATTACATTGACCACACGGATTAATCAAGTCCAGCACTGGTTGATTTACTTAGGACATTTTAATGATTCAAATCTGAAATTTGATTTCCTCAACCTGCTATCCATAATAATAAAGTATCATTTGTTGTCAATGTTGCTAAATTCATGTTCCTAAATTGATCCTTTACATAAGCTTGGAAGCAAACTGGCACAAAGCAATAAATGATGTCTGGATGACATTCTATTAGAGCATAACTGACAAAATGGGAAACATACATAAACAACTTATATTCATAACATATTGGGCGAAGTAATCTTCAAATAGCTACCATGTTTTAAAGACATAAGTAATGTCTGGATCACATTGTATTACAACAAAAATGAATCATAATTGGCAAAATATAACCATACAGTATTAATACAATGGTCCAAAAAAACATCCCACAAAGGTCTTCAAGAACGCTTAATCATGACCACTCCTTTTTGATTTGTTTCTTCAACCTAGTACATGATAGTTGGATTTGTGATAAATCTTCAAATGGGATGTCTTCCAATTGACTATCATTGTTGGTAAAAATGCGCTTAGATGGTGTTATGGAAGATAATAAATTAGGATCAGATTCACCAGTAGCTGAAAAGCATTGCTGCAAGGCAAACATTATTTGAATTGAATTAGTCACAAGACAAAGCTGATCTATGTAATAACATTGAAACAGAAAAAAAAATCAAATCACTTACACTATCAAGAAGATCATTACTTTGGGATGCTAACGAATTTGATGGCTCAGGAGCATGCTTAATAATAAAATAAGTTTTAATTAGTAACTGGACATTTCAGTCTATTACACTGATAAATACACACACATATATTTATGGTAAAATATATATGTATGTGTGTATATATATTTGCCAGAAGGGCAAAGGTTGGCAATTTAGCAAGAACAGAGTTTATTAATCCATCATCTTCAGATAACTGAGAGATAGAATGACATGTATTTCCAGGAATAACTTTGAATCGGAAGGCACAAGTTTTTCCAAGTACACGATCAAGAGCTTCCAGCATATCTCTTAGATCAAATTCTCCTTCCTACACAAAGACAATTAGGAAACTCATTTCAATGAACTACAATATAAAGCAATTATAAGGAAAATAACACATCATGGTGGACATAGCCAATTTAACCTCAACAATCATTTTCTATTTGATATCAGTAGCAATTTCTTCAATCAAAGCAACACACTCTCGATCCCACAGTGTAAAAATTGCAGATTCACCTGAGTGAGATACGCTGACGTCTACACGAAACCTGTGACAAAAAAAATAATTTGTGTCATATTTCAATGTATTGCATTTTATGCATACATAGCGAATCTTTGACTAACCTTGCATTTGTCTTTCCACTTTGATTACCACATGCAACACAAATAAAAGGCAAAGCCAGTGGATCAACCTTTTTGTTGCATTTCGGACATGACTCATAAATCCAACTATTGGCTACCAATAACTTAGATATGGTAGCAACAGTAACACAAACATTATCCTATATCAAAAGACACAAATCAATTTATACAAACTAAAGTTAACACACTCTATGAAATTGATATCAAACCTTTTTCAATTGGGTAAGTTGATCCAAAGATTTTACACAAGCTTTATGAAGAAATTGATCAGCCACATAATACAGTGAAGAACCGGATAACTGGCTTCCTATTTGGGAACATGTATTGCTAGTTAGCTGGCTTGGATCCATTCTGCAATAAAATTGTTTCATTAGAACAAAATTGTTAATATATAACAATTCATACCATAACAATATTACAGAGATTAAGGATGCAACCTATCCTTGAATTCCAAGATTTCCTTAATATCACTGTTCACAAATATTTTGGATCCATACATTGAATTTTGTATTCCTATAGGATAACTGCCTGTATACAACCGAAAAAATATCAAATTAATGTTTGACAACATTGAAGGCATACATTTAGCATTTGTTAGTTATAAAGTAACATACCTCTAGCTTCCTTTATTTTAGCCATGGTTAGAATTAATATGAATGGACAAGCAAGTGCTTTCTCAAAACACTCCTTAAATTCCATAGCAAGTGCCTCCCATAACGTACAACTGATTACACTACCACTGTCATAATTGAAGAAGCTAATAACATAAACTATAGTACAACAAACAATGTATAACATAGTTCATAAAGGATATATTTTACAGTATCACAACAATTTGTCTAATGAATACCACTGATCTTTCATTGTGAAAACCACTTTATTTGGCTTTCCATCAAGATTCCATTGACCAATTTGAACTACCTCACCAATCACATCTTCAAGCAAAAACCAAAATTTGTTAGACCATCAAATTACATTATATGTAAATGAATATACTATGATTTTTACAACAAAAGTTACCTATTAAGTAATCAGAAGTGGCAGAGCCATTTTGAATGGCATCAAACATTGTGAAATCGTACGTTATGTTTGGAATTTCAGGCATATCATGAGGCGTAACTTTGGTTGCTTTGACAAAGCTAATTTTAAAAGCATGTTGTGTAGCCTTGTACTGACCTATATTTTTTTCTACCTCAAAGTTTTGAATCACGTAAGTTTCACCAATTTGAAAATTTACATTAAGCACTTTATCATCAACATTCTTCATCTGAGCTACAATTTGATCACCCTGGAGATCCAATAGTTAAGTACAACAATATTATAATGATTCTATAACCAACTAAACACAAACAATGGACATAACATATCCTTACGTCCTTGTCAATTAGTTTAAGCTCAATCGTAGACTTAGGTAATCTTGGTATAGTCCACATATTTATAAGTCGAATAGCAATTTTCTTCCTTGGAATCATTAATTTCACCTATAGAATTCAATCTGCGAAATAGTGCTAACCAAATACACAAATAACAGTTTTGTGATTTGAGAGACATGGATAAGAATATTTGTTATTTAATATATTAAAAACTTACCAGCAGCCATTAATAACCAAGTTCAAAATGGAGATATTCTTACCGACAACTGAAAAATAACAGTTTTGTAAACAGTTACAATTTTGGAAACTACAAATAATACATTAAATAATATCTCTATTTTGTTTGTGTTACACATACAAAAAAATAAAAACAGGTCTCACAAGTCAAAAGTAAATGCCATAAAAAAATATTATGACTTAAAATAACCAAACTTCATAAGCTGATAACAAATATATTTTCACAAAGATGTACACGAATAGGAGTGGAAAAACAACCAACCTGTTCAAGTAGCATAATACATGATTTTCTAAGATTCGTAAATGATAACAACAATAAAAACATCTAAGAACTCAAAAATAATAAAAATAAACCACAGCAGTTACCCAAAGCAAGCCGAAAGGGTCAGCTACCAAAAGCATCCAAATTGTTTTCCATCTCATACTCAAAGTAACATACCAGACGCAAAAAATGCAAGCAAATGTGACCACAGGAGTTATAACAAAAAAAATTAAACATCTCTCACAAATGAAAATTAAATGCTTTAAACAAATATTATAACTTCAAAGAACCAAACTTCATAGGCTAATAACAAATATATTTTCACAAAGATGGACACGAATAGGAGTGGAAAAACAACCAAAGTAGCATAGTAGATGATTTGATAACACAATAAAAACATCTAAGAAGTAAAAAATAAAAAAATATACCATAGCGTTAACCAAAGCAAGCTGAAAGAGTCAGCTACCAAAAACATCCAAATTGTTTTCCATCTCATACTAAAAGTAACATATCAGACACAAAAAATGCAAACAAATGTAACCACAGTACCAAAGCAGTTACACAAATATATTTTCACAAAACAGTACACCAAAACAACCAACCTATGAGAGTAAGATAGTAGATGATTTTGTGAGATTCGAAAATGATAACACAATAAAAACGTCTCAGAAATTTTAAAAAATAACAAACCACAACATTTACCCAAACCAAGCCGAAAGAGTCAGCCAACAATATGAACCAAAGTGTTTTCAATGGTGATTCAGAAAATAACTTAGCAGAGCCAAAAATGAAGCCAAAAATAACCATAGGAGTTACCACAAGCAAGCCCAAATGCTAAACCAATAGAAGCAATGAAAGTAAGCAAAATCGGCGATTCCGAAAGTAATACTGTAATAGAGGTAAGAAAAGTATGAAAAATGGAGTGCTGGAGTAATGTTGGTTCTGGAAAAGGATATGAACTTCTCAGGTCTGTAGCTCAGCGAGGTGACAACATAGGGGTTGTAGGCTGAAGACTCTCTCTTTCATAGCCCGCTTTTCAATTCAAATTTGAAAAATGTAGTGTTGCTTTTCGTAAAGAGAAGAGAAGAGAAGATTGGTTTTATTAATATTTTATTATTGTGCTGAAAAGGAATAAGCTGAGAGAGAAAAAATTGAAAAAAATTGAAAAAAGCCTTGAAAAATTGTGAGCTTGACACGTCGGATTTTAAGGCTGAGGAGAGCTGTGGGAGTGACACCTGGCCAAAATATGTTCTTTTCTTATAGGTAATTGATATCAGTATTATATTTTTGAACGTTTTAATCATTAAGGAAATCTGGAATCATATGAAAATTAAGTTTCTAAGTTTTATGTGAATTAAAACATGGAATTTGGTATTGAAAATGGCTAGAAACCATCAGGTTTCGATTCGAGTCCGTGGATCGCAACCGGATCAAAGTGACCCGGCTCAAAGTTGAAGACGATGCTGCATGGACTAGTTAATTGTAAAATATATATATATATATATATATATATATATATATATATATATCCTCGTTTCATTCTTTCCTACCGTGTTCTTTTTTTTATGATGCTACTAACATGGGCCATGTGACTAATATTATTAGTAATATCAAAATTTTTGTAAAGGCCCATGTTAGCCAGCCCACATTGCTTTTCAAACAATTTGGAAGTTTTATAATTGTTTGTACATTGTCCAGCCACATACGTGTATTGTTACACTTTGCTTTTCAAAGCCATATACCTATTAAAGGTTTATGTGATATTCTTTGAAGTCTTTAATTAATGTTGCTCATAATTAATTAATTTATGTAATAAATTGTTTGAGTTATGAGTTATGTGTTTAAATTATTTATTTATTTAATTGTAAGTTTTTTTATGATATTTGTTTAAGCATGCAATATTATGTTAAATAATTTATGCACATTAATATTAATGAGATCATTGGATAACTATATGCACATATTATTTATTTACTTCTTGAAATTTTGTGTATAATTTTATGATTATTATACAAACGAAATTATAATAAATAATTTTTCTATGCAATTTGGGCTAGGCTAACATGGTATGATTTCAATATTACTAATAATATTAGTAATAAAAAAAGGCATACCATGTAGCATGACTTTTGTTAGCCGACAATCATATCACATAACACAACTTCTATTTTTTTTAAAGAAAATAATTTAATTTTTATTTTATTTTATAAAATAATTCCACTTAGAAATCATGCCACGTGGCACAACTTCTGAATACATGTTTTAAAAATTTTAATTTTTTTAAAAAATTAAAAAAATGAAAGCCGTGCCACGTGGTACGACTTCCCCCATTTGGTAATTTTTTTAAAACCCACCCCCAATTTGTAATTAAGAAAAAAATATGCCCCCAATTGGTGAAAAAACTGTGAATGTGGTGTTTGCGTGAAAGAAACGATTGAGGGAGGTAGCGTTTTCTCTAATTCCTAATCCCTTTTAGCATATTTTTTATTTTTAAATTTTAATTTAAAAATATTAAACCATAACATTTTTTTTAATTATTTCTCAAGCCTTTAAGAAATAGTGAAAATTATTCTTCAAGAGCGTAACATGTTTTTTTTAATGTTAATATATTGTAATTGAGGTGAATACGTAACTTGATTTAAAATTTAAAATAGTGAGCTACTAAATAATGTTTTTTTACGTTTTTTTTTTAAATGTTAAATCACATTATCTTTAACAACATTTTTTTGAAAGAAAAAAATGTTATATGAGTTGAATTCTCATTTATTGTAATATTTTTAATAAATGTTACTCAACAAGTATTGTTAAAGGAGTCAATTAGTAATATTTTAGTTAATGTTAAACAAATGTTATAATAAATTATGGGTAAATAGTTATATTTATCCCTGAATGTGTAGAGTGTCGACAAATATGTCCCCGAAAGATGAAAATTCAAATTTTTGTCCTTGAAAGTGAAAAAAGTGTGACAAATCTATCCCTTTGTTAATTTTCGTCCGTTACTGCTAACATTCAAGGATGAATTTGTCAGTACTCTACACATTCAGGGATGAATTTGTCAGCTCTCTACCTAAAATATAATTTAATCTTCATATTCTCCCTTTTCTAATTATTGCAAGCATAAACTTATAATAAACATTTTAAAATTAGGAAAACATGCATAAGTTAAAACAAACATAATAATAAGTATAATATTGATTAATAAGCATAATTTGTATGTTGCTCTAAAATTTCTATTGTAACACAACATTAACTAATGAAAAAATCAAGTTGGATCTCATTTTTTTGTAAGGATTAACTTAACGGTTGTGCATTTTTATTTGTGTCTCATACTTTGGATAAGGTATTGTCACATTAAAAATTTTTAAGCAAAAATATGAGATAATACTTTATCCAAAATATGAGGCTCAAACAAATTAAAATGAACATTCATTAAATTAATCCTTAAAAAAATAAAATCCAACCTGATTTTATCAGTATCTAATGTTGTTATAATAGAAATTTTAGAACAACATACAAATTATGCTTATTATCAATATTATACTTATTATAATGTTTTTTTTAACTTATACATATTTTACTATTTTTTAAATGTTTATTATAATTTTATGCTTGCAATAATTAGAAAAGGGAGAATATGAAGATTAAATTATATTTTGAGTAGAGATTGAGAAATTTGTACTTAAATGTGTAGAGCGTGAAAAATTCATCCCTGAATATTAACGATAACGAACGGAAGTTAACGGAGAGGTAGATTTGTCAAACTTTTTTCACTTTCAGGGACAAAAATTTAAATTTTCATCTTTTGGGGTTAGATTTATCAGCTCTCTACATATTCAAGGACCAAATTGAGTATTTACTCAAAAATTATTTATGTAGTAGTGAACACACAAGATAATTGGATTGATTATGAATTGACAATGGGTGAAGTATGGTCCCTAGTTTGAGTTTTTTAGTGGGTGAATAGACCTTGGATAGGGATAAGTATGATTCCAATTCTATGAAAATCAAACCACAAAGGCTAGAAGAAGATAGAAAGAAGAACTTTAGAAGGGAAAGAGACAAGGATAGAAGTGGGATTGGAGCCCCTAAGTCAAAGAGAGAAACAATGGAGATAGTTATTGTTTGCGTTTCAGAAATAGAGTTATCAGGCTCCATTAGGAGGTTTCAGGAAGCAGTGGTAGCACTATATGCGGTGACAATAAATGACGTCGACATAGTGGATACCAAAACACAATAAAGTTTTAAATTTTGCAAATTAGTTCAAGATTGTTTTGTAAATATGTAAACTCTTTAAGTCATATTTAAATATTAAAATAAAAATTAAAAATAGTAGTACACATAAGTTATATTATTGGTTTATTTCATGAAGCCATGAAGGTATTAAAAACTCTTCATCGGCACGGTAGAACCTACCATTTACTAATTATCGGCTTATCGCGTCAAAGGCAGTAGTAGAAGGAGGCCTCGACCAATGTGCCCCAAATTTTTAAATTATTTACCTAAATGCCACGCGGCGTAATTCGCTGGGCAGAGCAGCGAAATACGTTAGCTGATGTGGCAGAAGACTGGTCAATGAGCCAGTGACCAGTCAGAAACGGGCAGGACACCTGGCAGCAAGCAGGGATTTCGCTATGACAGGCAGCGAAATACGTGTCCTATTTTGCTAGGGGCTGTAGCGAAATTGGTGGGTGTGTGACACGTGGCTGGACCCCAGTAATTCGCTACCAGGCCCAGCGAAATAGGTGTCCTATTTTGCAACCCAGCCCAGCGAATTACAACCACACCCCCAGCTATATAAACACACACCCTCCATTTGTATCCCGTCTGACACTTTGTTTTCATTCGAGTCCTCTCTATTTTTTTTGTGAATCTCTGCAAAATGAGTGGTAGTGGAAATGGTTTAATCACCATTGCATATTATAATGGAAGGAGATATGTTGGACCGAATGGTCGAGTGTTTGAAGGAGAAAGAAAAATGTTTCATATACAAGAAGTTGCGATTACAACAGGGACAATTTGTATCTCGATTGAGTGCTAGATGTGCATCCGGCAACCCGGTGTAGTGGGTTGGTGTGGATATTGTAGATGATGATGATCTAGCCTTAGTTACAAACGCATGCACATCCGATGGAGGAAACCCCAGATTTATAGAATTGTATGAGGAAGTATGTTGTGATGGACAGTCAAGCAATCAACAATTTGTTACAAACATTGGCTCCATTGACCTTAACATAGAGCCGATGGTGAATTCGAAAAAAAGAGATGTATCCCCATCACAACAACCACCACCACCAACCCAACCAACCTAGCAATTTGATTTTGAAGATACAGAAATGGCACCGTCCCATGACCCAGCTTGGCCCATGGACAGTTATGAGGAAGAGGTTGATGAAGGTGTTGTTCCAGATAGTGACTCATCGGATACGGACGTAGACGGTGATTTCGATCTTGGTTTTGCAATCCCTTCTCCAGGGATTGTCGGCATGCAAAATCAAGCTCCAGTTCCAGGTATGGACACATAACTGTGTTAGTCAGTAATGTTAAAATATTGTGGGTTAAACATAACAATGTGGTCAATGTGTCATTATACAGGAGAGGACAATGTACCATTTTGGTCTAACATAAGTCATTACACGAATATTAATTGGGCACACCCAAATGAGGAGGCAGATGACATGGAAGGAGTGCAAGTACCTAACTAAGAGATGGGTCAAGCGCTATATAAGGGGCAGGTGTTTGGGAGCAAGTTTGATGTGCAAATGGCAATAAAGCAACACTGTATGGTCGAGCATCACATAACCGTAGTTGAAAAAAGTGATACGAAAAGGCTTATAATGGTTTGTGAAGCACATCCTGATTGTCCACACGCAAAAGGTCTGGAGAAATAGTCGGGAATCTCGTCCAAGCCCATAATTGCAACAACAGTGCACATCCACCCATCTCATGGCGTGATGCACGTGTGGCCTTGCACAACTCCCTATATAGACATGCAAGAACAACAGATCCCCAACTAAACAAACTTGTGCGCTCGAAGTCGTCCAAATATAGCAGATATCGAGTTGGCACAAAGCTGGAGGCGGTGTCCACAAACAACATCCCGCCTAAAATACACAATATCAACGCGTGGGTGTATCTCATCCTTCAAACTTATGTGTCAGCATGGACGACATATACATCGAATTGCTCCTGTAAATAGTGGAGCCCCAACAAACCTCCATGCAAATCCCGACCCGTGGTAGGCTCAACCCCTAAAAGGTCAACAACTAATTCACGAAAGTTATGACGTCCATGACAGCCTAAAACAACCTCACCATCTGTTAGCAGCCCCAGCAAATGATGTACATCCTCAAGGGTGATGGTCACCTCACCCATGCTTATGTGAAATGTACATGTCTCAAGACGCCATCGCTCAACAAACACCGAAACAAGGTGATGGTCGATCTGAAATAATACACCAAATCACAGTTATATACACATTATAATAGAACCATAACACCATAATACACACAACGTTTCATATAGGATATGCTTATCTCGTGATTGCACAGACGCGCAACGTGGTAAAAACCTGCTTGTATAAGCCACAGGTGGATATCCTCGGGTATAGCAGAGTGATCGTGTGTGGCGGCATGCCTGACATTAATCACACGACCCCGTGCGGTCGGATTACCCTGCGCATTCCACACATTCATGGATACATGTCTATCCTGTAACGTCAACAGCATCCGTACAGATGGACCAGGATCAATGACACTCAACGGAGACTCAGTCGCTGGCGGTGCTGGGACATCTTGATCGTGATCCATTATTATATATGGGAGATTTTTCCTACAAAAATTATCCACTTTTTTTAATAAAGTATTTCACTATGTCTACCCTATATTCATTTAAAAAATCATTTACTATGTCTATTACTATTTAAATTATATTGTCAAACAATAATAAAAATGTTCATATTTTCATGTCTATTTGAAACATTAAATCAAAATTAAAAACTTTATAAACAAACAAATAATATGCTAATAAATAATTAAAAAGTAGATAACATCATAGAAAATAATAAATTGTAATAATAGTTTATGTTTAATTTTTTTTATTTAAATAAATATGTTTAATTATTAAATACATATATTTTCATATTTTCATGTCAATTTGAAACATTAAATTATTATTAAAGACTATATAAATAAACAAATAATATGCTAATAAATATTTCAAAAGTACATCAAGTGATACAAAATAATAAATTTTAATAATACTTTATGTTTAATTTTTTTTATTTAAACAAATATGTTTAATTAATTATTTTAATTAAATAAATATTTTAATTATTATATTTAATTATTTTTTTCTATTATATATTTCAAATAATCAAATTAAAAATATAATATGTATACAATTACAATTTAAAAAAACTAGTCAAAATTTAATGTCAAATCTAATTAACTAAATCTAAATATATATTCAAAAATATATTTTTAAAACAATATATCCTCAAATAATGGAATAATATAATATTTATCAATTGTCAATAAGAAATGTCTATCACTTATAACATCCAAACAATCCTCTACCCAATAAATTATCAATCATAATTTTAAACTATATATCTTCTAACCTAGTATTTCAACCTCATATTTTTTAACCTAATGTTTCAACTACATACCATCTAACCTAATGTTTCAAATTTAGAACCTATATATTATTTAAAAACTAAAATATAAAATAATATATTCAAATAAAACAAATAAATAATAACTTATCGGTTATGTTGCACACTCAGAGAGGGAGAGTCACATTGTGAAAGAAGAGTTGCTTTCAAAAATTTAGAATGGGAGTGAAAGAATGGAAGAGGGATGGATGAAGGAGGGAGGTGAGGTATATATGTTGGGCCACATAGACGTAATTCGCTGGACTGGGTAGCGAATTACGTCAATGTCTGTCACGTGTCCATAACGACCTTTTTTTTTTGTGACCGTTGCACCTATTTTGCTGGAGCAAGTGAAATAGGATGCAGCCACGTGGACTGGTGGTTGTAGCGAAATATGTGGTCACCAGAATTGTGTCATATTAGCCAATATATTTTGCTGCCCTGTCCAATAAATTACGTCAGAGTCTAGAAAATAAGTTTGATCGAGTCACATTTAGGTAAATAATTTACAAATTTGGGACACATTGGTCGAGGTTCCATAGTAGAATCACGTGCTGAAGAAGGAAGATGGAGAAAAAGGGGTTGATGATGATGAGTGTAAGAAACGACAGCGTTTGAACGAGAGACTGTGCCACACGTCACTGGCCTAGACGGCGCCACGTTCCCATCTTGATCTCACCCCAAAAAACGACAAGACACACAAAAACGAAGGTATGGAAGATATTTACAGAACAATAATAGAAGATCAGATATCTTGGTCTTCTGTTCTCATTACTACAACCATTTTTCTTTCCGTCTCTAATTCATTCTCTTTGCCGATATGGCTGTGAACCTCGGGAACTTGGCGTTGCTACTGGACCTGACTTCGCCGCGGAGTGTGATTCTGGAGAGAAAGGTTCGCCCCGTCGGATCCGACGTCGTTTTGAACGCGCCGCCGTCCAAGAGGGACTCCCCCTCCTCCTCCTGCTGCTACGCGACCGAGGGGGACGCGCGGGGGCGCGTTGTTGTGGCGCGTGGGAAGTCGAACTCGGAGAAGAACGGCGTGGAGTTCGACAGCGACGAAGAGGAGGAGGAGGAGGGCGGCGGCGGCGGCGGGTTTGAGGACTGGGAGACAGAAATGCGGCGGAGAGTGAGGGAGTTCGAGGAGAGGAGGGAGCTCGAGAAGAAGGCCGAGGAGTTGCAGAGTCGTGTTGGAGAAGAAGGCACAGAAGAAACCGAGGAGGAGAAGAGAATGAGAGTCAGGAAAGAGCTCGAGAAGGTTCGTTTTCCTTTTTAATTACCGCTAAATTTAAATGCAGAATTGAAGTTTTAATCTTGGTGAGTTAGAGTTTAATTTTGATTCGTAAAGACTTTGTACAGTATCAAGTAATAAGAAATTATGGCTTTTAAGGTCTTTATTATAAAAGAAACATAACACAGTTGGTTGACGACTGTGTGTGAGCTGGTGTGAAACCGTTTTTTTTTTTTTCTTTTCCTGATCATGATATTGGTAAGAAGTTGTTCCGCCAAAAGCACTGACAAATCTTTGTTGGGAATCATGGGAGTACACAAGGTAGGTATTCTTCTTTCAATACAAATTATTCCATATCCAATGACTATCTAGGATTCGAATCCTGGATCACTTGGTTAAGGGACATAAGATGTTATCACTTATGCCAACTGTTGTTGGTAGCTAGTGTAAACCCTTGATACCTAAATTCAATTTCAGTGGATATTAAAAAAGTTAATTATTGTTTTTTGAAAGGCTAAAGACAATATTATTAAACCAAATCCCAAGCAAAAGATTTGCCAGACTTAAACCAAAAACAGAAGTACACATACATGATATGTCAAATAGAACCAAGTACTACCAACGGGGGTTGGGTCTAGCCGAACGGTCTAGTATCTCACAACGTGGTCAACCAAGGTTCCAATCCCTGCTGGAAGAGATGCTTTCATTTAGTGTCGACCGTGTCTCGAACAAAATTGCCTCCAAAGGAGGAGACCTATGGGAAACCGAAAAAAATAATAGATCAGGTACTCTGCTAAACAATATCAATGCAAAAACTACCTACAAACAAACAAGCCAAGAAGCATCCAACTACTGTTATCATTTGAGATCTCAATTCCCCTTCACAGCCACTGCAGAAGCCCATAAAATGAGCAGACTCCTGATTGTGGAAATTTATATCTGCGTGCCAACATCTAAGCTGATATATCTGATATAGAATTTCATCATGAAATACCAAAACTTCTGAATTATTTCCAGCATATCTTCACAAGCAGAAAGTCATATGCACACCAGGCTTTCTATGTACACCTCATATGCACGAATAATCTTATCCAGGTTGTGAAATTTGCTTGTATATCAAGTCAACAATGCTGATAGATATACCTTTTGAAATACAGAATCACATATTACCATTTGTAGATTTCGAACTCCTCCCAGCTGATCACACAAACTTTCATTCAAGTGTTGCTACTGCAGCAGTTATCTTGAGCTATCTCCCAGACACATGGTTGGATTTAAAAACCAGTCTGACAGAGTAATGGAAATCTTTCTTCCTCCCTTTTAACCACTTCCAGGAATGTATCTTGATTCCCTCCACCAATTCATGAATTTGTACCTGTTGCTGATTAAAAATCATCTTGTTTCTGGCCAACCAAACTGCTCGTATCAGTGTACCAAATTAATTGCCAACCTCCTTATTGATACCAGTACAATATTTGAGACCCCTCAAATTGTTGAAACTGAGTTCTCATATCATTGGATAGTACTGTACTTACTTCCAGCCACCCAAAACATAATCTCCACCCCTGCGAAAACCAATCACACTCATAAAAAAGATGCCTGCTAGTCTCCTCCAAATGTCCACAACCAATACAGACATGTCCTTCTTGCAAAACACCTCTGCCCCCATAAGTTGTGTTTTGAAGGAAGTCTGCCTTGCAAAACCTGCCAAGTAAAGATCTGAACTTTCAAAGGCACCAATGAATTCCACAGCAACTTCCAATCAAACTGCACCCCAAATTCTCTCCCCTCCTCTATCTTCTTATATGCAGAGCATACTGAGTATATGCCAGTTACCTCATTCTACCACTGCCCTTTTTAATTCTTGCAACAAGTACTCCTTTCAAAGAAAAAAATCCTCCTCCACCTCCAACATTTCACCCAACTTCCCTCCCTCCAAAAGTTAGTTATTATAAAAGTCAATAAATTTATCTTGTAATTTGATGATAGTGTAAAAATCTTTTATACTGTTAAAGCATTTACATTAAATTCAATAATAACTTTCGTCGATTTTTATTACAAATTTTTATTTCACAGATTACTAATAATGTGTTTGGTATGTGTAGAGACACATTTTTTCACGTCAGGATGGATGCAAATAATTTAAGTGTTGGCAAAATTGATTTTGAATGAAATTGATTTTACAGAATTGACTTTGGTTAAAATTGATTTTGAAGTGATATGATTTACATTTGGATGTTTTAATTATAGAAGCATTTAGTAGTGAGATACATTATAAATTTTTTTATCCAATACTTAAGCTACCCAAAGTTGTTTCGGCTTAGAATCAATTCCTCAATGCAACCCAAAAAATGAAAATTTATCTAAAACCACATAAATTGGTATTTTAACGTGAAATCAAACAAGTACTAAGCTTCCACATTTTTACATAGAATTGATGTGATTTCTCTTATGGAAATGGTTATGCAAACACGCAATAAATGAAACTCCAATTCAGATTGGAGAATAGCATAAAAATACTTAATTAATTAATTAGGTCCAGGTTTTGTTCTGTTAACTTAGGGTAACAATTATTGCATAGGGTTTATGTTGAATTAGAAATTGTTTGTTGATGACATGTTGCTTGTTGGTTTGGTGGATCAATCAGGTGGCTAAGGAACAGGCAGAGAGGAGGGCCACTGCTCAGTTGATGTTTGATTTGGGTCAGAAGGCCTACGGGAAGGGCTCCTATGGACGTGCCATTGAGTTTCTTGAAGCTGCACTCACTATCATACCCAGACCTACATTATTTGGTGGTGAGGTTGGTTCTATCTTGCCTAAACAAGAATTTGTGTCTGATTGTGGAACGAGGAGGTAAAGTAATTTTAAAAAAGTTGTGAATTTCAGATACAAATATGGCTGGCTATGGCTTATGAGGCCCATAACCGCCATACAGATTGCATTGCTCTATACCAGCAATTAGAAAAGACGCACCCAAGTGTTAGCATCCGACGCCAAGCTGCAGAGCTTCGTTACATTTTACAAGCGCCAAAGCTCAAGATATCGCAGGAGGAGATGGTGACTATACCCTTGATTGGCTCTACTTATGACAGGTGACTGCATTGTTGCATTTGCAAATTAGCCTCGTTCAAGTCTTTGTTTAGCCTCTCTTGTATGGTAATGCTGTTGTTGCTCGTTTTTCTTTCTATTTGCTGTATAGTAACTGACTTACTTTGTGCATTATTCTCATTTCTCATCTATGGGATTCTTCTGTCTTGTACTGAATATATGTGCTTGTCTCCTGGTAAGATTTAAGAGTTTTGGATGATTGCGCTTAGACTTTTTCATCCCACTACTTATGCAGTTACACAACTACAACTAGCTTTTCTGCCAATTGCACCTAGACATGTGGAAGCCACTGCTTAGATTCTCTCTTCAAGTGAAACTTTCATATTCTTCCTCCAAACATGTTCTCAAAACCTTTCTCATTTCATTTAAATGCCTCTCAGTCGCAGTAACTTTCATCCAATCTTTTCTTCCATGCTAGTCTCGATTCTGGCCTCCAACCCTTTAAGCTTTTACTCCAAGAAATCCGTATGATCTGTCACTCAATCATGGATGGATATCTAATTTGCTGGCCTAAAAATTCTCCTCTCAATCTGGCTGGTCAGACCAATATGATCAACATCAACATCAACAGCACCTTTAACCCAAATTAATTGGGGTCGGTGGTAGATGAACCCAATGATAAATCGAAAATAAAACAAAAGAGAGAAACAGAGTTAAAATAAAAGAATGGTGAGAGGAGAAGAGAAAAGAAGAATAAAAGAATTAAAACAGGGAACAACTGGAACATAGAACTACTAAAGGGTTTAACCCTCCATCAGACTTATCGCTTTTCTCCACTCCATCCTAAGACATACCGTCCGCCAATCTAAATCCCACTCCATTAGGTCTTGTTTAACTACCTTTCCCCAGGTAAGTTTTGGTCGACCTCTACCTCTCTTTGTATCTAGCTGTTGGTAACATACTCTTGTTCTAACAGGAGCATCTAATGGTCGTCTCATAACATGCCCAAACCATCTCAATCTATGCTCTCTCATCTTTTCACATACTGGTACCACTGATACCTTTCGTCGAATATCCTCATTTCTTATCTTATCCATCTTCGTGTATCCGCACATCCACCTTAACATCCTCATTTCTGCTACCTCTATTTTATGCTCATGTTGCCTATGTGCTGGCCAGCATTCCGCTCCATAAAGCATTGTCGGTCTAACAGCTGTTCTATAGAAAAATACACAGAATCTCCTCGTTGATCTATGTCGTAAAGATTCAAGAAAGCTTTACATTGGTTATCAATTGCCTAACATAAACGTCACCTTTTATTTGGGACTTGGGATATAATATGTTAAAGATTGCAGCAAAGCACAGCATGGGCAGGTTGATGACATGATTTACAAATTACAATAGAACATTATGCCAGTTATTTGATCCATGTACCGACCCCATCTAGTGAGAAAAGGATTGGTTTGTTAATGTTGTATACAAATTCAAAATACTTCGAATATAATAGTAGTTGCTGTCCCTGACTCGGGCTCATCCACAGATGAGTTCTCTATCAGCAAAAGTAGTACTTTGGTTCGCTAACTTTTTTTTTTTTTTTGGATTGGTTCTATAACTTTTATGTGTTTCATTTTGATCTTTTATCTCTTGTTTTGGTTTCAATATGGTTCTATTTATCAAATGTGACAGTAAAAACCATCACAATTGTCCCAAAAATCTCGATTTTTGGTGATCAAACCCCCTCCACAATTAACTTAATTGGACCAAATTGAAACAAAAAAAAAATATAAATAAATAAAGGACCAAAATAGAATAAAATATAGGATCAAACAAAAACAAAAAAAAAGTTTGTGGACCAAATTACTAATTATTTGGTTTCCCGTTTCCAGAAGAGCAGTTATCTGGATCTAACAGTGGGTCTTGGTTCCCGTCAGTATTCTTGTGATGGGATGCTCAAATTATGTATTAATGATAATATTTTTGGTTTTATGTTTATTGTTAATCCTTATTTATATTTATGGCATGATTATTTGGTTTCCCGTTTCCAGAAGAGCAGTTATCTGGATCTAACAATGGGTCTTCGTTCCCATCAGTATTCTTGTGATGGGATGCTCAAACTATGTATTAATAATAATATTTTTGGTTTTATGTTTATTGTTAATCCTTATTTATATTTATGGCATGATTAGCACATCGTAGTTATAAATCAGTTGAATATGAATACATGTCAAAAACATGCTTTGATTTCTTGCAAGTATGATATCTATTATAAATGTGATAAATGCATGTGCTAAAATGACTAGAAAGCTTTTTTTTTTTTTTTTCCTTTTCAAGTTTGTTGCTTTAGTGGGTGCATGTAAGGAGGTTGAGTGGCCAGGGTATTTGTTAATAGAAATAGTGTTTTAATTGCAACCAATGTCATCCATGCATTGTGATATGAAGCTACTATGTCTAGAACATTTTTTGGTACATATGTATAAGATACACAATGGAAAATCAAGATATCAGTTTAAAGCATTAATTTGTGAGACAATATCTGATGGCATAATCACAAATCAAATATGTCAAGTGCAGCAATAACTTGGCCAATCTTATAGAAAAGGGATCAATAATGAATTAGTGAGTTAAGAGTCAAATGGAATGGGATTAAAACCCTTCAATTAAAATAAATAATTGGTGATGGAAAGATCAACATAAATGGGATTAGAAACCATATAATTAGAATCACCATGAATAGAAACCCAACCTTACTTTTGCATACTCTAGTTCAAAGACTCAGTGGGTGATAACAAGTGATTGATTGGTAACTTGAAGCACTACTGCACTAGAAAGATACAAGTACAACCATTCCAAGTCTAGTGCAAATTACAAAGTTCAAGGGGATTAGTCTTTACACTCTTAATGAAGTTAACTAACACCGAGACCTTGAAAGAATTTCTCTTGTTTGAACACAAGGAGTGATACTGCTTCTATCAAAAGTTCGGGTTGACTTTTAGAAATTTTCATTATTGAGGATGCAGCACATGGCTGTATTAGTGCTGTTTATTTTCTGTGAATGGTCTTGGTATAGGATTGTGTGTTATTTCTGATCTTGACACAAGTTAATAATTGTTAAAAGTATTTAGATAGTATGAATTACATTGAATTACTTACACTAAGGGAAAGCTCAAACTGAGAAATACTTTCATTTATGCATGCCACTATATGGATGTGAGAAATTATTTGTCTAGCTTTTATGAGGAGGATTGTTATGATACTTTGTAGAGCAAGAATAGTTCTTCCAACTCATTGCATAAGCTGCACAGTGATTGCTCATAGGCTCTGCCATCCTATTGCTTTGGCGGTGGCTTTGCTGTGGCATAATTTACGATCTGACAGTAGCACACTTAGGCAACCGAAAGCCAATGATAGGCAATGGATTATGCCGTTATGGTGCAGAGGCACATATTGATATGTCAGTCAAAATGATTGTGTCACTAAATTGTAAATTGAATTGCAGATCAATTGTAGGATTAGAAAGAATTATTTTTGCAGCTTCTATCTTAAGGACAGTGTCCTCTTCATATTTTAAGTAAACTTGATTTGAATTTTCATCTTTGTTCTCATACCTGGTGTGAAGCTTTCCCTAATGTGTTAAGAATTCTTTTCTTGTATGTGGTTTACTATGGTGACCTCGGTTGTTGGTGGTCGTAAATCAAAATGATTTTGAGTCTTTCTATGCATATTTTAAAGAGAAAACTAATTACATAGCCCTTTATAGTTAGCAAACAATATCAATAATGCAATGATGCTATTGTTTAATAATTAACTTGACAAGAAATAGCAACAGAACTATAAAGCACACAGTAATTGAATTAATTGGTCTCAAAGAAATCAAGAATGCAATTATGGATGCCCAACTCTCTCTCTCTCTCTCTCTCTCTCTCACACACACACACACACACACACACACAGTTCCTTTTCTTTTCAAATTTTCTTGTGCTTTTAGGCTTATAGAGGGTAACAAGTAGGATTGAATTTGCTGCAACTTACTGAAGTTGTATCATCTTTTTCCATTCCTTTTTGGTTCTTGAAAAGCACAATATATCTATTTATATGCTTCAGTTTTCCAGAGAAAGGAACTGCCACTGGCATTGGTATTGAGGAACATTATAACTGCTTATGCATTTTTCTTTTGTTATATTGTAGTTGCATATTTAAAATTGTGGTTTATCAAGTATGTATTATGGTATAATTGTAGCTATGCGGCAACATGGAGTGATAAATACAAGGACAAGGATCAAAAAATTAGTGGATCAATCACGAATCAGCTTCCATCATCTAAAGATTACCTTGGGGACTTTCTTGTATGGAAACCTCCCGTTGGATTAGGGAAAAATCGAGCTTTCTGGGTTGGCTTAACAATATGGTTGGGATTAGTTGGAGCTGCCCTCTTTATTCAAAGATAAAATACACTTATAACAGAGTTTGAGTTCTCAAATTTGTGATGTATACATTCTAATTTGTTATAGTTTTTCTTTTTTTGTTTATATAATGTGAAGTCCATGTTGTAACATTATAGAATGTAAGGAATAAATTTGTAAAATTATTGTATGTATCAGATAGATAAAGATGCTATTTTGCTATATTTCCGTAGTGTGGTGTTTTTATGTTGAAATTACAAGGATGTGCAGTACTTCTATTAAGAAAAAAAATGTTTAGCAGAACATCTTGCCCAGGCTTATGCCCTTCTTGTTCCTCTGCTATACGAAATGGCTAGTTTGTGGCACAGGTTAAAACCAGGATCAGTTAGAACCGGGAAAGAGGGTCTCCTAGTTTTTTACTATTTATTATTTTATACTGGGACAACAGTATTTCTATGACGGCTTCTAGTGTGCGCAAGCTAGATAGGTCCTGCACCGTGCCAAAAAAGGGTGGTCCATTAGATATGAAGTTATGGCATTTTCTTTTTACCCCAGATCATTTTTTAATAAATCATTCATTTTTCATTTATTCCAAAATTACCCTTCATTATTGCTTCTTCTTGTTGTCTGCTTCTTCATATGTGCTTCTTCATTTTTGCTTCTTCCTTTTTACTTGTTCTTTGTTTTTGTCTCTCAATCCTTTTTTCTTGTTGGTGGAGCTCCTTGTTGCATTGATTGGTGGTGATTTGCTTCATTGTGTTTGGCTTTGTCATCCCGGTGGTGACAAAGGTAAGGTAATCTGTCTACTTCTATTTTTTAACACCCATTTGTATGCTTCATATGGATTGATGAATTGGCTGAACAAATCCAAATTGTCTTAACACTCTCTCTGGTTGGTGTGTAACAATTACGAACTCCATCTGATATGGCCAGAAAATAGATAAATAATCTCAAATTCTATGAACCCATGGGGATTAGCATACGGTGTCCAATAAACATCATCTAGCGTCAACCTATCCAATCGCTTACGATAGGTTGTCACTAGTAATGCCTTTGCACCCTTCTAGCGTCAGGCATGTGGATGACTCTCCTGGTAGTCCTTATTTGCAATCACAATCCCAATACTTGGAAAATGCTCGTAGATCCAACACTACAATTACAAATAAAAAAAATGACAAAGCATTCGTTAATAGTACATATTAATATTAGAAAAATAACAATGATAAATGTCAAGAGAATTATCTGCAAGAGAATGATATACCCTGCAAGATGTTTGTCGTGGTGCTGAGACACATAATTTAGATTATCATACATGTGCCTTCAAGCAACTCAACTAATAATTGCACTGCCTCTTCTACATCTATTATATCATAGGTTTGGAAGGCTCCTATAATTGGTAGATGCAACAAGGATGCCACATCATCCAGGGTAATAGTCACCTCTCCTACAAGAAGATGGAAATTGTTGATTTCTGTGTGTCATCTCTCCACAAAAGCATACAACAGTCCCATGTCTCTTGTCTTCACTGAGCATCTAATCAGAGGGGTTAAGCCCGCACCAGCTATTAAACCTTCAATTTCTGGTGCAGGCTTTCCAAATTTTTGCACCTTCCTTCCGTGAGAAGTCAAGTTCAACTCAGCATATTCCTGCAAATAATTATAATTAATTACGACAATTAAAATGACAAAAATATGTTAATAGAGAACCAATTAAAGACATTAGTACCTCTCATGCCCACACTCTAGTTGCCACGTGATTCACATACATTGCCAACACTGATGTATCTTGCAGCTTGCTTGGAAAATCCTCTAAATCAGTACCCCCATCCTCCATAAGTGGAATGTGAGGCTCCTAATGAGCGTCATGATCAAGAACATCCTCAGGAATAGCATCACCCGCCCATTGTCTTCGTACCGATGTTGTCGGTCTTTGGTGCTTAGGGGCTTCTTCTTCATTACCACTAACCCTCTACCTAAGGCTCTGTTTACAACTTTGCCTAAAGTCCGACACAATCCTCTTGTTCTAACCATAATCTACAAATTTTCCAAATTCTTAGTCTAACACTTCAAAGCAACCCAAAACTTCAACAAAGCTCAATCACAAAAATTTACAATTAATTTCAGTTAGTTTCATACAATTCAAAGTTTAAAACAAAACACACACACACATTAATTTATTATAATGAATTAAAAGTTTAAAAAATAAATAAAACACATTCATATTATTTTACTATTATGAATTGACATATTTTAAAAAAAAAAATAGATGTATTAATTTATTATTAATTGAAATTTACAAATAAATAAACACATTCATATTAATTTATAATAATCAATCCATTTTTTAAAAAAAAAAACACATACATATAATTTTATTATTATGAATTAAAATTTTAAAAAATAAATAAAAACACATACACATTATTTTATTATTATGAATTGAAATGTTTTAAAAAAATACATACATATTAAT
>PYAF01001232.1:569044-594322 GCA_007407185.1 Glycine tomentella | reverse complement strand
AAAAAAAAATACTTACTAAAATGATGGTTTATATAATTTTATTTTAAAAATAGACTAAAATGTCAAATAAATTATGTTTTGCATTAAAAATATAATTTTGAGTGATAAATTTAAATTAGGTCCATCAATTTAATTAAAAATAAAAAAAAAACTATAAAAAATAAAATTAAAATGACAACGATAGTTTGAGTCACTTACATAGTAAATGTGTTATTTTCACAAAACAAAAGACAAATAATTTTGTGCAATTATAAATTTTAGCATACGAATGTATGTTCTTGTTTTAATTCCCAACATAACAACTCAAACATACATTTAGGATTGCGTTGATAAATACAAATATCTTTTCTATTTAAGTTTTCAATAATATCTAACAAACATAGAAATCACATTCATTGTTTTCCAACAAATCAAATATGGTTATATTTAGTATTAGCATCATTAAATTAAAAAAGAAATAAAATGCAGGTTAAAATTGTTTATATTGACCAGTTTTATAAATTAGGAAATATACTAAAACACTTACCTTACGTAATAGAAAAGAATTGAAATTTGTAAATTCAATAATAGAAACGTTGAAAATTTTCATATAAATAAAGGGTTATGGGAATATCATATCACATCCACCCCAAACCTTTACAATAATATCACTCTTTCTTAGTTCTTGTATTTTTTTTAGGTAATCATCATTGTGAAGAAAGTGAAGGAACCATGGGTCGTCGTAAGATTGAAATTGTGGCGGTGAAAGACCCTAATACGAGACAAGTCACATTTTCCAAGCGTCGAACAGGTTTGTTCAAAAAGGCGAATGAATTGTCCATCTTGTGTGGAGTAGAAATTGCTATTGTTGTGTTCTCTATTGGAAACAAACCCTACTCTTTTGGGCACCCAAGTGTTGATGTTGTTGTGACCAAATTTCTTCAACAAGCGACCAATTCAAATGACTCCCTAGGAAACAGCAATTCTTCGAATGAAGTTGTTGGTGACATGGAAAGGCTTAATCAACAATTGTCTGATATTCAAGCCCAAATACTCGAGGAGGAAATTAAGGGTACAAAGCAAGATGAGAGACTAAAACAACATGAAGTGACACAAGTCTCTCAATATAAAGAATTGCAAGGTTCGTGTTTAGAGCTCCAACGTAAGGTGAAGGACTATATTGATGCAATCGAGGTGTCCGAGTGTTTGTTGCTTCTTGCACAAGAACCTGTAGTAGGAGTGAGAAAACAAGTGATTACAAAGAAAAGAAGAAATAATTGATGCCCTGCAACGTGTAACTTAGAAGAAAGAATTGAAGAAAATAAGAGATAAAACAACACGAAGCAACAACGTACAATCTTACATGGAAAGGCTGAATCAACAATTGTTTTATTTATGTTCCCTTGACCCTATAGCCTTGGGTTGCTCTCATTTCTCTTAGATATAGTGAGATGGGAGAGAAAGTAACAATAATGGTGAATAAGTGTTTTTAATTCTCATGTCATATTATGCTATTATTTGTGTAAGAATTGCATTTCCTTAAGTATGTAATGGATTTAAGTCCTATGAAAATAAGTATTTCAAGAGTTTTCCCCCCCTTAAATCCAATTAATTTAGATTAATTGGGACCTAGCATGATTTTTGGCGATGAGTGATATTTTTATCGATTGATAACATGCATGTATCAAATTATTAATGGAAAAATATAGTCCTACTTTTGATCCAGAGAATATCATGAAATTTGTTTTAAAATGTAATCACTAATTATTGTAACAAGGACATAAAATTTTGTTGTGGAAAAATCTCTTCTTTTTTAAATAAGGAAATAAGTTCTTTTACAAATCTTGAGATTGTAAACAAGAGTAAGGTTTTTTTTACTATATTATTGAGATCCTTTGTTAATGTGAATTTTTTGGATTAAGACATTGTTATTAGAAATTTTATTTCTTGATGTTGATCTATTAAAATCTTAGTTATAGTATTTTTTTGTGTCTAAAAATATTTATCTTGTGATTAATAGATATTGAACATAGTGTATTTGAAAACTATGACCTATATTAACTATATATAAACTATATGTGTGTTAATTTTAATTCTATTTGAAAAGATGTCTTTTGAATAGACACGACTCTTTATGACAGGACATAAATGAATCTTTCTAATTTTACATGAAATAACATGTTTGTTTTGTCTTTTACGAACAGGTATGTCCAGTAAGGTTGCTAGTGATTTTGGAATTGGATCAAACTCTCTCCTAAGGTATTTATGGAAGAGAAATACCTCCAGAAATATGATCACTATGCACGAAGCAATACTCAACCAGTGAGGTGAGGTGTGTGTACAGTGTTAATGGAAAAAAGAATAGAGAATGAGTGAGTGTGTACCTTTTTCCTCTGAAAGCAACCCTTATTATACTAGACCCACCTCTAGGTCACTTGAGGATTCTCTCCGATATGCTTGACCAATATCTCTAACCGCCTAATATCGATATCTTCTTGGTAGTTATTATATTAAGGGTCCACGATCTTCTCTGTCGTTATATTCAACAGTTCAAAGTTTTGAGTTCTTAATGGGCCTTAACATTGAGTCCATATATTGAATCCATAACAGTTGCTCCCCAGCCCGGTTGTCAAGGCTTCTAGGCAGCCAGGAGTCACTAGTCTGTGTTATTCTTCCCAGTAACTTGGACAATTAATGCTCCTCTATGACCGACTACTAATTATCGTATGCCAAGGTATTCTTTACTTCACCCTGGCCATCCTTATTCGAGTTCTGCTTTGTATCGGATCACTTCCTTACCATTACCGAGGTGTCACCACATACTATCTTTCCTAGTTTAGATGGTTGATTCATTTCTATGCTTCTAACATCTAGAATAGGGAACGTCTCTGTGAAATAACATCATCATGTCTTGTCCTTAACTGTAGCACGTAGTTTGCACATTTAATACACCATCGCTTCATTACACGCCTTAATAATGACATTTGAATGTATTTATCTATTTTGCCCACTATTGAATGGATTTGACTCATTTGCCCCTACACGACGTTTCGTGCCTGCCAGTTATGCCACTACACCATTTCGTGTCTTCGATAGTTACATTTTTCTCTTTATCTCTCTCAAGGGTTACATTTTTCTCTCTATTTCTCTCAAGTTTCCACTGCATTCTCTGCATTTGTGTGTTCTTTCCTCTATTGTTCATCACCTTTCGCCACCAAATTCTTTAAGACTTCTCTCACACCAGGTATCTTCGTTACCATAAACTTCCTTTTTCCGTTTACAGTTCCATCATATATTATAATTTTGTTCTTTCTTCTTATCATCATTATGATCGTGCATCATCTTTGTCATTTTCATATTATTTCCTCTTGTTCCTGGGTTTCTGTCCTCGAGTCATTTTCTTTATTCATCACTCTCGCAATTTCTTTTTATCCACCTGCGTGAATTCTATTCCATCTATTTAAAATGAAACTCACTCCCGAAGAAGAAGCACATCTGCGCAAAACAGTTCCTCGCAAGATTGGATACTGGCTCTTTGGTCTTCCCCTTTCAGAAGAAGAAAAGAAAAAAGACTTCTTGCATGCCCCTTCTGGTGGCTCTAATGCCACGAAGAAAACTAAAGATTCTAAACCCAATATTCTCTTGGTGCCAACGCAAAACAAATCCAAATCTAAGTTTAGGAATTCCTCCAAAAGTCCTTCCCTTTCAACTTTGAGTCCTGCACGACAATCTCCGTTCTCGCCTTTAGGACAAGATAATTCCTTAGATTGCTCCTTTGAAACCCGGTTCGATCCGTGCGTTGATTGTGTTATTGAAAGTTCCTATCTTTTAAAGTCCGGGTTTGATTCGAGGCCTGATTCAATGCTTGAATCATGCCGGCACAACTCGATTCTTATCCCCAAACCGAAACTTGCACAACAAAGTGAGGCGCTTGTACGAAGAATGGCTCTTTCTTCTAATGCAAGTGGTCCTACAGATGTCGTCCCTACCCCGGATGACGCTTTAATCAACTCTTCTACTCATATGACCAATATTTCCCCTTCAGATATGTTTTACTGATTCTTATCACTTTTACGTAGGTATTTATGGATCCATCGTCATCAGAACTAGTTGCTGAGTCTCAATCTGCCGAGTCACATTTGGACTATCCCTCTTCCATTCTAGTTGCTAAATTTTCGTGGGTCACCCATGGAGGGCTACATACCCTTTCTGATTTACAACCGGGAAGTATTGCTTTTCTCCCGGTTGGAAATCAGGATGGTTTTTGTGTCTGTGCCCCTGACCCGGACGAACCTCTGTTCTATCCGGGAAGGGAATGAACGCAATTTTTTCTTTTTCTACAAAGATGTAACTACCCGTCTAGGAATTCATTTCCCCCTTTCGAACTTTCAGATCCAAATTCTAAATCACCTTCATGTAGCTCCCTCACAACTTCATCCAAACAGTTGGAGCTTTATCAAATCTTTTGAACTTTTCTGTCAACATTTAGAAATTCCTTGTACTGTTTGTCTCTTCTTTTATTATTTCACCGTACATACCTGTAGGACGGGTAGAGAACCCCCTAGTAAAAAAGGATGGATTTCCATTCGGGGTCGTTCAAACCGTAGACTTTTCACGGTCTATACTGAATCATTTAAAAACTTTAAAAATAAATACTTCAAGGTTATTGTCGAACCCGACAAACAACCTTTCTTTCTTTCTTCTCCAGAGTCGCGGGACGTGGAGTGAAAGTTTCCGCTCTATTGGACCCGCACCCATCACGACTTTCCACCCTCTTCTTACCGTTTCGAAGAGACGAATTTGTTAGATTCCGAAGCTTCCTCAGTGACCCAGATCGCGGCATATACAGAAGCTTACGACTAGTCAAGTGTTGCTTCTTATATTCGCCATTATCAGTCCGGGTTTTCTATTGAATTAAGTACGAACATGTCTGACTATGATTTGTGATGTATAACTTAATATGCTCTAACTGTTTATTTCTATTTTGTAGCTGACGATATGGGACCATAACCTATCCTTCGCTAAACCAAAGCAAGATGCTTCTACTGCGACCCCGACTACGGGCTCTCTTGCTTCGGCAAAGGTCGCTTCAACCACCCCTTCCAGATTTTCAATTATAATCCCGACTCCACTTCCTTTCATGTTAGATGATCCGTCGACATATAATTTCCAAATATTTTATGTATCTCCACTAACCGGGGTTAATTCTATGACAAAATCCGCCAAAGCTTGAGATTTAATAGCATGCCAGGCTTCGTATTTCAAATCAAACTCTGACAATTGTATCGCCCAGTTAATCATCCTTCCAACCAAATCCGGTTTGTGGGTTACTTGCCGAATTGGCTAATTAGTTCTGACGATTATTGTATGGCTTTGGAAGTAGGGGTGAAGCCTCTTCGCAGCTACCAACAGGGAAAATGTCACTTTCTCCAACCTTTGGTATCATAACTCGGAATTTCAAAGGGCCCGACTTACAAAATAAACAGGCTTTTGCATTTTGTGGGCTTCCCTGACCAATACCGCACTAACCGCTTCATCTCCTACCAATAAGTACAATATTAATATCTCTCCAGGTTCCGGTTTTGATAATACAGGTGGGGAGGCCAAACATCTCTTTATCTCTGTGAACGCCGCCTCACAATCTAGATTCCATCCTACACTAGCTTCCTTTTTTAGTAACTTGAAGAAAGAAAGCGCCTTCTCTGCTGATTTTGGGAGGAAGCGCATTAAAGCGGCCAATCTTCCCGTCAGTTGCTGAATCTCCTTTCTGTTTGTTGAAAATTGCATGTCCAGCACGACTTTGCATTTATTTGGGTTAGCTTCTATTCCTCTATGAGTTAACATAAACCCCAGGAATTTTCCAGCCAAAACGCCAAATGCGCATTTGAGTGGGTTCAAACGGATATTATATTCCCTTAACCTGCTAAATGTTTCTTCCAAGTCCTTTATATGATCATTCACGGTAGCTATCTTTACAATCATATCATCAATGTAGACTTCAATATTTTGGTCGAGTTGGTGCTCAAAGACCTTATTCATCATTCTTTGGTATGTGGCCCCCGCATTTTTCAACCCGAAGGGCATAACATTGTAACAACAGTTTGCCTTGTTGCCTATAAAGGCCATTTTTTCCTGATCTGCTGGATACATGGCTATCTAATAATACCTCAAGTAAGCGTCTATAAACGAAAGTAACTGGAACCCGGACGAGTTATCCACGAGCTGATCAATATTTGGCATTGGTTAGACGTCTTTAGGGCACATCTTATTCAAGTCAGTATAATCTGGGCACACCTTCCATTCGCCATTAGATTTCCGGACCATCACTACATTGGATAATCACGTAGTGTACTAGATTTCTCGTATAAACCCGGCTTCCAACAACTCTACTCTTTGATATGTATGGCCAGTGCTTGTGTTCATTCGGGGCCGAGTTTCCAATTTTTCTGTTGGACCGACTTTGATTCGGGGTACATCGATAATTTATGGCAACAAAATTTTGGATCTATCCCCAATATTTCTAATGCTTTCCAAGCGAAAACTTCTTGGTTCCTCTTGAGGCACTCCATGAGTTTGACTTTGATGTCTGAGTCAACCATTTTTCCGATCTTGGTGATCTGCCACGATTAGTTTCCTATATGCAATTCTTCCACATCTCCGGCTGGTTCTGGTCTCCATTCCTCAGAGTCTTCCCTCATGTCAAGTTTTACCATATTTACAAGTTTTCTTGGCTAACGCTCCACCATTTTCCGGCCAACATGGTCTCCTTAATGTATCCGGGGTGGTGAAGATTGATCATCCTCACTTTCATTGACTGTATTATAATAACATTGTCGGGATTCTTTTTGGTCCTCGCAGATTGTGACCACCACATCCTTGTTCCCTACCATTTTTATCTTCTGATGTTTAGTAGACATCAACATATCCCACTTGTGGATAGTCGGTCTTTCCAAAATAACATTGTACGATGAGGGAAGGTCGGCCACAACAAACATAACTCTTTCCAACTTGAATGCATCTTTAGTTCCTAATGTCATCTGAAGGTCAATAGAACCTTTGGGATTGGTATTTTCTCCGGTGAAGCCTATCAACATTGTCTTACATGGCTTCAAGTCCTCTTCGTCCAAATTCATCTTTTTGAATGCACTCCAGAGGATAATATCCGTAGAGCTATCGTATCGCTTCAAAACAATTAAACTATGTTAATTCTATAGCACATGATTAACCTAGGTCGACTTAGAGACACTATCAATATGGTTCCAACTTCAATTCACTAATAAACAATAGAGGATTTTTGTCAAACAGTTTGCATGCGATAAATAAAAATTGCAGAAAACATATAAACTAATGCGAATTGACAGGAGGTAATGTAAAACAGATTAAAGAGCATCAATCCAATTCACCAAACCAAACAATGGTAATTATCATAGTTCTCAGATAATGATTCTGTTATGAAAGTTCATTCAATTTCATTAGAAGCAGTTCAATCGAATTAACTCCTAAATTGATTGAAATCACAAACCTAATTGAAATATCATCCAACTAATCTGTGATTAAAATTTGAAATTAGGAAATGAATCAATAACCTAATCCGCTTTCAATCCTAAACACATTCATAATTATGAAAATTGAATAGAAGATTGAAGAAGAAAGTGAACATTCACACAAAATTCGAAATACTAAACTAAAACTCAAATTCCCATTTGCTTGGACTGAATCCTTGGATTGATTGATTGTTTAGCCTCCCATGATCATCATCAATGAAAGTCCCACGAAATTGGTGCACAAAAATGGAAGAACAGAAAATGAAAATGAAGAATAGGGAAGAACAATGAAGAACAGTTGAGAGAAAATAAGAGAAAGGATTTTGATTCTGAAAACTTAAAAAGGAAAATGTAAAATTCTGTTTTTGCTAAAATGTAGTGTGTCATTCACTAACTAATTGCACTAACATATAGTGACTAAGTTAGAAGGAAAGAATGAGCCATGACTAATCACTGCCGTTATCTACGAACATCCTTTTAACTCGGCAATTGACCAGTGTTCCAGTAATTACTAGGTCATCTTCATGACTTGGCACCACACCTTTCATATCCTCATTTGTGAAATATAGAATAGGAGGCTCTGTTTTGCCAGTTTTCCCTTTAAAATTGGGCTGCTCTTTCACCGAAAGAACTTCTTTCAAATACTTCCGTCTTTGGTTAGCAGTGTCTCCTCCTCCTCCTAGAGCTCCAGAGATGACATTACATCAAACTCCGGCTCTAGAAATTCATCATCATTGGTCTGCTCTTTCCTCTTGTCTTCTTTTTCTTTCCTGGGTTGAACTTCTCCATCTTTGCGCTTGTTCCTATGGCGTTGGGTCTTTATCACGTACTGCCTCAACCTTCCCTCTCTGACGAATTTCTCAATCGCGTCTCAAAGATCCCAACATTGGTCAGTGGTAAGTCCTGGCCCGTTATGAAACTCACAAAACCGAGATTGATCTACCCCAGCCTTGTTATACAATGGACGGGTCGCTCCACCTTCTTCATGTCAGTTAAAGCTACCTCCCTCCAAACTTGTGACTGGGATACATTTAATGGCATATTTTTGTTGTATTTTGTTTCATATTTCCCCGGCCTGAACTTAACATCTTGGTTTCTACCTTGATTAGGAATTCCCTGATGTTGCCTGCCTCTTGACAGTAGACTCCTCCTTCTGGGACTTCTTTCCTTTTCTCTACCCATTGCATTAGCGATCTCCATCTGTTCCAACTCCAAATACTTTTTCGACTGGGCTCAAAATTCCAACAATGATTTCAGCGGGTCTTTATATATTGACTTCGCCAATCGAGATGATCCACTCAACCCGACATAGATGAGGTGTACGTGCACTTTTTCCTCCAATTCGTGTACTTGCAACGCTGCTTCCTTGAAACGATCTAGATAACTTTGTAATGTTTCGCCAGGTTGTTGTTGTATTTTGCCCAGTGCGAACTCGAATTTCGGTTGTTTTTTGCTAGTTGTGAAGTTCAGCAAAAACCTCTAGCCGAAATCTTCAAAATTGCGGATTGACCATGGTGGCAACATATGGAACCACGTCTGGGCCGGTCCGGATAAGGTAGTAACAAAGATACAGGATATGATTGGTTCGTCAATTCCTCGCACACACATCTGCATGTCAAATTCATTGATGTGTACTTGTGGGTCTTGGCTTTCGTCGTATTTTGATAAAAAAAGAACTGTCAAAATCCTCCAAGTATCCGACGTTAGCAATCACGTCAGAAAAAGGATTATTGTTGTCTTCTCCTTTACTATATTTCCTATGATACACTCCCCCTTCCATATCGGGATTCCGAGCTATCATCCGGACTTGACTTGTCTACTTCATCCCAGCATTGGCAGGTTAGGTTGGAGTTGCCGGTTGTGCATGCATCATGTTCTCACTGTCCTGATGCACCAGGTTATCATTTTGAATGTTCACTCGAGATGAGCCCCGATTTCAAATCGACTCACTAGTCCTTTCGAATTAATGGGAATTGCATGTATCTTCGCGAGACGATTTGTTGGAACAACCAGGACTTGATTGGCCTGGTGGTTTGTCCCATTCCTATCTGCATGGTTGTCCTGCTGTCCATGATCCTCATTATGGACCGGGTTCTCCATATTTCTGAGATGTTGTTCCATGTGTTGTATGCGCTATTCTTCTTCGCGCTTCCACTCCGCATTATGTTCCTCTATCTGGAGCGTGATATTTCTGATGTCATCCTGCCTTTGAAGGGCATATCTTCTCTCTATATTCTCCATTCAAGCCAAGATTTAGAGCGTTATTCATGAGATGTTCAGCAGGCTCCAATTCAAGGGTTGCCATGACCGCTGGTTGATGAGCCGGGTTCAACTGATGAGAGTCGGGGATTGCCCATCCCGCTGGAGCAGAAGACGAGACTGAGTCTGAAACTGCATCGCTCACATGCACATCTTCGTGGTGGACCATGTTCTGGTTGCCAGGGGGTAATTCACCTCTTCCACCCACATCGGAACGTTGTTGTGGAGTCTAGTTACTTCTAGTGTTTACCATCATGAACTGTGGGATTTGAACTTTACAGTTCCCACAGACGACGCCAATGTTCTGTCTTTTACGAACAAGTATGTCCATCAAGGATACTGGTGATTTTGGTATTGGATCAAGCTCTCTCCTAAGGTATTTATGGAAAAGAAATACCTCCAGAAATATGATCACTATGCACGAAGCAATATTCAACCAGTGGAGTGAGGTGTGTGCACAATGTTAATGGAAAAGAGAAGAGAGAATGAGTAGGTGTGTACCTTTTTCCTCTGAAAGTAGCCCTTATTTATACTGGACTTACCTCTAGGTCAGTTGAGGATTCTCTCCGATATGCTTGGCCAATATCTCTAACTGCCTAATATCAATATCTTCTTGGCAGTTATTATATTAAAGGTCCACAATCTTCTCTGCCATTATATTCAACAGTTCAAAGTTTTGAATTCTTAATGGGCCTTAACATTGAGCCTATATATCGAATCCGTAACAATGTCCTCTTTTCCATATGTTTTGACATACATGTTAAAAACTTGTGTTAATTACATATTTCTCATCAGCTTTGAGAAAGAAAAAGAAAATGTTTTGTTTAAAAGGAAAAATATTATTATAACATATTTGGCCCACAAGATGTGATCCAAACAACCAACAAAGAGTACAGAAAATATTTCTCCGACACAAAAGCCTCTGAAAGTATAAAAGTTGATCCTAAACACCAAAATATTGAACGTAGGAAACAAATTTACAAATCCGATAAGAGAAAGATTTGGACTCCTCCATCAGCTCGCCAAGCCGCAAAATCTGATCGAGACATTAGCCAACAACCCAGGTCCATGATCTCCCAAAATAGTGCATGCTAGAGCTTATTAATTATTATAGACTTCCTCAATGGCAATCATCATCACAAAAGACACCAACAATCCCCTTTACAAACACATGCACCCGAACACCAGATTAGTGCTCCCTTATCACATAAATCGAGGACCTTCATAACTCAAGCAACCACACAGATTAGTTAAAAAGCACCCCGAGAACCCAAGCAATCTAACAGATTTGCTAACCAATTCATAACTGGATAAACAAACCCCTTTTTTTTAGCCTTCAACAAATTCCATGCTACAATCTTGACATTATTCAACACCTCTTTGATACAAATCCTTTTTCCTTTAACCAAATGACTTGTCCTTGACTGCTACAATCGTTGGAGACATTTAGAATGCCTTGGAACTGCAAAAAATTACTACAAATATGGTTATGCTGAACCCGATAGACACCTAATCACCTACTACATCCTTCCCACACCTGAGAAAAGTAACTACATTCATAAAACAAATGCTTGACAATTTCCACACCCTTTAAACATCCAACACACTTGCCCTTTGAATCTTGATAATACCCTTACAAACCATATTATCTTTTATCGGCATCCAATTTCTCATTGCAAACCAAATATATGAAAGATAGAACTTATGAAGGAAACAATTTATTACATAACTTTTTCCATCCTCACTAAACTTCAGAATTTATTCCATAATATTCAGATATGAAGATTTTACAGTGTACACACCACTTGAATTACACTCTTATCTCCACCTATCACTAGCATTCGCTACTCCACCCCGTCTTTTAATGATTCTTTGTAAAAGATATAGGCTCTCGGCTTCCCATTGACAGAGATCCCTTCTCCAACCCCATCTCTAATCCAACTCCAGTCCTCCCAGGATATCAAATCTGCGACTCTAGCATTTTTTGAAATTGCTATGGAGTATAAATGCACAAACTGATCACATAAAAGGTCCTCCTTCCACCCAATTATCCTTCCAGAACAAAGTATCATCACCAGTGTAACACCTTTAAAAATATATCCTTTCAAAAAGTTCGTTGATTTACTTAGCAAAAGATTATCTCAATTTTTATTAGAGTTAATTCAAAAGATTAGAAAAAGATAGCTTAAATTTTTGGTAAAATAGAAACTTTATAATCCGATTTCATAAATAATCACTTGATCTTTAAAATGCACTTGATAAAACGTACTAACTAATTACGTGTTAAAACTTCGAGTTAGCGAGTAAATGGAAACAAAATAAATCGTACATGCTCAAATGAATGATAATGGTAAATAGGTGAACCTCCATGGTCACCAAATATAGATAAAATAGCCATCATGTTTCATAAAGAATAGCAAAATATAATGCGCCTCGGTGAAATCAGTGAGTAACATATACAACCCCAAGTAAGTAAATTAATGCAAAATAGTAATGACTGATTAAGTACAAAAGGTCTAAGCCTAGGTTTATCCATCCCAAAATACACAAAAGGGCAAAAACCTAAAACTCAGAGCAATCACCTATACCCAAATCCAAAGTCAGCCATATCCACACACAAAAAAAAATTGTATAGTTAGATGTAATAAGTCTCCTGGTAAGACTCTTTAGGAATCCTGTGAAGATTCCTCCTCCATAGGCTCCGACTCTGTGACAAGATTTTCCTCATCCATTGACGTGTCCTCCTCAAAAGATGTGTCCTCCTCCAACTCCTCTTCTCTTCCTCCAAGATCCACCAAATCTACCCTGAGTGGTACTTGAGTCTCAGACAATGCTGATTAGGGAGACATCAGAGTAGAGGAAATGGTCTCAGTATCCTCAAATGAGGAGTCAAATCCAGAGTAAGACATCACATCATTTGTAGGTGGTGAATGCGACTCAGAAGTAATGACCACCTCAAGCACATGCGTCATGAAGCGATAGTAAGACGACATAGGCCGAGTTCATGAAACATAAAAGTCAACTATGTAGGGTTTATATCTTGGAACGTCCACCAACGCACGGTGGAAATGTAGGAACTCGTAGAAGCGGTCCACATGGAGGATATCATCGTGTTCCCACAAAGTCTCGATGGTGTCAATTTAGAATGGAGAAGTCAACCCCGGGCTCATCATCTGGTCTTGAAAAATGGAAATAAGGGAGTGAGTACTCCATCCTTTATGAAACCACAAACATGGACATTAAGTCCCACACAATGACCTAACAACCACCACGTGTGGTTTACTAGCATGCAGCACTCATGATATTCTATTCTGCATTCTACTCTTACATTATTCTTATCTTGGGCCCAACACTGCCACTAAGCCTCTCAGGCCTTCATAGTCTTACGCAACATATGGATGACGATTGAGAGGACATGGTGCTCTCACCAACCATGGATACAACTTCACTCTAGTCAGGAATGCCAAGTAAGGCCTGTGAGTCCCCTGAACTAATCGGAAAAAGCCCTTAGTCGGATTATCACCACTCGACATTTCCCCAGATTCCTTTGAATTGTTCAGACCGTCCCCCAGTGTACCTACTGTATGTCATCAACCCTCACTTATCGAATCCTCACTCATTATTCATGATGAGAAGCATGAATGATGGTCGCATTGGTACTTGTGAATAGACATTAAATAGTGTATTCCCACAACGTATAGGGTCATGCCCCAACTCTCGACACAACAATCTCTTTAATTCTAACTCAATATCGCTACCTTGTTCGTTCATTCCTTCCTCGTAATGTGTGTCAATCCTCATGAAGCTCCTGACTACAAGCATCTTCCATACTGCACACACACAAGCATAAGAAGAGAGGTGGGAAATTAATCCTCTTCCCTTTCTAGGGTCATAATCAATATGGCCCTTTAAGTGGACAAGGCCACTTAACAATCATTTATCACCTCAAATCCAACCACTAGATCATTACAAGACATTCCAAATAAATTTTTTTGAGGGTCAAACACCCTCAGACCCAATCCCAAAGCACAACAGTTCATAATCAACATCAAAATAAATAATATTCATAACATGCAACATACCTTGCCAAGTACTCACACTCACTTGGTCTTACAATATTCAACATAAAAATTTTCCACAATTCCACATAAATAAAAGCTCAATCAAAGTAAAAAAAATTCAATCCATAGCTCACATCATTTATTCCATGTACTTCTTATACACATTTATGACACTTTCTCATTTGGAATTGTACATAATTATCCACTTTTAAAATCAACTTTCCCATTGATGTAGAAATCAAATTAGGAAAAACCATATATGTTTTTCAAGGTTTATAAATGCAAGGAATTAAGTTTTGGAGTCAAAACTCCCTAAATCCACTCCCATTTTCTCCTAACCCGAAACTACCCTGCACTTATTCAACAAAGTTCACAAAACTTGTTTTCTAATTTTCGAGAGTTGTAGAAATCCATTTTTCATGCAAATTTTATATCAAAACCTATGTTTTCAAACATGAGGAACTCATTTCCATGGTCAAAATATACAGAAACCAAATCCTTGTTTGCAATTTGTTCAAGCAAAGCACAATTTACCAAAAAAGCACAAAACTTGAAATTGTAATTCCAAGAGCTATACTAACTCAAATGAAGTGTATTTTATGTCTAACCCTAGGTTCTTAGACCTTGTGAATTCAATTTTGAGGTCCATAACAACATATTCCAGATCCAATTCCAAAAATTCCGGAAACAGAACATTATACACAAATATTTTGCCCAAACTTAAAAATTTAATTCCAAAGGCTATACAACTCCAAATGACACATATCATATATGCTTTCCTAGGTTTTTGGTCTCAATGAATCCATCTTTGGACCAAGAATTCACAAATTCAACTTGCAGAAAACATAGCATCGCAGGAACAGATTTACGAGTTTCATGCATAACACATCAAACCACAGCATAAATGCAATATAGCTTCCTAACATCAATCATGGTCCTAAGAGAATAAGCACTCCTCCCTTCCCTCTTTTTGGACACAATAAATCAAAGAGATGAGTATGGCTTGAAGGGGATCCTTGAGCCTCTCCTAGAGCTTGGTCATGAAAAATGGAGCCAAGGGAGATGTGGGGATACTAGTGAGTAGAGAAGAGAAGAATGGAGATGAGGATGAGAAGAGGTTGAAAAAACTCACCTAAACCCTTCAAGGACATTGAACACCTCAACAATGGAGGAAGAGAGAAGAAAATAAAAAGAACTCCCCTCTCTCTATAGTTGACAACTCACACTAGGGGGGGTTAAGTTGCTCTCTCCCTTTTATAGAGGGATCCCTAGGTTATGAGGGGGCCCTACATATAGGCCCCCTAGGTTTTTCCTCTCTTTTTTCGTTTCAATCTAACTACACTTTAGGACTTAAGCTCTTAATCCTTAATTAATTCTCACTTTTAAATTTATTCTAGAGTAATATATTCATTTATTAATCCCTTCTAATTAGTTGTTAGACTCAAGGGAGCAAAAGAGGATTCAAGAAGATGATGATCTTAGACATAAAAGTTTAATGGCATTTGTAATTTGTGTATGTATAAGTTGATGCCTCCTATGATCCATTGCATAAAACTCATTCATGGTTTTGCATTCAAGCTTTCACAAAGTAAAAGTTTCATAAAAAGTTTTTCTGAAACTCAAGGTTTTCATGAGTGCATAAAAAGCTAAGTGTTCCATGTTTCAAGTTTTGGGAAAAATGTTTTCTCACTGGTTTAATCGATTACCAACAAGTGATAATCTATACTTGAAAACAAAGCACCTATTTAATCGATTACGAGTATGTGGTAATTGATTACACAGTTCAAACTCACAAGAATGAACTTCTTGTGATAATCAATTACAACACTATGGTAATCGATTACTTAATGCTATTTTTCATTAGAGTTTCCTGTGATAATTGATTATATTGCATTTTAATCAATTACATTGTTCATAAAGCTCTTCCAAAAAGCCTCAAGAACACTTTAATCGGTTACTAACAGTTATAATTGTTTTCTCTATAAATAGCTACAACTTGTTTGACTTATAAACAACGAATTTCATAACCCAATCTTCAGAGAGAAAAGATACTACGAGCATTTTAGTGTTTGTCCCAAAGATCCATTGTTTCAAAAATCTTCAAGAAACCTTGTGAGGATTTCCTTTTGGGAACTTGTTAAAGAAAAGTTTTGGAGAGATTGTTTTGAGATTTTCATTCAACATTGGTTCAAGATTCTTAATCATCTGCATTGGATTCCAGGTTGTATCTCTCCTTGTTACTTTGGTTTAATTTCTTTTAGAAATACAGAGTTTGTAACTAGTGCAATAGTTTCTTAAAGTTTGTCTAGAATAAGTTTTTCTAGAGGAAGATTAGAGGAGGGGTGTTTCTCTAAGTCTTGATCATAAAGGGTCTATAGGTGTTAGATGCCTTGTTTTTAGTCTAGGTTTGATTAAGAGTGATTGTAAAAACTTGTAAGAACAGATTGTATATAGTTAGATCCTATCTTGTTGGTTAGGAAACTGAATGTAGCTTTTCTAGATTAAGAAGTGAACCAGTATAAATTCTATGTTGTGTACATCTTCTTTAATCTTTTCTTTGGGTTATTGATTGTCATTCATTGGTTCAGCTCTTTCATAATCAACAAAAATAATGTTGGTATAATTGCAATTTATAAAGATTGGAGCTTGAATAATCAAAGCTTTCTAAGTTTGATTGTGATACAATCCTTTAAACTCTAATTGTTAAATCAATTTTAAAGCAAATTTTTAATTGGGCAAGAAGAACCAATTCACCCCCCCTCTTGGTTTGTGTGCTACTCATTATTTTCATTAGTCTCAACTAAAAAATTAATTAAAGTGAATGGGAAATTAATTCCTATCTTCCTTAATTAATTAAACTAATGGTTTATCTCATCTAGACACATTAATGTTCCAAAACTTTCATTAATCAGTCTAAATATCTCATATTAGCCTAAAAACATTTAATTACTAAATTGTCATTAATGAGAGATTCCCTTACTTTTGACTTTCTAAATTGTAGTTGACTTTTGTTGACTGATGGTTCGATCAAGGGTTTTCTACATCTAAATCATTTATTCTAGACTCAGAACTTAAATCTAGGTTACTTAAATGTCTATAGATGGCTTTATATCTTATATGCAAAAATTCACTAAGGATAATGCTACCACACTATATATCAAACAAACACGGACTATTTCTACACAAACTTCCAAATCTAAGAAAATTGGGATGTTACAACTATCCCAACCTTTTAGGAATTTTGTCCTCGAAATTAACTAACCTTGGAAATGATGTGGATGTGATTCCTTCATCTTATCCCCGACTTCCCATGTAGCATCACCTTCGTCAATTGCATTCCAAACCACCTTCAGTAGGGGATGGTCTTTCCCTTCAACTGCTTGACCTTTGATAACTGATCTTCAAAGGTATCACATCATAAGTAAGATATCCTTTTACTTGCATAGGATCTGGCTCAATCTCATGAGAAGGATTAGGATTATATTGCCTAAGTTGAGACATGTGGAAAATGGGATGTAGATCAAATAGGTTTGGAGGTAAAGCAACATGATAAGCAATAGAGCCAATCCTCTTAAGAATCTGATAAGAACCTATGAACTTCGGAGAGAGTTTTTGGGACTTTAAGGCCCTTCCAACTCCGGTCATGGGATTAACCTTCATCAATACATGACCCCCAACTTGGAACTCCAAAGGCTTGCCTTTCTTGTCATAGTACCTTTTTTGTCTATCCTGAGTTACCTTGATCTTATCCTTGATAGCCTTTACTTGCCCTGTAGTCCTTCACAACATATCGGTCCCTATTAAGAGAGATTCGCCGATCTCATACCAACACAACAACATTCTACACTTTCCTCCATATAGGGCTTCAAATGGTGCCATCCCTATATTAGTATGAAAGCAGTTATTATAAGTGAACTCCACTAAGGGCAAACACTTGTTCCAACTGCCTTTCTCTTCCAAGACGCAAGCTCTTAGTAGATTCTCTAATGATTGAATAGTTTGCCCAGTCTGACCATCTATTTGTGGATGGTTTCCAAAACTAAGTTTCAATTTAGTCCACAAAGCTTCTTGCAAGCTTCCCTAAAATCTTGAGGTGAAACACGAATATCTGTCAGATGCTATACTCTCAAGTGCTCCATGTAGTCTGACAATCTCCTTGATGTACAAATTAGTGAGCTTCTCTAACTGGTATTTCATGTTAATGGGGATGAAATGAGCATACTTTGTCAATCTGTCCATAATCACCCATATAGAATCTTGACCAAGCCTGGTCCTTGGTAAACCAGAGACAAAATCCATAGAAATGATATCCCACTTCCACTTTGAAATGCCCAAGGGTTGCAATTCCCTAGAAGGTCTCTTGTGCTCCACCTTTTCCTTTTGACATGTCAGGCATTTGGCCACATACTCTACTACATCCTTCTCCATGCCATACCACTAGAAGTTCTTCCTCAAGTCTTAGTAAATCTTTGTAGAGCCCAGGTGGAACCTCAAACTACTCTTGTGTGCTTCCCCCAAGATTGCTTCCTTTAGTGCACCCTCATGGGCTAAACATACCCTTTCCTTGAACTTGATGAGTCCATTAGCATCCTTATTGCACTCCATCTCTTTGCCTTCTTCCCTTAGCCTCATCTTTTCTTTCAAGAACAGATCCTCTTGTTGAAATTCTTAAACTTGTGCTAGGAATTCGTTGGTGATCCTTAAAGTCCCTAAACACAAGCACTTAGGCCGTACTTCCATTGCAAGGTTCAAATCTCTGAATTCTTCAATCAACCTTCGTTCCTGAATCATCATAACAGACACTAGTAATGAATTTCGACTTAACGCATTAGCCACTACATTGACCTTGCTCTCGTTGAAACCATTTTGTGCTCAATCTTAAACCTTCGCGTGTTGCCTTCTCCATTATTTTGTTGCCCTCTCCGCTACTATGCCACCCTTCCTTCACCGTGCCGCTCTCTGCCATCGTGTTGCCCTTTCTACCATTGTGCTACCTTTTGTGAGGTAATTGATAAGTTTCATATTTTAGTTATTTTTGGGATTATAATGCTAGCACTTATCTTTTGATTTTAGTAGTTTTCTTATAAACTTCCCTTAATTCTAGCTGTTTTATATTTTGTACAATTATTAATGTTGTTGTTTAAATATTGAAGATTCATCCATGCATTTATTATGTTTTGATGGTTATTTGTGGATCCAGAAAACAAGCCAAGATGAAGGGCAAAAGGGTCATTTTTGAATAATTTCAGAGTGTCACTTTTAACGCCCTGAAATTTCAATAACTGAAAATAGATCTTTGATATATTTCTTTTGTTATTTGACTATTTGATTAATTTGCATTATTTGAAGTGTTGTATGAATTATCCTTGTGCAACTGCTTGGTGTCGATGTTAGGTTATGTGAAGTTTGTTTGATCTAAGTTGGAAATGTGTAATTTATAGTTTGACCCAAAACCTGTTTCGGTAACAACCTTGGACTCTTTAACCATTGGATCGCCTTCCAATTTGGTTTGTAGGTTCATAACCCACGTCTTCTTGTTTTGACCGTTGGGATTTTCAAAACAACAACTTTGGACATCTCGCTTAGTATGCAGACAAAGAGAAAAATTTGCTTAGCAAGATCTACAGTCTATAAATATGTTCATCAGTGCTGAAAAACATATTTTTCACCCTTCTTCCCCAAAACCCCCAACCAAGCCTTAACCCTTCTCCTCCACCACCCACGACCACCGGTGACCGCCACAAGTTGTCATTGCTTGCCACCGGACCACTACACGGAGGGGAACACTTTAATCAAAGTAGAATCTTCAAAACTCAACTCGAGGATTCAGTAGAGAACAAAGCCTCCAATCCTCCTTTAATACTTCATAATTGCATGGACATAGTATAAACTTTGTCAGTAAGTACCTGTGATTTTTCATGATGGAAAATGCAGGTACTAGGGGGCATATCACTCAGTTTGGAACTCCCTTGAGACTCATGCTGATAAACATAGGGGGGAGTTGCTTGTGCACGACAGGGTGACCTCGACAATTGTTGCCTAGTTTCCTAAGTTAAAGTGTTATGTAGACATGCTTAAGCTATTTCCTGATGAATTGTATCACATTGCATTTGAGAGTTAAGTCAGGTGCATGCATCATTCTGAGTATAATTGATTTGAATTGTGGAAAAAGTTGATGACTAGTTTTGTTGAGTGTATGTTGAACTGATGGATTATTGAGAATGATTGTGGTTATTCTTATTGTTTTCTTGCTAATTATTGTCATCTAGTGTTTGTTGATCTTGTATAATAAACTCACCCTTGCAATTTTGTACCGTGTGGTTGGTACCTATAATGATCGTGAACCATTGTTCATAGGTGCAGATGAGAAGCAATATGTGATGTTGGAGGGAGATCCTTTTATTGGAGCCACCAAGCCGACATGATAACGTTAGAATTTATTTTGGGAGAGAGTTATGTTTTGTTATCAACTTTTTTTTAATTGGTTCCTTGATTATTTTTGATTGGGCACGTAAATTCTAGGGTTAGATACATGTAAAAAACTAAATTACGTTCTGACATGTGAATGATATATAATGGTTCAATTTATATATATGTATTTATTTATTTACGTATTAATGCGTTGTTTGGTAAGTGTATTATCGCGAAAAAAATTTACCCCCATTTTCATAATCAAATAGTGGAGTTTTTATTTAAAATTGAAATTACACGTTTAGAGTTGTGATATCATAGCGACGAGGCAGGTCGTTACATCACTCGCCCAGGCTAACAACCAACTGCCTGGGCTGGTGAGATAAATTCAGCTTGAAGGAATCAACTCTCTTGGATGAGTTACATTTCTTCAGACTGAAGTAACCAAATCACCTGGGCAAGTATAGCTCGCTTGGGCGATTTGGTATGGCGCCTCTTGCACCGTTTCATTTAAAAAGCCATGCAAAACTGAAGAAGAGAGAAGAGGAGAAACCAGAGAACGAAAAAATAATAGAGAGGAAGAAAAAAAAGCAAGGAGAGAGAAGAGAGAAAAGTGAAGTTGATACTATAGAGAAGTGACCGTGGATCACTTCCTTCATCATGTCTTCTATTGATCTTGTGCTCTATACAATGATTGGCTAGTTTCTCCAAATCATTTGATGTAATCTTCATAACCTTATGTATCTCTTTTGATATTTATATATATATATGAATTGTTTCTACTCATTACTAATCATTTCATTATGTTCGTAATATTTGGTTCTATTTGACCACTAGTTTCTGAAATTGGATTCTAAGTTTGACCGAAAAGTATTCTTAGAATTTGAACTGAATGAAACGTTACATTGCTAGGAATAGAGCATAATATTTTGATTGCAAATAACATGAGTTTATGATTGTAATACTAGGATATTTATTTCATATGCGAGGAACCGATATTCGAAAAACATCCTTAGAATTCTCGAATGCGAGCGATCGATTCGGGGTGAGTTAATGTGTGCATCGGTAATGTTAGAAAATGATTTATATGTATTAATATTATTTGGATACTAAGGGTATGAATGATGAAATCCAATCCTATCTTTCTCTTGAACTAATTAAATTCATTTTACTTGTTTTCATAATTTTATATATTTTCGACGCACTAATTTTGTTATTTTTGTTATTTCTATTCAACCATGAAATTTTGATTAAATTTATTGTATATAACTATTGAGTTGTTTATGTTTATCTGGAAAAACTGAGTAACTCAAGCACCTGTGGAGATGATCTCTTTTATAAAATTTGTAACATACGACAACATGGTACGCTTGCCAATAGTCTAACAAGTTTCTGGCGGCGTTGCCGGGGACCTATCATTTTGACTCTGATAATCACTGGCTACTATGGAGTCAATGATTACAATTGCTTCCTCAGGACTCTTAGACATCATAGTACCTCCAGCTGAGGCATCAAGAATTATCTTTGTCTGAGGTCTCAAACCACTATAGAAAATATGTAGATGTGCAACATCATCAAAGTTATGGTTTGGGCACCTCCGCAGTAAAGATTTGAATATCTCCCATGTCTCATAGAGAGGTTCATCTAACCCTTGGAAAAAAGTAGCAACGGCTGATTTTGCACTAATGAATTTGGATGCAGGAAAGAATCTAACAATGAATTTTTCCTCCACTTCTTACCAAGTGCTGAGACTTTTGTTTGGATGTGATTGGAGCCATGTATTTGCTTTACTTGTCAAGGAGAACAGAAATGCTCAGAGGTAAATTGTTTCGGTGTCTTAATCAAAAGCTCTCATGGTACTGCATAGCTCCATGAAGGTAGACAAATGTGTGTATGGTGTAACACCTTGAAATTTCGATAACTTAAAATATATATGTGATGTAATCTTTGTATAATTTGATTACTTTATTAATTAGGATTATTTTAAATTTTATATGAATTATCCATGTGAAATTTCTTGGTAGATGTCAAGTTATGTGGGATTTGGTTGAGATGCGTTGTAATTGAGTGATTCCGAATTTGACCCGAAACCTGTTTTAGTAAAATCACAATTCTGAATTGGTTAACCCTTGGATCTCCTTAAAATTTTACAGGTGGGTGCCTAACCCAAACATGTAACATTTGATCATTGGGATTGTCAACATAATGTAGGATCGTGAGAAATTAATTTTTCACTGAAGTAGAAATTCTAGAATCTGGTCAGCTCGTCCATGCGAATTTTGCAGGCATTTTTGCTCATCTGGGCGATTCAAGGTGGTGTTGAATACGTATTTAAGCTTCCAAGTCACGAAAATGAAGGTTATTCCTCCTCCAAATAGTTCCCAAGCCTCCCACCATCCTCCTCCACCACCCACAGCCACCGGAGACCACCACGGGCCGCCGTTGCTTGCCATGAGATCCCGGCACGGAGAAGAACCCTTTAATCGGAGCGGAATCTTTGAAACTCTTCTCGAAGTTTCAGTAGAGAATGGAGCTCTCAATCCTCCTTTCTTGGTTTCCTTGAGGTAATCTTAGTTTCCTTTGTCTTCTTCTAGCTAGTTTAAGTCTCTCTTGATGTCTCTTGTGATTCAGATAACGTTATTGGCTGTTTCTATACTTCTTTTAAAAACCATTTGAAAATGAGATGTTGTAAGAGTCCCTTTTTTATGAAAATGATGTCATTTATGTGATCTTGTTGAACTCTGGTCACCTTGGTGTGATCAAAATTTCAAAATGATGTCTTTTGACGTGGACTCCCAAAACACCATTTTAATTCCTTTTTAAATTTGAGTGGGTATTTGACCCCGAATGCTAATGTTGTCCTTGTTTTTGAAATCTATACTAAATTATCTTCAATTTGGTATATAGAGAGCTCCACGTTTGGGCCAAAGTACGCGAACTTGAGATATCTCAAAATGATGTTTCAAGGAGCTAACAGAGGGATATAGATAGGTAAAGGAAGTTTATTATTTAGTTACAGTTTTGGTACCATAGTTGGGGGCCAGGGAGTCCAACTATGAAGATAATTGCATGTCCCTGTTGTGAGCTGGTTTTCAAGAAAAACTACGTTTTTAACTAATAGGATGCGGTGTATTTATGATTTATATGTGTTTATTCCTATGTGTAGTTGTTTTCAAGAAAAACTGTTTTTAACTAATGGGATGCGATGAATTGGCTTGTTGATGGATAAAACTGTGAGCGATATTATTATTGTGATGATTGGATTTTTGGAAAAAGTCTTAATTACAGGGGAGACTCTGCCCAAAATTTTATAATGTGTTCTTCTATTTAATTCTTTACTAAATTTTTAAATGGGCATAAGAGTGTGTTTTATATATTCTAGTCCTCCTCTTTAATTTAGAATTTTCCTAAAAATATTAGTCTTGTGATATGATGAATTGTGAATGTATGAAATTTGGATTGTCTGAAGACCTGAGGAATGTGAATCTCAGGCATATGTATTATGTGTAGATGTGAAATGTGATTGCTTGTGATGTCGTTGATGATATTGAAATTGAGATGTCATTAATGTAATTGATAATGTTCAAATGAGATAATGTTGACGTGGTTGATGATGTTGAAATGAGATAATATTGATATGCATGATGATGATATTGAGATGATATGATGTTAAGGTTGATAATGACATTGATGAGAGATAATGTTGATGTGAACAATATCATTATGTGTAGATATACATGGATACCTATGGGGGGTGTATGACAGGTTACTCTTGCGAGGAAGGATTTGTTCCTAGCCAGGTCATACATTGATGGTGCTCACGGTTGTAGGCTGTGTATGTACATGTGGGATGCAATGACTGTTGATTTGAGGGGAAGTTGCTTGAAGCATAAAAAACTTCGATTCAAGAAAGGATGGTTTTGAACTTTCAACATGCCTTTGAAGCATTGAAGAAAAGCTTGTAATCAAATGTAAAAGGAAGGAAGTTTTCTGATGATCCAATCATCGCATTCATATCATTCATAAGTTTGAGAATTAAATCACAAGGCATTGGTAAATTGTTCTAAGTTTTTAAAATAAACTAAGTATTTTTGGAAAAATAGCATTTCACTGGTTTAATCGATTATAACAGGCAAAGAATCGATTATTTTGTTCTTGATGTTTTCTGGAAATTTTTCAAGAACAATTTAATCGATTACATTATCGGAATAATCGATTATTTTGTCTTAGATCACACATAATCTGCCTTGGTGACTTTTTTAATCGATTACCACCAAGCTGTAATCGATTACATAAGCAAAATAGAAAATACCATATCTCTGGTTTAATCGATTACCAATTATTGTAATCGATTACGTAGTTCAAACATATTTTTCATAGTGTCGGATTTAATCGATCACCAATTGTTGTAATCGATTACGTAGTTCAAACATATTTTTCAGAGTGCCGGATTTAATCGATTACCAATTATTGTAATCGATTACATAGTTCAAACATATTTTTCATCATGCCAGATTTAATCGATTACACATCGGAATAATCGATTAAATTGTTCATTATAGTTACCCATAATCATTATGAACGGTTTAATCGATTACAGGAACATATGTAATCGATTACAAGTGCTAAATAATAGATTGTAGGAGCGCTTTTAATCGATTACAGACGGTTACAAATATCACTATAAATAGAACCCATGCTCAACTGATTTCCTAACTTGAGTGATTCGTATTCTGAGCATTCTAAGGCATTCTAAACACTCTCTAAGTGATATTTCTAGGTTCATTGAGTTCTTGCTTCCATAAAACTCTTATGGGTCTTTAATGGATGAGTGAAGCAAGATTTTCTCTTTTCAAAGCTTAAGGAAAGTTATGTTCTGAGTTTGTTTTCTGCATTCAACCTGGTGAAATCATTCTTATGCATATCATTCTTTGGATCATCAGGTGACTTCTTTCCTTATTCTTTGAAGTTGTAATTCTCTTTTGAATTTTGTGTTGGTTTGTCTATTGTAAATGAGTTTCTTG
>PYAF01001232.1:547489-568944 GCA_007407185.1 Glycine tomentella | reverse complement strand
AGTGAAGCAAGATTTTCTCTTTTCAAAGCTTAAGGAAAGTTATGTTCTGAGTTTGTTTTCTGCATTCAACCTGGTGAAATCATTCTTATGCATATCATTCTTTGGATCATCAGGTGACTTCTTTCCTTATTCTTTGAAGTTGTAATTCTCTTTTGAATTTTGTGTTGGTTTGTCTATTGTAAATGAGTTTCTTGCTTGTTATCTAGAGATAGTGTTTCTCTAGGGGGTTTGCTGAGTAGTATTCTCAGTGGGATTGTCTTTAAGAATCTAATAGTGTTTTAGATTCCTGAACTTTATCTAGGGTTGATAAAGAGAGGCTTGTAATAACTTGTAAGAACTGAAATTTACAATAGTGAAACTCTACTCTAGTGTTGAGTAGAAGAAAACTGGATGTAACTTCATAGTGTTTGAAGTGAACCAGTATAATTCTCTGTGTATTGATTTAATTCTGCATATTTGGTTGCCTTTTGTGAATTCTTGTTATCTATTAAATTCTTGAAGTATTACATCTCTTGGATTGATGTTTGGATAAAGGTTCTTGGTTTCAAAAGTGATAAAGAAAAAGGGCAAAACTCTGATTTTGATCAAGAAAATTTTTAAATTACCAAGTCTAAGCAATTCACCCCCCCTCTTGGTTAAGTGTGAAGTGTTCCCATGTTTTACAATGACCGGTTGGTTACCCTTGCAAGGATGGATTTGTTCCTAGCCATGGTCAGTGTATCAGTGAGCCCACATTGGTGTGTTACGTATGTACATAGGGGTGCATGATGGGTTACCCTTGCGAGGAAGGATTTGTTCCTAGTCGGATCATGCATTGATGATGCCCGTGTTTCATATCATTTGTATCTGTGGAAATATAATGAAGGCAAGCGCATATCTGTGGGTTTCAGTAGGCTGAGAATGTAGGTACTAAGGGCTCATCAGGTTTGGAATTTCCTAGTGACACTGGCTAATCACCAAGTGGGGGAATGACCAGTGCACGACAGGATGACCCTTTTAGGAGGTGAATCATTTTTCATGTGAGAGACTATTTCCGAGATATGATACCACATTGCATGTTGATAGATGAGTCAGGTGCATGCATCATTCTATGCATGATTATTTGAGTTGTGAAATGCATTGAATGATTGGTTTGTTGAGTATGTATTGGAATCATGGATTTTTATTAATGATTGTGGGGGGTAATGTTGTTTTCTTTCCAATTGCTGCTATCTGATATTGTTGGTTTTATATAATAAACTTACCCTTGCATTTGTTGTACCGTGTGGTTGGTACATGTGATGATCATGAACTTTTGTTGTGTGAGCAGATGAGCAGCGGTAGGTGACCTTGGAGAGAGATCTTCTTTTTGTTGGAGCTGCCAAGCCGACGTGATGACGTTGGAACTCTTTTTGGAAAGAGTTGTGTTTTGTTAATTAACTTTTTCATAGTTAGTCCCTTAATCCTTTTTGTAGACATGTATATTTTGAATTGTAATTACATGTAAAACTAAATTAAGTTCTAAACAGGTGAATGATGAGTACTAATATAGTATATGTATACATATGTATTCAATTGTTGTAGTTGTACTATGTGTATGATGATTGTATTATTGCGAAAAACTTACTACCATTTTCATAATCAGATTAATGGAGTTTTCATTAAAATTTAAAATTTACACGACTAGAGTTTGTGATGCCGTAGCGACAAGGCGAGTCGTTACGTATGGATCTTCATGATCCAATCCAGCAAAAGGGTGTGAACTAATAAGACTGAGCAATGTTGGCTTCAATTCCATAACTGTGTTACTGAAAGGAGGAATGAATATGCTGTTGTAGTGCTTTGGTCCTTGTTGATAAGCATAGCCAATAGTCCTCCTTGGTGGTTGATTGAGCGTTTTTAGTTTAATATTTTTCTGTTCTTCTTAGCTTATTTGACTTCTCTCAGGATTTTATTTTCTCACTTTAAATCAATTTTTGTCTTAGGAAAATAATTGGGCTTAATTGATAATTGTTGCTTATTTTCAGATTTTGTGCTTACGTGACTATCTTCCTTGTGCAAGACCTAGAGGATTCTAAAGAAGACCAAATGGAGCATGAGTAATCCTTGGAAAGATAAGGAAAAAAGCTACAATTTTATAAGAGATAAGCCTAGGCCAATTCTGTCATTTTGAGGGTCATTTTAGGCTTGGAAGTGAGAATCTCTGCACTTGAGCTTTGGGCTGGGAGGTGGACTTTGAATGGTGTAATTAGTATAATTAGTTAGATTATATGGGCCTAATCAAGGTCCATCGTTTCCTACTGACTCAGTCAATATATATTAGTCTAGTTAGTTAGTTAGTTACTTCATTTGGTACAAGCAAAATTTTTAGCTTCTTGTGCAAGTTTTCATAATTAAATTATTTTTTCTCTCAACTATTCTTCATTGTTCTTTAGTTTTCTTTTTCATTTCATTTCTGTTTTTCTATTTTCTTGCACAAATTTTGTTGCTCTTTCACTAATGATGATCATGGAAAGCTAAATAATAAATCAATCCAAGGATCCAGAGCCCAAGGAAAGAGAATTTGAGTTCTGGTTTGGTATTTCAATTTATGTGTGAATGTTCATTTTCTTCTTCAATCCTCTCTTCGATTTTCATGATTATGAATGTGTTTAGATTGAAATGGATTAGGTTATGGATTCATTTCCTAATTTCAATTTTTAATCACAAATTTTTTGGATGATATTTCAATCTAGTTTGTGATATCAATTGATTTAGGAGTTAATTTGATTGAATTGTTTCTAATGACATTGAATGGTTTGTGATTTCAATTGATTTAGGAGTTAATTTGATTGAACTGCTTCTAATGACATTGAATGAACCTTCATAATATGATCATTATCTGGGAACTATGATAATTCGCATTGCTTGGTTTGGTGAATTGGATTGATATTCTTGAATCTATTTTACAACATCTTTTATCAATTCTTTCAGTTTCTACATTTTTCTTCAATTTTAGTTTGTGTTTTTGCAATTTTTGTTCATTGTCTGCAAACTGTTAGATAAAAGTCCCCCTGTTGTTTATCAATGAATTGAAGTTGGAACCAAATTGATTGTATCTTTGAGTCGATCTAGGTTAATCATGTGATACAAAATTAACGTAGTTTTATTTGTTTTGTAGTGATTCGACATTCATTATCAGTGGTATATTTCCTTCTCCTCCTCTATCAGTCATAATATCAATTACAAAAGGTTTTTCTAGTGAAGGAGAATCAATAAAAGAAGATTCACCCAGTAGCTTAGTTGTTGCTTGTTTCTTTTTCTTCCTGTTCTTCCTTTTAGTCTTGGCAATTTTCGAATCAAATAGCGATTTATCTGCAAGAAATTTACCTCGCATAAAGGAAAAAGAACAAACTATAATAAACCGTAAGTACTTAGGTTAGCAAAAATAAAATATAACAAGAAAGAATTTATGCAAAATTAAAATAAAATAAATAACTACATAAGGAAAATGACCTATTCAATTGAAAAATTTAAATCCGAAAGAACTGAGTGAGCGACTCAAGTCCCCGGCAACAACGCCAAAAACTTGTTAGACTATTGGTACGCTTGTCAATAGACTAACTGTAATCAAGAACATGTCTCGTGCCTGAAAACAGGTTTAACACACATCCTCACTCATGTTTTATTAGGTATAGATTCCCTTTTCCACCAAGTGTTCCTTCCACTCCCTTTTGTTCTCTTCCCATTTGGTCTCCTTTCCCATTACGCGGTTGTATGTATTTGTGAAGCTTCTTTCAGAACCCTTTTGTAGGAAACATTGTGTGTTTTCCACTTTGCTTTGTTTGTTCTTGCCTTTTTTGTGTTGGGCCCTTCTCAATTCTAGAATTAGGTTTTATTTTACTGTGTTCTAATAATTTGAAAAACACGACAATTTCTTTCATTTTCAATTCCAATATTGTAAAAAACGCACCAAGAATATGAAAAAAAAAAAAAGAACACCAAATGATGGACTCCTGAACTGAATCAACTCCTGTTTGCCCCGATCTTCCTTGCAATGGAATCAATTCTTCAATGGAAAGAAAAACTAAGTATGAAATGCTCTATTTTAGGACAGCTTTTTAGGTTTTGTGATTTAAGAATTGGAATAATGGAAGAAGATCAGAAATGGATTTGGATTGACACCATGGAATAGGAATTCCAATAAGTCTTGCAAGAATCACCACAATAGCTCGAAAGCTATTGATAAGAAACAAGAAGTTCTTCACTAAGAACAAGGGAGAATAACTCTCAACCTCTCACACACAAAGTGCAATCTAATTCCATTAACCAAAAGTCTTACAATCTGTTGTGATGTGGTTTATATAGACCACGAAACTACAAGCTATATGAAATGTAAATGCATCCTAAATGAAATCCAAATGTAGCTTCCAAGACAAGCTTCTAAAACAGCTTTTAAAAACTAAAAATAGCGCTTCTACAGAAAGAACGGCTTTAATCGATTATTGCGTAATGGTAATCGATTATTTTGAATCAAATAATCAATTACTAGATCTTGGTAATCAATTATTTGTTCATATCAGGCCTGGAAGCTGATTCATGAACAAAGTAATCGATTATTTCACTGAATAATCGATTATTACAGGAACTCACACTTCCATGTAATCGATTACAAGACGGAATAATCGATTACAGCAAAACTATTTACAAATCTAACATTTATACAAAGTATTTAATCGATTACAGGCTACTCGTAATCGATTACAACAGATAAGCTCAATATTTTGTAGTCTTCTTCATGATTCTCTAAGAGATATAAGCTGGATTGTATATGATCTTGGAGTGTTTGAGCCCTATCCCTTGTCATTGGCCCTTTAATCACCAAAGAAAGTGCTTCCATGTGTAATTCCAAGTCTTCCTTCACTTGCCTTGGTTTTAGGATTGTATCACCAAACACACAAATTGATTTTTTCTTGACTCTATTTCAGACTTTTACTAAGAATTTATTATTCGTGTGATTTGGGATTTTCCACTTCTAAATTGTGTAAAAGTGCTTAACTGCTTCAATGTTCATGTTTCTGGATTATGATCATGGTTAAACTGCACTCTAGTGGCTGGATTAGGGTACCCTATTAGAAGCTATTTTGGTTATATTACCTAAGCACTTAGATACCGAATTAGAAGCTATTTTGGTTTGGTCTGGAGCTATTTTACCATTCCTTATTTTTTATCCGTGTTTCATGGTGTTGGCTTACCATAATGAACTGGTTAGCAAGGTTTCCAGTCTCAAAGAAGAAAATGTAAAGCTCAAGAAAGATAAGGTAGCAGACTTCATTCATGTTTTATTTTCATCACTTTGTTCAACATTCCTTGTGTTTTTCATATTTGTCATTAACTTCTCTTTTTTTATAAAAAAAAAAAAAAAAAGTGTATATTATCTTTGAAAAGGTACCAGAAGTACCATTGTTGTGTACATATAATAATCCCTTCACTAACTTGCAGCCCACATGGCTTCGACTATCAGCTTTTAAAATAGGAAGGTGGTGATAAAACATTTATGGTATTGACTGCCCATAAATATAGCATAACCACATACATATACATGCACCACACAGAAAACCATACAAGTCAATCATTTTGTATCATTACAACCATAACTAACACCAATCAAATTAAGCTTGTCCCCCTCCCATTCTTCAAACCAATCAATTTAGTTGTTGTCCACCTCCTCTCCAATCAGAACACATAGCACCAAATGCAGCATGTTGAATATGATGCTATCCCACTCGACTCCTCCCCAGCCAACCCGCATCCCTATGAGACTAATATCAACCACAATATGCAGGCCATCACCAACCCAAGCACACATATAGACCCATAGTATCAACCCAGCAAGCAATCACCCGGCTTCACGTACACTCAATTGCACAAAAGTGTAGCAAAAAGATGAATCCAGAGTTTTGAGCCAGGACCACACGTGAAACAGAATTTCCGGCATAATATTTTTCTTCTCAAACACCATCCCATTAAAGATGATATTGTTCTTATTATTCCAAAGGACCCAAGCTATACAACTCCACAAAATAGTACTCCACCTTGTTTGTATGACCTTGGTCGCATACAAGAGTACATGTTGACAGAAATGCATTCTCACCGATGATGGTAAGGTCGTGCTGAAATTAACCCACGCGTAGCAGGTTTTCCAAATATCTTGTGCCTCCAAACAACTGAGCAGAGTGTGAGTCTGTCAAAATTCTTGCAAAAAGGGCACATGAAAGAAAGCACCACCGCTTCCAGCTGCCACATTTCTTCTAGGTAAGTTGTCTCCACTAGGTAGCCTGTTTCCAAAGGAAAATGTTGACCTTTGGGGAAACTTTTAGACTCCAAGCTTTAACCAAAAATCATCAGAAAAGGATCCAAAATTTTGATCACATAAAGTTTCATATGTAGCTCTGACTGAAAAGGTCCTCGAGTGGTCAAGTATCCACCCCTAAAAACCCGGCTCCTCTATTTGCAAGACATTAACAAATGAGAATCTTCTAAAGGCTAAAACTATCTTTTAAGGCTTTTTTGGGAGTTAGGAGGGGAAGAGAATAAAAGAGATTAAAGGGAAGGGAGAGCAAGGAAATGGAGGAAAATGAGGGAAGTTTATTTCTTCTTATTTGAGAGTTAAAAATATATTAAGAGAGGGAAATGAGTTAATAAGATATTTTTACAATTTTGTCCTTACTTCAAAAATTAATACACTCTATATTTTCAAATAAAACTTAATTTTAAATTAAAAAAATTATATAATTTTCACATTTAAAATTATTTTCTCTCTAAAAATTATTTTTCTTACTCTAAAATTCTCTACGTCACATTATATTTGAATTAAAATACTAAAAAATTAATATATTCTATATTTTACAAATAAAACTTAATTTTAAATTAAAAAAATTATATAATTTTCACATTTAAAATTAATTCTCCATTTAAAATTATTTTCTCTCTAAAAATTATTTTTCTTACTCTAAAATTTTCTACGTCACATTATATTTGAATTAAAATTATAAATCATATATATAAAAGTAAATCACTCATATCAAAATAATGTAATTGGAAACAATAAAAAAAATAATTTATATAGAAAATTCTAATATCATCAAATAAAATTTTGCATTCACTCCATTACTTTGTGATTACAAATTATATGGCTATTTCTGTTTGTAAGGTGCTTGGTCTCCCTATTTTATATCCTAATTTTGATTTCGTATCATATTCTCACTCTTTTCTCAGCAAGGATTAAAACTAGATTGGAATCCTCTGAAATGCATGCCCAATTTACAACAATTTAATTATCTCTACCCCCATCAACTTAGTTGAGTCCATCAAATGTTTATTATCGTGATTGTTACATAAATGGACCTTGGGGCAGAACTCCTAACTTAATCTCCTGTTTTAACAATGGATAAACAACTAGGCACTAAAATCCACAAGTGAATCAAATATTCATGACTGAATGGCATGACAGTGTTTAGAAAAGTAAAAAAATACAACGATCAAGGTTTAGAAAAGTAAAACCTGAACCAAATAGGAGCTTTCACTGTTGGACAAAGCAACAATGTTGGACGAAGCTTCCACTGCACCATGAAGATGAGGTGGTGGAGGTGTTGCGTTAGCCGCCGCCGCTCAACCACTACGAAGCTGCCGCTCAGCCGCTGCGTGATGAAGAATATGGGAAATGGGAAACCTAACTGGCCTAAGTGCAAGCAAGAACAAACCGCGTGCTTTTGTTGATGGGTAGAATAGTAATTTTAATTATTTTTCCTTCTAAAAACCCTCAAATAGGGGGGACAATAATTTTTAGACTTTAGAGGATTTCAGAGGAATTTTAAAAATCCTCAAATCTTTTTCCTCAAAAATTAAATCTCCCAAACAAGGAGATGTCACCACCTAAACCTAAACCTTTCTCTTCCCTCCTTCCCCTCTAAAATCTCTCTCCCAAACAAAGCCTAAATGACATGAACAATACTCTTTGTTACATGAGAACCGCGCAAATGCGAATAAAATATTTTATAGCAACTATGGCGTTTCAACTATAATCCCAAACTCTGGAAAAAAAAAGTTATAACCCTAAACTTTATAATAATTTGATTTTGTCACGTTTGTTTTTATCTCCTTTTTCGAACCGATAACGGAGTGTGACATTATTACGAATTGGGTAACAATAAAAACCTGCTCTTAAGGCCCGAACTTTTTCTTTATAAAGAGTTCTAGAATTTTCAATTTCTTCGTATCTCTGTTTCATATCACGAATTCACGATGGAGGACCACGAGGACCAAACTCACCCACTTCTCACGCTGTGACACCACACACCCGACTCCGCCGTCGTCTTCACGGAGAAATCCGATGACATCACTCCGATCGCCGGCGTCGGCGACTTTGCCAGAGAGTTCTTTGCCAAGTCGAAGAAGCTCTGGTACCTCGCCGGCCCCGCCATCTTCACCTCCGTCTACCAGTACTCCCTCGGCGTGGTCACCCAAGTCTTCTACGGCCACGTCAACACCCTCGCCCTCGCCGTCGTCTCCGTCGAAAACTCCATCATCGTCGGCTTCTGCCTTGGCATCACGGTACGCAATCTCACCGAGTTATACACATATACTCATTTGGTCTCTTCACACGTACAATTTCTACGTTTTAATTCTACGCATACACACTTTTTTAACTTTTTTAAGTACTTATGCGTACACTTTTTCATTTTAGTCTTTAATTTTGAAAGACAGATATTAAAAACAAAATAATATATATATATATACAGACTAAAATAAGTCATTTCTAAGTATAAAATTGTAAAAGTATAGAGGTCAAATGAATATATTATGACTGTAATTCATCACAACTGTAATTGCGTTTGTATCAAAGATTAAAATTCTATACTTTACATATCCATATAATTGATTCTTGAATTTTTAAAATAGGCCAAAGTGTTTTAATTTGAATCATTGTTATTTGACTTACAATGGCAAATATCGCAAACAAAACCACAACCGTGATTCAACTGAAATTTAGAATTATGATAATAAACCTGCAAAAAAACCAAAAAAATACAATTTAAATAAAAAATTACGAATTTGGATCAGTCCACAAACTATTTACCAATCTGGGGCAGCTGGTCATGCCCAGTTCTGGGCGTGACCAGCCTGTATAAATGCCCCCGGTTTTCAGTTTTCCCTCATTTCTGACCGTTGCACGTTCTTTACTCGAGTTGCAGAAGTATAGTGTGAGTGATTTTGCAGCGAAACTCTGTCAATAAGTAAGTTATTTGATTAATTGTGTATATTAGTTAATATATTATATTATAAAATTGTTAGTGTTTAGGGTTTAGTGTTGATGTTTCTTATGGTGTATAACTTAGTTTAGTTTAGGGTATACGGGTTAGGGTTTAGGGTACACGTTTGGGGTATAGGGCTTACAATTTAGTGTTTAGTGTTTGGAGGGTATGGGTTAGGGTTTACATAGTAGGGTTTACGGATTAGGGTTTAGGATCGAGGGTTTAATGGTGAATGGTTTAGGGTTTAGGGTTTAGGATTGATACGCCTAAGGGTTTAGGGTTTAGGGTTTAGGGTTTAGGGTTTAAGAAGATATTCTAACACAGTTTTTTGGAATTTGTGTGTGCAGCACAGCTCAGCGAAGAAGTGATTGTTTTTGTTGAGTGGAAGAAATGAGTTCAAGTGGTGACAAGTCTGTACGTGTTGTGTTATTTTATAGTGGAAGGAAATTTGAAGGGAGAGAAGGTGTTGTTTTTGAAGGGGAGAAACGGCAGACACGTTTGAAGCGAAGCTCGACAATGAGTGATTTACATCAGAAGATTAGGCAAAAATTAGCTCTGCAAGACAACCAAAGTATGATATAGATTACGGGGAGATTATGGCAACGTGAACATTACATGGGTTTTCAAGTTGTGGACGACGAAGACCTAGAATTGCTGATTAACGAATTTTTTAAACTGCCAACGAGAGATTTTATAGAGCTATACGTGGACTTTGGTGTAGTAGATGATGTTTTACCCATTAGGTCAGTTCCTGTAAATTCTGGAAAGCCTACATCATCATATGCTGCTTCACCTGTAAACGTGTCTGAGGAAGATTCACATGACCCAACTTGGGTTATCGATGACGATGAAGAGGATGACGATGATGAAAACATTGCAATGGAGGATCGTCTTCTTGAAGAGGATGCTAGTGCGTCGGATAATGATGACGATGCTGGTGTGGATGCGACTGGATTCCAAGCAGACACTGGTGTGGGGTCGTCTGGAATGCATCATCATCCCGACGTAGGATGTTCACAATCAAAACGACCTGATGAAGGTATGTAACATGACTAAAATGAATTATGAAGTCATGTAAAGTTTGTATATTTGTATGTTTTAATATTTTAGTGTGCATGCTATATTTATTCAACTACTTTTGTATTTGAAGGTGCTGAAGTGACTCCTTTTTGGGATGGAATTCCTCACTACACATATATTGATTGGAGTCATCCAAGCGAAGAAGAATCTTTTACCGGTTCCGGTTCGGGTTCAGTGCAGGGTCCATGGCAATTAGGGGATACGTTGTTTGTTAAACAAGAATTTGCCTCCAAAAAGGACGCACAGATGTAAGCGGAACCTGATGAAGGAGCATCAAGAGGCATATGTGGTTGAGAGCAAGCCTAACAAGTTCAGCATGAGGTGTATTGCTCATAACGAGGGTTGCCCATGGAGGGTTAGGGTCATTAAACCGGCGTTCAGTGACAAGTGGATTGTTTCAAGATGGGGTGGCAATCACAACTGCCTTAACGACCATATTTCATAGGGTCATAGACAGCTTGATGCTGATGTTATTGCTTCAATTGTAGTAGGTGCGTGTGTTTAAAATTTTCTCTATATGTGTTGAATAATGGTTAAAGTTAATGTGAATGTTACTTTTGCATTGTTAGGAATGATCAAGGAGGAACTGTCTGTTTCGATTGCATTGGTTCGGGAAAGGATCACCCATAAATTTGGATTCAGAGTTTCATATCGTAAGGCCTGGTTTGCGAAGCAGAAAGCAATGACAATGATTTACGGGAATTGGGAAGAATCATATGCATTTTTGCCCAGGTGGTGTGGCTACATGCTTCGTTTTGCACCAGGTTCTTTTTATGATATTCAAACCAATGATTATTTTGTGGAAAATCGACTGGTATGGGGAAAGCGTGTGTTTCATCGCATGTTCTGGATGTTTGGACAGTGTTGCCAGGCATTTAATTTTTCCAAACCAATGATTCAGATTGATGGCACTCATTTGTATGGGAAGTATACAGGGAAATTGTTGATTGCCACAACCCAGGATGGCAACAACGAATGTCTGCCACTGGCATTTGCCATAGTCGAGGGGGAGACCTTGGAAGCCTGGTCATACTTTCTTGCTAACATTCGTTTTCACGTTACTCAAAGGCAAAACATTTGTCTCATTTCAGATAGGCACCGCAGCATACTATCTGCTGTGGCGAATCATGCTGGTTGGCAACCCCCTTATGCTCATCACGTGTTTTGCCTCTGTTGTATTGCCAGTAATTTTAATCAAAAGTTCATAAATCAACACTTGAAGAAGACGCTGATGAATTTAGGTATGGTTAACAATGATGGCATGATATTAAAATGTTTCATGTGTAAGTAGATTAGTGTTAATGGGATGATTGTTTTGCAGGTTATACTCCCTGTATGATTGATTTTGAGGTGGCGTTAGCACGATTTCGTGATAGCAGCCCTGAGGTTGCAGAATGGATTGATAACATCCCCAGGGAAAAGTGGACGCGTGCATATGATGTAGAGGGGAGGAGATTTGGCCATATGATGACAAACTTGTCTGAATCAGTCAACCTGATGTTGAAGGGAGCAAGGAACATGCCTATAACTGCTTTGGTGAAACACACGTACAGCAGATTGGTTGAATATTTTGTAACGAGGGGTCAGGCGGCTATTTCACAGGTTGAGGCTTCAACGCGACATTGCAGAAATGTGGTTGATGCTATGAGGCATAACCAGACCGTTGCTACAGGCCACCATGTACGCACTTATAATCTTGAGAGGACACAATTTAAGGTGGTGGAGGGCTGCGACAGGTCATATTCAGTCAACCTTGGACAACGGTTTTGTCAATGTGGCAAGTTTAAGGCCTTCAGATACTCATGCAGTCACGCCGCAGCAGCTGCTTTACATGTTCGTCAGAATCCTTTTCAGTATGTGGATGATGTGTTCCTCGTAAGTAATTTGGTGTAGGCTTATTCAATCCCATGGCAGCCAATTGGAAATGAAGGTGCCATTCCACAGAGTAACGGTCCAGTTATCATACCCAACAAGGAAATGTTGCATGGAAAGGGTCGTCCAAAGGTGACCAGAATTCGTAACGAAATGGACGAAGTTGAAACCAGTCAAAGACGCAGCAGATGCGGAATTTGCAAGGCTATTGGACATAATCATAGAGCTTGTCCTAATCGTCGTGCTGTTTCATGATTTTAGGGTCATGTTTGTAATATTAACTGTATTAAAATGTTTTGTATTTTAGGGATGACATTATGTTTCAGACTATGTTTACCATTTCATCATCTTCATTAATTCGCATAACAAAGTTGTTTGACAACACGTTTAACATTAATTAAGAAAACAACATTAATTAAGAAAATAACAACACAAATTAATAATTTCACATATCTGGTGTAGCACATATGTCTTATTCCAATTTGGGTACGGGTTTGCTAAAAATAGCTAAGATGTGTATTGGAGAAAAATGTTTCCAGTAGTTGGATTCAACTAACACCTTGAAGATGTCTTCATCGCTTAGCAACTCTTTTATGTGATATTCGATCGTGTTGTCTGAATAAGCGTGATGCGCTGGCTGTCTAAAAAATAGTTTTCTAACCACCTGTGACTTGTGGATTCCATAAGGGGGAATTCCAACAGGCGCAACTTGCTTGACTAGATCCTTCAGTGTTTCAATGTTGCAGCCTGAAGGAATGTCAAATCTGATTGGATTTGTTCCTGTGAATGCATATCCCACAAAACCGCCTTGTCGTGGTATGTTCCACTTGCCGTTGTAATATAGCATTGCATCATGTGTTGGGACCATGGTGGATTGAAGCAGGTTGAGTATACCCTCAGGCGTTCTGCTTATGGTGCATAATATTTCTATAGGTCCAATGCTCGACATTTGTTCATTGAACATTAACATTACGCAAACATCATTATCATTTGTAAGTTGAAAAGAATGAAAAAAAACATTGATCACCTGCATGTAGGTTTGGCTGTCTGTAGTAGATTTCATCAACAAACTGGTTGCCGCTTATCATAAGGGTGTCACTGATCCTATGCTTCAGTGTTTCAAAAGAACACTGATCGAGAACCCGCATTGGTATTGGAGAGGGACATTCAAAATAAACACCGCTTTCGTTGTGTTTCATTGATCCATTTGGATAAATGAAGGCTAATTTTGAGTTATGAATGGTCTGGCTGCTTGTTTCTGCTAAGAATGCCATAGAAAAACAATGTCAGAGTTACGGAGGCAAGTATTCAGATTGAGGGAGTTGTCAATGCAATTTGTGTGGGATGGTCAGCCTTATATAAGGTTCAATGATGCCCAAATGTAGGCGTGACCCCCTTTTCTATCACGCCTAACTTCGGCGTCTTCAGTGACGCCTCCATTTGTTGGGCGTGTCCGGTCACGCCCTATTTGGGCGTCTTCAGTGGCACCTCCATTTGTTGGGCGTGTCTGGTCACGCCCTATTTGGGCGTCTTCAGTGACGCCTCCATTTGTTGGGCGTGTCCGGTCACGCCCTATTTGAGCGTGTGCAGTGACGCCTCCATTTGTTGGGCGTGTTCAACCTCTAATGACGGTCCTTATACTACAATATAAGTTACACAGGTTAAGAAGTTAACCAAAAACAAATTGGTGCATAAAGTGCATAAAACTCTTATAAATTTATGAAGTACAAATAAATTTCATAACCAAAAAAAAAAAATAAACACAAATGTAAATACACATAAACACTACGACGACTCAGGTGGCCACCGATGATTACGCGCCATACGATCAGGCAACACCCGCCTACCATACTGAGGAGGGCTAGTCTGAGTAGGGTCAGCCTGAGTAGGAGCAGCCTGAGGAGGGGATGCCTGAGAAAGCCCTGCATCCGAAGGGCCTGCCTGCGAAGGGGCTGCATATACAGGTGGGTATGCAGTCATCGGATCCTGTGATGCTGGGCGAGGATGATCAGGAGGTGGGGTGACATATTCTGCATGTGCTGTCCAATCTACTTGACGATCCGGACTAAAATTAACCAACCTATGGAGTTCCTCGTCATCCCAGGACCCACCAGGAACGTCTGAACTAGTCCCACACTCCACTGATGTCGTGGCCAAAGTTGGGGCATAATACACATGTTGTGACCCGTAGTCTGACGGTGGAGGCATGTCACTTTGTGTACTGAACCCCTGATAGCCCATATCCGGCTGCTGAGAAGACTGGTAATAGAAAGCCTGACTGCCGTACGTGGGTCCTATCACTAGAGGCCTATAGCAACCATCAACGCAAGGCCTGGGACATAATGCGGCCAACCAGGCACATGGGGCATGACCCTCCGACGACGCTCCAGTCTGTGTCCCTCACAACGCCCACGGGGAACATCCACATACACCTGTGGCTCATGCTGAAGCTGTGATGCAGGTACATGTGGGGCTGGCTCCTCCAACCGACAGCTCTATCAAAACATGGACATAATGCGGCCAACCTCCTCGTGCAAGTAGTCCATGCTAAATCCAGGCCACTCCTGGCTGCCACTGGCACAATACAGCATCTCCAGTCCATCAAGCTACAAATTACACAACAATTCATTAGTCCAGACAATAATGGCATGAAAATAAAATTACTTAACAAATAAAATTTAAATAACACTTACACCACGGCCCATCTTCTCAGCCATCTTAGTGATGTATCGTTTCTCGTTCTCTCTGTACCAAACCATGTACTCATGGTTTGGTGACATGAACCTAGTCAGTTGGGGGGGCAGCTCTATGTGCTGGTCGCTCCTACCCCAACGTCGGATAAAGGGTCGGAGCTTACGACTCCAATTATCCATCTGTTTCCCTCGTAGGGATAGGTCATGCACGCCCTTCAACTTCCTAGGCCTTCGAGGGATGGGCTGATCCCTTCCAAATTGTCGCATGCATTGGTCAGGATGACAATGTTTAACTGTGTGGAAGCATATAATTGGCGTACTAGCCATCCACAACACTCGCTCCTGCTCAGTTGCGCCAAGGAAGTGATAGCCTGCATACGGTTTCCAAACCACCTGAACAAAACAATTAAACACACAATTAGGAAAGAACAATGATTACAACAAATGCAAATTATCCGAGTCAACTGACCAAAAATTATGTAAATAACAACACATACTGTAAGGACCCTCATTCTTGGCACCTAAGAGGGGACTTGGGTGTGTGCTGATGCAGGACCAGAAGGTTGTTGCCTATGCTTCCAGGCAACTGAAGCCTCATGAAGAGTCATATCCTACTCATGACCTGGAGTTAGCAGCTATGGTGTTTGCTCTGAAGATATGGATGCACTACTTGTATGGTGCCAAGTTGATTGTGTTCAGTGACCATAAGAGTCTCAGATATCTCTTTGATCAAAAAGAGTTAAATATGAGACAGAGGCGTTGGATGGAGTTCCTGAAGGACTATGATTTCGAGTTGAGATGCCATCCAGGCAAGGCTAATGTGGTTGCTGATGCCTTGAGCAGGAAGAATGTGACTGCTGCATGTTTGATAATCTCTGATTGCAAGCTGATAGAGCAATTCAGAGACATGCACCTGACTGTGACAGAAGGTGCACGTGGTCTGGAGATGAGCAGGACCACAGTGGATAATGAACTGATCAGGAGGATCCGAGAAGCTCAGTAGCAGGATGAGGATGTGAGGGCCATGATTGGCCAGCAGCATGTTTCCTGGGAGGATCAGGACTTGGTGAGATACCAAGGTCGTGTTGTAGTGCCTAAGGGCGAGCTGACAGATGTCGTCCTATCTGAGGCACATCAGGGCCAGTTCAGCATTCATCCAGGAGCCACCAAGATGTATCATGATCTGAAGAAGAGTTTCTGGTGGCCAAGGATGAAGAGGGACATAGCTGAACATGTGATCAAGTGTTTAGTGTGTCAGAAGGTGAAGATTGAGCATCAGAGACCTTCAGGTCTGCTTCAGCCTTTAGAGATCCCTGAGTGGAAATGGGACAGTATTTCCATGGATTTCGTGGTGGGATTACCGAAGACTCAGAGTGGATACGATTCCATCTGGGTGATTGTGGACAGGCTGACCAAGTCTGCTCATTTCTTGCCTTTGAGATCTGACTACACTACAGAGAAGCTGGCCCAGTTATATGTCAGGGAGATTGTGAGACTGCATGGAGTCCCTGACAGTATCATCAGTGATCGAGATCCGAAGTTCACCTCAAGGTTCTGGGGTGCGCTTCAGGAGACTTTTGGGACCCAGCTCAGACTCAGTACGGCCTATCATCCTCAGACAGATGGTCAGACAGAGAGGACCATCCAGACTATGGAGGATATACTGAGAGCTTGTGCTTTGGAGCAAGGTACTAGCTGCGACAGATATCTACCTCTGGTGGAATTTTCATATAATGACAGTTTTCATGCCAGTCTGGGCATGGCACCCTATGAGGCTCTATATGGCCGTTGGTGCAGGACTCCAGTATGCTGGACAGAGGTAGGAGAGAAGCAGTTACTTGGACCTGAGATGGTTCAAGAGACCTCTGAGCAGATCAAGATGATCCGAGACAAGCTGATGAAGGCTCAGAGTCGACAGAGAAGTTATTATGATCAGAAGCACAGACCCTTGCAGTTTGAAGAGGGTGATCATGTGTTTCTGAAGTTATCTCCAGTGACGGGCGTAGGACGAGCTTTGGGTGTGAGGAAGCTGAGTCCTAGGTTCATTGGTCCATATCAGATTCTTGAGAGGATAGGACCAGTGGCATACAGGCTAGCTTTGTCACCCCAGTTGTCAGGGCTTCATGATGTCTTCCACGTATCCCAGTTGAGGAAGTATGTAGCTGACCCCTCATACGTGGTAGAGCCTGACACCGTTCAGATCAGAGAGAATTTGACGAGTCCTACACGACCCTTGAGGATTCTGGACCGGATAGAAAAGCAGATCTGCAGTAAGACCATTCCCATCGTCAAGGTACAGTGGGAAGGCAGGACGCCTGAGGAAGCAACTTGGGAGCGGGAGCAAGAGTTGCTGTAGAGGTATCCCGAGTTGGCTAACAGGTATGATTTTGAATTTTTGCGGACAAAATTCCTAAAAAGGAGGGGTGAATGTAAGGACTCTCATTCTTGGCACCTAACCCCGCGCGATAGCGCCGGGATTCACATGAGAAAACCCTATGGAGGGTACGGCACAGATGGCGCTAGGGCTGGCACTGATCGCGCCAGACCAACTGGAAGCTGACACTGGGAGCGTCAAGGTGGCGCCAGGGGCGCCAGAGGTTTTCTAGCCGGCGTGGGTCACGCCAGAGACCGCGCGGTTAGCGCGGGAAGTGGCCTGGAAAACCAATTTTCTTTGGATTTCCACGCGGCCAGCACCACGGTTGGCGCGGGTAGCCCCATTTGTTTTTGGAGTTAACGCTGGTAGCGTCACGGTTCACGCTGATAGCGCCAGTAGTGCCCTGGAAAATCAGCTTTCTCTGGATTTTCACGCGGATGGCGCCAGAGGTGACGCGGGTGGCGCCACAGGTCTCGGGAAGTTGGCGCTGATGGCGCGGGGTTGGCGTTGTTAGTGCCGGATCACCGCCATTGTGGCGCGGACCGCGCCAGAGGTGGCGCGGATCGCACCAGTGTTCGGGCAGGCTGAGTATAAATTGGTCAAAACGCGAAAATGGAGGGGATTTCAGCCTTTTCTTCTTCCTCCAGCCCAAACCTCCATTGATGCTTGCCCCAAGCTTTCTAAGACCATGTTTAGGGACCAAAATACCGCTCTATGACCTTTGATTGTGAGAAAAACCCTTGAAAGCTAGAATCCTTCACTTGTTTTCTTGAAAACCCCTTGAGAGTGAGAGTTTGTATTCTCAAGTGAGAAACCTCAGAGAACTTGAGAGTGGACGAGACTCAAGGCTTGGAAAGGACAATCGAGCTTGAGGAAGCTGTCTTGAGATCTTCTGAGTCGCCACTAAGGTAAGAGACTCAAGTTTCTCCGTTTAATTTTGATCCTGGGGGTTTTTAGGAATAGTGACCCATATGAACTGGGGCTAGAATTAGCCCAGGGTCCTGTTGAGAGATGTGATCAGAGCGAAGAATAGATGAAGGATTAGCTTTCAGTTTTTGATTATGATGACTTTGAATCTTGGCTCTGTATATGCCTGTGTGACTTGGGTAGAGTCACTTGTTGATGGTTCTCTGATAGGCTAGAGCCTTGATTGTGTTGTGTTGAGCCCAAGTGGCTAGTTGAACGAGACTTGGAGTGAGACTCAGTCTGTTCTATTGATAATTGAGGAAACTATGATATGTATGATCGTGTATTGAGTCCAGATGACTCAGAGGCTTGGCATTCAGCCTTGGGGGACCTTGAATGGTCTGTGGACGGCCATGTGTGGGGCAGAATATGACTAAACCCTAGGATAGGGGTATTCTGATATAATATGTTTTGTGACTTGTATGCCTGTGATCTGGTTTTGATATGAAATTACTTATGCCTTGATTAGGCATTGATTCTGAGACTGTTGGTGGCGGGAGCCACAGACCTGGGAAGGAATTGCGAGCTGAGACCTTACCAGGTAAGTTCAGTGTTCTCTGGGGATGAATTCCCGCTTTGGTTGCACACCACACCCCTGGGGAGTGTTGGTCATGATTCATACTGCATGCATTGGCTATGACATTGTTATGTTGATTTATATGTATCTGCATTGGATATATGCATGCTGTGATTGAGATATATGTTGGCCAATAGATAAATACCGGCGTTGAGGAGCTCCGCCGTGTATTTTGGGCGTTGAGGAGCTCCGCCCGTGGCATTGAGGAGCTCTGCCACATCATGACAGGTACTGACGTTGAGGAGCTCCGTCAGGGCGTTGAGGAGCTCTGCCAAGCATTGAGGAGCTCTGCCACCTGTCATGAGCTGAGATTATGATATTGATTTGATATGATGAGGGCCAGAGGGCCAAGCCAGTGGGCTATGATTTCTATGTGATCTGTATGTATGTTGTGAATCTGTGAGCCAGGGTGGGAATGAGTTCCCAAGGACCCTGAGCTTACTGAGATATGTTATCTCACCCCGTGTGGGGGTTTTTCTATGATTTCAGGTGACCTTGCTAGAAGAGAAGACCGGTCTCAGGGCAAGAGGCCCAGCAGAGACTAGGTTGTTTGACAGAGAAGCGGCATGGAGAGCTTGAAGGCTCTATTTTGATTATGTTTTGATGTATAGTTCTGTATACCCTCGAGGAGGGCTGTTATTCTTTTGTATTCACCACAGAGAGGTGTGAACTCTGATGTATATATGTACAGAACTACTTGAGTTATGATATGAGGCTTTCCCTGAGTATATATTTGTTGTATATGTGACTATCTGCCTAAGTCTTGTAGTTATCTGTCTTTATGATGTTTGAGATGAAAAACTGGATCAGTAGGGGCGTGATAGATGTATGTTTTGTGTGTGAGATGCTTTATATTTGTGATTCCATACATAATGTATCAGGAAAAGCGATTCTGTGCTTCCGCTAAGTTTTATAAACTATGTTTTATGCGCTAATCTGATATTATTAATGATAACACGTCGGAGGCCTACGGGGTGTTACATGTACCTCATCCCGAGCAAGGGAATCTAATGTTAGCCGATACCAGGGAAGGTCGTGTGGTTTAAACTTCCCTAAATCATTAAACCTAATTTGAAAATAAATCACATTAGACTACTTATAAAAAGACTCATCAATAGCTGCATAATAAAAGAAAATAACAATGCATACCTGTGGCCGTAATGCCACTCTTGATGGGTAGGCTGAGGTATAGCTGAAGCAATGGGTGGGAATCTGAGCCACGCCCATATCTGCAAAAGCACGTGACACCCACCGGTGTCACTCCTATCTGGATCTGTACACTCCCACATTTGCCTAAATAAATGTGCGAGGACTGCAGACCCCCAGCTATACCTGGCTATATTTGTCATCTCCCCTGCCAGCAAAGGGACATAGCGACAACCGACAGTGCTTCTGCCGGATCTGTCAGGTAGAAGCCATGCTCCAATCATACGCGCGATGTGAGCCTTCAAAAACCTTATGACTTCAACCAATTCGCTCCCCACGTCGCTCTAGTGCGCATAATTCCTATCAAAGTAGGACAGGCGCAGGAATCCTCCTCTTAGCTCAGCCTCCTGAGCAGGATGACCAAAGACCTCCTCGATGATGGTGGGCCAGTAGCCGGACGTCACTCCGGTCACAACGTTACCATCACTGCCTAAACCTAATATATCAGCCACGTCCTCCAACGTGATGGTCATCTCTCCCTGTGGCGTGTGGAATGTATATGTCTCTGGCCTCCACCGCTCAACCAAAGCACTGATAAGTGCAGGATCGATCTGAAGTTAAGTTTAAAATAATTAATGCGTATGCAAACATATAAATAAAAAACATTTATAGGAATTACTTCATGTGTACCATTGTTCAATTACAAAATTTATACCTGAATATGTCGCATCTGTGCGACATGTAAGAATCATGCCTGCCCTAACATCACCGCAACGATTGCAGGAATATCGTTGCAGTCTGGGCCCCCTGTAATCTTACCGCGCCTCATCTTTAACACACGACATTTATCCTCGTTCCACACAGCCTGTGAAACGTGCGTTCTCTGGATACGCCTCCGCAAAACCCCCCATTTATACGGGGAAGGCACAACATGGGTCATCAGATCCATTACGAAACCCTCGTCATCTGATCCAGACCATGAAGACGCCGAAGATGATGAATCAGCCATCTATGAGACTATTTTAATATAATAAAAAAAATATTTTAGTTAATAAACAAAACTAGTGTAATGTGTTAGCAATACAAATAAATAACCTAAACCATAAACTGAAGTATTTAAATTTATTTTTTAAAAAAATTGAAAAGTAAATCCTAAATACGTAAATTATTGTACGTAACCAGTAAACCGTAAACTTATTTAAGCCTGAAGTAGATTGTCATTAAATTTGAATAATTTTAGGTTTAGTAGATTATAGAAAATCGCTAACCCTAGGGAATAGTGTTTAGACTGGTTTAGAAAACGGCTTCATTTGGTGTGCATATCAGAAATCTGCGGGTCTTTGGATTTGCAATGAAAATGACAAGTGGGTATGGGATAATCCCAATTTTGATGATGAATTAGAACCCTTTGCTCGCTGCTTGAGAGTCTCAGAGTTGGTGGGTATGGAGTGTATACAACAGTACTCACCAAATCA
>PYAF01001232.1:513804-537759 GCA_007407185.1 Glycine tomentella | reverse complement strand
ATTTTACTTGTAATTACAAGAAAACTCCTAAGATTATGTTTATCACTTTTATAAAATTTTCTAATCACTTGAATAGCTTAAGTTGAATTTTATTTAAAATGTGTTTGAAGTGCTAAAAATTCCTCTAGATAGTGAATTATAATTTTCTAATCATCCTTAAATATTTCTTTCAATCCATCAAAATATTGGGGTGTTACACCCTTCTCTAGTCCTAAGCAAGTAGAATCCAATTACAATAGCCAATTACAACAAAAATTGTAAACAGAATTACAATCAATAAGTTAAGGAAAGAAACAACCTGATGATCCAGTGAATGACATGCGTATGAATGAACAATTCAGGTTGAAAGACAAAAACAATCTCAGAATATTATTCTTCCTTAACCTTTGAAAGAGACTTCTTGCTTTAAAGAACTACTCAAAAACCCATGAATGTTTTAGTACAAGAAAAAACTCATAGAACCCAGAAAAATCACTTTGAAAGTGTTTAGAAAGCTTGTGTATGCTCAGAATACGAATTGATCAAGTTACAAAACAAGTTGAGCCAAGGTTCTATTATAACAAACTTTTGTAACTGTCAGTAATCAATTAAACGTGCCATATAATCGATTATTTAACTCATGTAATTGATTAAATTAACCTTGTAATCGATTAAAGTGTTCAACACAATTTCTGGACATGAGCAACGAACAAAATAATCGATTATTCCGTCTTGTAATCGATTAAGACATGAAGTTTCGAAATATCAAAATACACTATGTAATTGATTACGATCTTTGGTAATCGATTAAATCAGGAAGTTTTATAAAATAGAATGAACTAGGTAATCGATTATGATATGTAGTAATTGATTAAAGCAGCAGATCTTGTAAGCATTTACATATAGTGTAATCGATTACTGAATTTGGTAATCGATTAAGACATGAAAATGACTTTTTCATTTAAGTCTGCGTAATCGATTACAACACTTTGGTAATCGATTCTTCCAGCACTACTTAAAATCATATACAGTTGTGTAATCGATTACTACCTATTGGTAATCGATTAAAGTGTTCAATAAGGCAGTTTATATGAAAAACAAAGGTCAAATAATCGATTAAATCAGTACAAAAACCATTTTTCCAAAAATCTTTGATTCAAATTAAAACCTTAGTTAAATGTTAAAAGTTTTGTTTGATTTTCATGAAAAACACTTAATTAAATCAATGAATGAATGAATGAACGAATGCATGGAGCAATCATATATCTTTCCTTTTATATAAAATTTTCAAGTCTTCAAGCATGTTGAAAGTTGAAAACTAATCTTATATCAAAGACTTCCAAACTTCATGAAACTCCCCCTGTATTCAACAAAAATATGTTGTAGTTAAGTAATGAAAACAAACAAATTTCTGGTAGTTTTGTAAGCATGTTAAAATAAAAAAAATTGTGTTTGTTTTCAGAAAATAATAATAATTAAAATATGTTTTTATTAATGAAAATTTTGTTAGAAGTTTGAGTTGGTCATTGAAGTAAGATGGTATGAAAACCAAAGGATGAAAAGAAAAGATTTTTGGAGATATTGTTAAATGTTGATAAGATAATTAAAATAGTGTAAATGAACAATATGTAGTGCTTGTTTGAAAAGGTAAGATGAATGTAAAAAATGGATGGTACAGCAGAAATTTGTGAAGGTAATATAGTGATAGGATATTTAATTGAGAAGTTTAAAAGTGTGATTGCAGAAATTTTTTGACTATGTAATTATTTATGAGTGACATGATTAAAATGTATGATTAAAGGGTTGAGGGTTAGGGTTGGGAATAGGTCAGGCTAGACTAGGATTTGGCAGGCATGAGCCTGACCTGCATGACTATGCCAAAGCCCAAGCTTGGTTTCTAACATGTGGAGGTTAATTTATTAAGGCTGCATAAAGGTAAAATGTTTGACCTGTCCTGAAAGTCTATATACAAAAACATATCCTTTATAATTAAAAAAGGGTTATTTAAAAACTCAAATTTAGGCTTATTAATAAACAGGGCAGGTCAAGTCCTTGACAGATTGTTTAGCCTATTTCCATCCGTAATCAGGATATCCAATTAGGAGAAAGTAGCAAATAGTTATAATTAATTGTAAATATGAAGTAGCAAATTAAGAGATTGTAGCAAATAGCAAAGTAGCATATTGTGGCCTATTTAATTTTTAACCAAATTTTAAATTAATTAATTTTTTATCTTAATATATTAAATGGTTAAGAAAAAAAAATACAAATCTCTAATGTTAACGGATGCTAATATTATTATCATAGGTGCCACACTTCTCCCATCATATGCAAGTTGTGCAAATCCTGTGTAGTTTCTACACAATTGTACTACGCATCATTATCTTAATTTATATTAAATGATGTAAATAATAATAATAAAATGTTATTTGTGCAATAACTTATAAAATAAATTATACAACTAAAAAATAAAGATTAATAAATAATTAGGGGTCATAGATACAAAAGAAAGTGTTATTATATAAAATTTTATTTGAATAACATAAAAGTTTGTCATCATAAAATTTGGCAATCAAATTATATGTACCACACTTAAGGGTATATTTGGTTTAGAAACATAAGTGAAAGAGAAAAAAATTGAGATTATTTAATAGAAAAAGATAAATAAAAGAGGATAGAAAGGAAAAAATGTAAATCTAAAATGATTTAAACATCCTTAGTAAAAAATATAATTTAATCATTTTGGTATCTAATTAAGTTTAACTCTAAGCTTGTGTTTTCCTACTTCCGCAAAAAAAATGACAATTTAAAAAAATAGTGAGCCTCATATTATATTTCAATTTTGTTTCCCCCTTGTTAAAGCTACATTAAGCTCAAAGATGAAAAGACTCACTGTGTTTATAACAATGTTTGTTAAAATTAATTTTGAATAAAATTAATTTTATGAAATTAAGTAAAATTTCAGGTATTCATACTAATTTACTGATAAAAATTACTCAAAATTAGATTCTAGATTAAAGCATCTTTGAGTAGTTTCTTTGTTGGATCCAAACATTGTTTAATTTTTTTATTATTTGAGTAATTTAATATAATTTAAAAAGAAATAATTTAAAAAACGTTGTTATTAGTTTAATATTTTTTTTATTTGAGTAATTTGAAAAGGCAAATAAATTTGTTTATATATTAAGTAGGAAATTACAAATTTTTATTCTTAAACATAATTTAAAATTGTTAGTTAATTTATTTTAAAAAATATGCAATTTTAAAAACCATTTAAAGTTGTTTAAAAAATAAAAAAAAATGAATAATTAAATTAAAACAAAAAAGGGAAGTCGTGCAGCATCACACGACTTCAAAGTTGTGTAGCTCCACACGACTCCCAATAAAAAAGAAAAAAATGGAAAAATTGAAAAAAGGAAATAAATAAAAATATTGCTTGATTAATTTGTTTGGCTAATTTATTTAATAAATATAATAATAAATAAATTTTAAGTTGTTTGAAAATTAATAAACTGGATAGTAAAATAATTTAATACATATATAAATTTAATTATTATAATATATGAAATAATGATATTAAATTTGTTTGCTTCCTTTATGTATATAAATTAAATTATTGTAATTTATTATATTAACTTTATTAGTTTTTAAAATAATTTTGTAATTGTCGTTATTAATTTTAAATTGCTAATTTGGATAGAAATATTGTTTGAATAATTTCTAGTTTTTTAAATTTAATTAATCTAAAATTATATTAGATGAATAGCTGATATATTAAAACCAAATAAAAAACACATTTAATAATTTCATAACATTAATTAAATATGTTGCCGAAAAAGATTAAATAAAGTTGTTTAAAAAAGAAAAAATTCAATAATTAAAATAAAAAAATTAATTTGACAAATAAAATTTAAATCTTAAGTTGTTTGAAAATTAATAAATTGTATAGTTAAATAATTTAATAAATATATAATTTTAATTATTAATTTATAAATTTTTTAAATTTTCTTTTAAAGTTTAAAAGTCATAAAAGTATATACGACTTTAAGGTCGTATATATATTTACTACTTGTTTTATTTTTTTGCTATCTACACTCCCACTTTATAAAGTCATTTTGCTTTTTTGCTATACACCCCTCGCCCATGAGTTTAAAGTCGTCACATTACTTACGACTTTTAAGTATGTACAGTAAAAAATTGTTAAATGTACCCAATATTTGATAAGTTTATCTATAAAATTACAAAATTATTTTTGCTATTCTTTTTCCATTTTTTTCTTTTTTTCCTTTTTTATTAGGAGTCGTGTGGAGTTACACAACTTTGAAGTTGTGTGATGCTCCACGACTTCCCTTTTTTTTTCTTTTTAATTTAATTATTCATTTTTTTATTTTTTAAACAATGTTAAATGGTTTTTAAAATTGCATATATTTTAAAATAAATTAACTAAAAATTTAAAATTTTGTTTAAGAATAAAAAATTGTAATTTCCTACTCAATATATAAACAAATTTATTTGCCTTTTCAAATTACTCAAATAATAAAAAAAATATATTAAACTAATAACAATGTTTTTTAAATTATTTCTTTTAAAATTATATTAAATTACTCAAATAATAAAAAAAATAACAACATTTTTAAAATTATTTCTTTTTAAATTATATTAACTTAAATAAATAATGACAGAGAAAAGAATTATTTAATTAGTTTGAAAAAATTTAATAAAATCTTGAGATTTGGTACGAATTTAATATTTCTTTAATTAATTTGAAAAAATTAAATTAAACATGTTACAAAACTACCAGAAATTTGTTTGTTTTCATTACTTAACTACAACATATTTTGTGTTTAAAAAAATTCATTAATATTTTTATTATTCACTTTTCATATTAATTTTCATCAACTTAAACTCAAACTTCTAACAAAATTTTCATTGATATAGATTTTCCTAATCAATTAACATAATTTATATTAATATTATTTTATGCAAAAAAGATAAAATTCTAAAATCACAACTTTACAATATTACAACATCATTAATTGTATTAATTACTTAACATCAATATATTTTCTATTTTTCAAATAAAATTAATATTTATCTTATTTTTACTTTTTTTTTCTTTGCTATTCATCAACATTTATCATAATTTTTTGAAAAATAACGTTACGATTTTCACCATTATTCATAAAACTAAAACTATCAACTTCTTTTTCCAACCCTATTACTTAAAATAGACTTATTCCAATAAATAATACTGCATGACTTTAACTATATAGCCACGCGTACTTGATTTATTACATCCTTTCTTCCGTTTGGTGTTGTACCTTCAAATACTTTGCTTCCACCATTGGGACTTGGGAGACAGTTATGGTCAACTTTGAAATATATGACCCCTTTTTTATTTCTTTTTAATTTAATTATTCATTTTTTTTATTTTTTAAACAAGTTTATTTAATCTTTTTATTTAATCTTTTTAGGCAACATATTTAATTAATATTATCAAATTATTAAATGTATTTTATTTGGTTTTAAATATATCAACTATTCATCTAATATAATTTTAGATTAATTAATATAATCATATTTAAATAAATAAATATATACAAATAATTAAATATATCTCTTATTTCATATAACAAAAAAAAGTCTGCTATTACAAAAAAAATTATTCAAACAATATTTCTATCCAAATTAAAAATTTAAAATTGCTAACAACAATTACAAAATTATTTTAAAATCTAATAAAATTAATATAATAAATTACAATAATTTAATTTATATACATAAAAAAATCAAACAAATTTAGTATCATTATTTCACATATTATAAATATTAAATTTATATATTTATTAAATTATTTTACTATGTAGTTTATTAATTTTCAAACAATTTAAAATTTAAATTTTATTTTTCAAATTAAACTTACATGGGTTATTAAAAAAATTAATTATTTGTCTTTTCAAATTACTCGAATTATAAACAAATTAAAATTATATTAAATTAAACAAAACATTTTTTAAATTATATCTTATATTAATTTTACAACTACTATTATAAAATTTAACTATCATAATTAACTAAAATTATTATATTTATTAAATAAATTAGTCAAATAAATTAATTAAATAATATTTTTATCTTTTTCAATTTTTCCATTTTTTTTTTCTTTTTATTTTTATTGGGAGTCGTATGGAGCTCTACGACTTTCAAGTCGTGTGATGCTCCACGACTTACCCTTTTTTATTTTTAATTTAATCATTCAATGCTGCATAGGGGCTATAGGGATGACGTTGCCTAACTTAATTAAAAAATCGAAGATGCCGATCCTGTGCAACACTAAAAAAGCATGAATAAATCCAACGGTTCAAATTACATTCGTAAGATACGAAACATGTTTATGTTTCGTATGCTAGACCCCGTCACTTCCCGTTTTTTAATGGATATAATTATTTATAGACAAGTATATATAAGATGGATTTTCATCAGAAGCGAGTCAGGTGTTTATTGGTTTCATATAATTTTGTTTTGAAATAAAATTCTATCTAAATTTTTTTTTTCTTCTGAAAACCGAAAACTTGAATCAACCACGGTGCTGACGTTCATATATCAATTCTCAACTTATTAGCACTAGCTAAAACAAAGTACAACAAGATCATATATATATATATAGAATCCGACGACGACTTATAATAAACGCCTCTACTGGGTGGATTAGAGTGGAAATAATAGAGAAAGATAAAAGATAGAGAAAAGAAATAATAGAAGGAAATAAATTCGTGATCTTTTCTTTTTTTTATTAACCATTCAACTAATCTTATATTTTCATAAATAATGATAACAATGAAAAAAGATGAGATAGATATTAAGAAAATGATGTAGTCGTGTAGAAATGAGAAGTAATTTAGGAAATGAGTCTGTGTTTACAATTTTTCATTTTTTTTACAGTTAAAATAAAGTCCTTTGTTATATTAAAAAATATTAATAATACACTATCTCTCTTTATATATAGTCTTTTATTAAGTCAAATTTATGTGGATATTATTAAATATGTAAGTCTTATTTCCATTTTAGTGAAATTTGTACATCAATTTCAACTAATATGAAAGAACGCTTTAGAAATAACATGTGCATATTCGTGCGTAATGATTCTTCTTGTTGGATGGGGCTGTGTTTGAATGCAATCTATGCATTTTGATTTTTGACTCTGCTTCCAAACTTTCCACAAATGCTATATGTTTGGACTGTTTTTAATGATATGGCTTTTCATGTCAACACAAAAAACAAAAACTCCTAATTCCTAAATCCAAAACGCTAATGTTTTCTCTTATCCAGAGTCATATCATAGCCATAAGTATCCTTTTATAAAGATAATTTTTTCGAGTCAAAAACACCCATCGTGTAATGAGTGTATGGTGGGTCTAGCTAGCTCTTCCAAGTAGAATTTTATTTCACACGTAATGTTTAAAGTCTTACTAGTGCTTAAGAAGAATCAAACATGCATGTATAATGTACGTATCACATGAACAAACCCATAGATGATGTAAGAATTTCTAATGTAAACATTAGTAATGGGCAGGCACCCATATATATATATATATATATATATTAATATATCATTAATATAAATGAATATAGCGCAACAATCTACACGCCAACACTATATAGCACCAGGGAAAAAAATATGATGTCAGAATTTTTGCAAAGTAGTGCAACCAACCTCTCCTTTTTCACCTTGTTTGTTTTTGATATTAAACAATATTGTGCCTCATCTAGTGGTTTATATTGAATTTGCAGCATGAACATATTGGGATGGACCATCATGGTATCCTTTTGAATGAACGCAGCCGTAAGGTTTGTTCTTGCAACGCGCACCCTTCATCTGAACATTCTTCTAGCTAACATTGTATTTGTATATACACAAGTAACTAACATATATTATATATAGTTTTAAGAGTTCACCTGCAGGGCCTATGCAATATGCAATGTTAGTGTAAAAGAAATTTATACTATTAATTAAAAATTATTATTTGCATAACTTATAAGTATTAATTACAAAAGTTAATATTATATAATAATTTATAATTAAATAATTATGTAAAACTATTTTATATTATTAATGCATAGCTTGTATTCTCAAATTAATTATTTTTCCTATCTGTTTATAGTATGAGAAAATAGACTATATGCATTGTATTAAGAAAATAGACTCTATCACTCTTATCTAATCACAAACAATTTTATATAATAAATTTGTTAATTTTTATAATAATTATTTTAAAAATTATATTGATAATGATTCATTATTAGTTAACAATAGTATAAACTATTATATATTATTAGGGCATGATCATTAAAACTTGAATGATTTACCTAAATCAACCAGTGACCAAAAATTACATATGCAGTGTGAGGGTGTCAAATGAACTAGGAGCTTGTCACCCAAGAACAGCAAAGTTTTCACTTCTTGTTGCTGTGATTACTTCAACTCTGATCGGTGTCACGCTCCCGATGGTGCTGATAATCTTCCGGAACCAGTACCCTTTCCTGTTTTCACTATTTTATAAGGTAAGTATTTAACAAAAATAAATATGTTTAATATATTGAAAATATATAATACGTTTTATACTTCGTATGAAAATGAATCAAACAGTTTACAACTGCATTTTTTTACTTTCCTTTGGTAAAAGGATATAGAATTATTCTTCTTCCATGATTTGCCATTTTTTATCATTCCTTCCTAGTTCTAGTAAAATATCATTTTGCATTGGGAAAAGTCAAAGGAAATATAAAGTACTACAAAACTTAGACACGCCCAAAAAGTGCATCTGTATATTAATTTGAAACTAACAAACAATAGAAAATTAGTAACTTTGGCACGCGGCATAATTCACATGATTGAGCTTTAACCTTTTGAAACGGGGTAAAACACCATTTTAGCAAATAATAAAAGTATAAATTATTCTCATCTTAGTTTATGAAATTAAAGAAAATTAAACTAAGTTTTTAAAATATCAAATAAATATTAAAATTAATTATTTATTATCATTCTAATCCTTATATATATATGTTAATACTATTATTTAAGTCACACATTTTTTTATTTTAGACTAAATTAATTAACAAATTGTATTTTCAAATTGCTTATATTACTTTTGTTTCTTTCTCCAGGGACTAATTTTAGTTCTGTACACTTTTAGGGAACAAAATAGTGTTTTACCCTTTTGAAATGTTTGCATTAAAGTTAAATAAAAGAATAAATAAATGGGATTTGGTTTTATATTCGGGATTGAATTGAGTTTTTTTTAATTCAATTTAATTAAACTTAGGCTCTTGTTTCTAAGTGCACTTTCATATCCCCTTTCTATCTCTCAATTATTCATTATATCTTTTTTTTTCTTTAAAAAGTATACCTCTTTTGCTTTCTCGAAATGTATTTATGAAAGTACATATATCTATTCTAGAAATGCATCTTTGAAACTATGATTCGTAGTTCTGAATATATACTTTCAGAATAGTTTTATATTTTTTAATAAAATATTATCTTCCGAAGATATACTTCTAGAATAGTTATATATTTTTTTAATAAAATATCATCTAAGAATTAAAATGGTTGACGAGAAATACAAAAATGATAAATGCTTATCTTATATGTTTGTTAGTCTTATTTTCATTCTATTATTAGTGTTCTTTAAATCCTATCTAAAATCTTATTTTCATCTTATCTTTATTATTCTTTAAACCCTAATTTTAAACTATCTTCACCATATATTTATTATATAATATTGCATTTTCATCATCATTATACAATATTTTACATTTTCTTTCATGTGACAATGCATTTCAAGATATGTTCATCACTAACTTCATGTGACATTGAATCGTTAACGTAGACTTCGATTAGAAAATGAATGAACGCACAAGGAAAGAAACCATCGTCAAATACTTTGCTTTGTAATTAAGGTATATAATATTTAAAGTTAGTGATTAACGTACCTTGAAACGTAGTGTTACGTGAAGAAAAACATATAATAATGATGAAAATGTAGTATTATATAATGAATATATGGTGAAGTTAAAATTTAGGTTTAAAGAATAATAAAGATAAGATGAAAATAAGATTTTAGATCAGATTTAAAGAACACTAATGATAGGATGAAAAGAAGACTAACAAACACAAGTATAAGATAAACATTTATCATCTATTTTTTATAATTTATCATCAACCATCTTAATTCTTAAGTGATATTTTTTAAAAAATATATACCTATTCTAGAAGCATATCTCCATAATAGAAACACGTAATTCCAAAAAAATATTTCCAGAAGGGGTATACTTCTTTAAGAAAAAGGGTATAATGAATAATTGAGAGGTGAAAAAGAGGTACGGGAGTGTACTTAGGAAAATGGAGATGTAAATAGCATGTGTCTTAACCTTAATTGGATTATATTGAGTTTATCTTTTTTTTTAAAAAAAAATTCAATCCAACTTTAATTGGATTGGATTGAATTCGTTATCGGGTTGAACCATTAAAAAATTGTCACCTCTTTAAGTCTTTAAAAAAATTAAGAAATTCTCAAATTCAAAAATAGTAAGGATATTTTTAAAATCAATATTCATAAAACTATTTATATGATAAACAGATAAGAATATCATAAATATATACTCACAATATCGTTCATAAAAATTGTATTACCTTAAAATAAATAGAAAAATATAAATTCCAAAATAATGTATTACCTTGAGAATAAGATGTGTTTAGTTTAATGTTTTTATTTTAGTAATTTAATTGTATGCAGGTTGGGTTGGTTTGGTTAGATCTCAAAACCCGTCACCCAATCCAATTCTAATTAGGTTGGATTGAATTAAAAAAAAATCTAATTCAATCAAAATCCAATTCAATGACTCAATCCAACCCACAAAAATCTAATTGGGTTGGATTGGATTGGACAAATTTACAGATTGGATTCGATCCAATTACATCCCTGTTTTATGATGATTTTTAGGGGATTTGGTCTGGAATGCTGTTAGGGACTGTCTTACAAACTTGTGTTCTATTCTTCATGGTCTATAGAACAGATTGGAATAAAGAGGTGTTTTATATTTTTTGCAATGTTATTAAGGTTGTATATATATACTATAAGTTCATTACATGCTAGTAAATATGTTTAAGGTTGTATACACACACTATAAGTCTAGTAAATATGTTTAAGGTTGTAAATATACACTATAAGTATAGTAAATATGTTTAAGGTTGTATGTATATACTATAAGTCTAGTAAATATATATGTTCATTACATGCTAATTATATGTGTAAAATGACAGGCATCCCTTGCGGAAGATAGAATAAAGCACTGGGGTGGGCATGAAGATTGAAAATCGCATGCTATAGGGAAGAATGATCAAGAAACATGAAAATTTGAAAATTCTAGAAGCAGGGTGTAGCTTCTTTTATTATTTTTTTTTTCAAGCCATGACTTAGTTGTTTGTTGTTTCTCTTTCCCAAGGATCAGGTGGACGATCCTGCATTCATTTTATTCCTTAAAAAATAAATGAGTAATGTTATGTTTTCTTAATAATTCTTCTAGTGTTTTAGTATAATATTAGTATTGAAAAAAAAGTGGATAAATTTAATATCTTAAGAATATAAGCGACATCTAATTCTTTCTTCATTTAATAAATAGGTGGAATAGGGGTTCTGATGAATGGGGTATTTTTGTTTGTTGGAGTCTTTTAGGAGTTGCAAGAAGCCATAAAAGAAGGTGCAAGAAGTATAATCCGGTATTTTTGCTAGACCTTGGCCCATTTTTTTCCAATGTTGCGTTGGTGTGGTTTTCAAGTATGGGCTTGAGTTTTCTGTTGTAAAATGACCCCAAACAGATAGGAATTTGAATAATGAAAATGAAAAATAATAGCATTTTACTTTTGGTTAACATAAAAAATTTGGTGGAGATGCTAATTTCTAAATCAAAGTCACCCGTTTGAGTTTCATGATAATGAGATTAATTAAGAAAAACTTCCAAATGAAAAGAACATTCGTGCAAAAAAAATGATAAAGGAATAAAACAAATAGATGCCTTAAAAGTAAACAATGGGGCCTTTATTGTTTTTCACGTGTGGTTAACAAAGAAATAGATGCCTTATACGTGTTGACATCCAATCCTATGGATTTTAATTCAATTAATTGCGTAAATTATTACAAACTCTTAATACTTGAATTCAATACTTATGAATAAAAAATTATAAAAATATAAGATTGGAATATATAAAATAAAGCTTTAATAGTTATAAGTTTGGATGTACTTTTGATTTATATTATATTAAAAGGTGAGTATGTCTGTTTTTTTTTTACCCAAAAGTAGGATTAAGTTATTTTTTCATACTTATCTATTCTAAACCTACCTTCAAACCCATCTGCCTTTAATAAAAGGATGGATGAAAATAGCCAAACCTATCCCCATTGTCATCTCTACTTAATAGATAGAGTTATTCGTAAAGAAAAAAAGAAAATTTAAGGTTTAAAATAAAATAAAATCCATGGTGTTTATTCGTAAAACAGTAAAATTTAAAGATTAATTAGAAAATTAAAATCCATGATATTTATTTACAAAATCAATAATCTTTTTATAATTAATGGAGATAAAATTAGAATTTAAAATATCTATTAAAAATGGATAAAATTTAAGAGACTAATTGGTTGAGTTTATTTATATTATGTGTGAATATATTTATTCATGAATTGTGATGTTTATGAGGTTGATGGATCATATGATGTATTGTTTGTGCTTAGAAAGAAGATGTTAAGATAGATTGATTTGCGCTTTAATAACAAAAAATATCAAAAAGGAGGTTGTATATACCAAATAGGGGTTGTGAGTAGTAATAGTGAGCTGTCATAGGGCCAATGTCAATAAAATAAGGGAATAGCTATTGGCCTCTACCATCATTCCAAAATTTCAAAAATATCTTCCCCCACAACGCACAACAAAAATACACTTCTGTTGCACAAGTGAGTGCGAAAAACATTGTATGATCATGATTTCGTTGTACATTTCACAATGAAATTGTAATTTCGTTGTACTTTCTTTTTGCACCCCACTTGTGCACTGGAATTGTAATTTTGTTGTGTTGCTGGATGTATGGAAAAAGTACACAACGGAAACATAATTATGTTGTGCAAGTGAGGGTCAATTAAGCATGTTCAATAGAGGTTAAGATTGCTTAATGAGTTATGGCCACTAGTTATTCGGCACTCCTGTAGGCTCATCTTGCATACAAATTCTGGGGGTCCCATAAGTAAAGCGCGTTAGCTCTTTTAAGTTAAGGCGCGCATCCTCTTGCTGGGACTCCTTTACTTTACTTAAGGCATGCCCCTAATAAAGAAACTTCCTATGGCAAATGCCGATCCGCCCCCCAGCTGCATAATGTACAACAAAATCATACTTTTGTTGTACCTTCTTGAAAAAATGTACAATGAAATCATATTTCCGTTGTATATATATATAACTTTTTTATAGTTTGACAGATAGGAATAACTTATGTATTAAACCAAATTTCATAGAAATGTCTACTACATATTGAGATACACATCCATAAAATTAATTGGACACACATTCAACATTTAAAATCATTTCAATCCGTAGAAATATCTACTACATCTTGAGATCCTCTAACTAAATAAAATTATATTGAGATGAAAGCTTGCATGTGTTTCATGTAAGGTTTTTATCATGAACGAACTTCAAGTGTGCAATAGCTTCTCCATTGTGACACAATAGGAGGCAATGGACAATTATCCTTTAAAAAAAGCTACATGATCATATAAAAAGATGGAGTTAACGAATAAATCAATATTAGTTTTCAAAAGTAAATGATATCTTTAGTGGATGATATATCCTTGCACAAAGTGATTTCTATTGAAAAAGCCAATTACAAGAAGACGAGATGCAACTGGTGCAAGACTCCTAAGTGGAAAGAAGGTCAAACTTTGTAGTCTAAATAAGTCAACCAATACAACATTATACCGACTAGCAATGACATAACCTATGTCGGGAATGATCATCCACTTTGCAAAGAGGTCATTAATTCCAACAATTATTCTTCTAAGCCAAAAAATTGAACTAGTGAGTGTTATGTTTGAAGTTTCTGAATCAAATCTTGGCAAACGAGAGACCAAGATCCTCACCTTGGCCTAACAAGGCTACAATTTCCCTGTAATCACAATTTCCATCTATGTGACATCAACAATCTTCAAAATGTATTGTTGCAATTCATCGAGAGATTCATCCATATAATGATCCATTTTTTTCTTCTTGTTGTCATAGCCAACCTTGCATACGCTCGGAGTTTTCAAACTACCAACCATCGTGTTTATTTCATTAATGCGCTTCCACCTTAAAGGTTCACATTTGGTAGATTTCACAAACTTTGGTGCACCCTTTGTTTTCATCTTTGTTGGAGGGGGGCATATCGAAGTGGTATTAAAAAATGCAACTTCACAGACTTTAGTCTTTAAGGTGATTTTACCGCACACATCTAGTTGTAAAAATCTCTTAACAATGCATCAACCTCATGTGTTAGAGTTAAGTCACCCTAAGAGTCACCAATGTCGTCTAAACTATGAATGGATAACATCTTCCAATTTACATGAATGGACTTCAAGGGAATGGAGCCATATATTCTAATAAATTCAATAAGTTTAATAGCACATGGTAGACCGTGAGTAACTCTAAGTGTATAGCTGATAAACACATTGTCGACACGCACCAAAACAATTTTACTAAACTAATTCTGTAGCACAGAGATAACCTAGGTCGACTCAGAGACACGATCAATATGGTTCTAGCTTCAATTTACAAATAACAGTGAGGGGTGAGTTTTATCAAACAGTTTGTGTGCGTAAGTAAAACTTGCAAAAACGTAAACTAAAATTAAAGAGCAACACAGAAACTAACAGAATTCAAAAGAGGTAATGTAAAACAGAATTTAAAACATCAATCCAATTCACCGCATCAAGCAATTCGAATCATCATCATTCTCAGAAATTTATCCTATCATGAACATTCATACAATCTCATTAGAAGTTGTTCAATCAAATTAACCCCTAATTTAATTGAAACCACAACCCTAATTGAAATATCATCTAATTATTTTGTGATTAATATTCGAAATTAGGCATGAATCCATAACCAAATTCGCTTTCAATCCTAAACGCATTCATAATCATGAAAAACAGAATAGCAATTGAAGAAGAAGATGAACATTCAAATAGAATTCGAAATACTAAACCAGAACTCCAATTCTCCTTGTGCTTAGGTTGGTTCCTTGGATTGATTGATGATTTAGCCTTCCATGATCATCATCAATGAAAGTCCCATGGATTGAGTGCACGAAAATGGAAGAACAGAAAAATGAAAATGAAGAACAAGCAAGAACAGTAGAGAGAAAATGAAGAACAAGGATTTGATTCTAAAAACTAAAGGAAAGAAAAATAAAACTTGTTTATTGAAATGTAAAGAGTGGTGCCAAAGTTTCACTAAAGTCACTAATATATGTAGTGACTGAGTTTTGAAAATAAAATGGGCCACAAACAAATCCAACAATCTAATTATTTGCTATTTACAACCATGAAAGTCAAATTCGCAGCCCAAAATTACAAGTGCAGAGGCGTTAACTTCAAAACTTAAAATGACCCTCTAAATGATAGAATTGGCCTCGGGCTATTTCTAGCAAACTTGTAGATCTTTTTGTTATCTTTCTAGGGACTCCTAGAATGCTCCATTCGTAGATCGGTAGCACCCTATAGGTCCTACACAAGTCAGATACGTCAAGTGAGCCAAAAATCCGAAAATACGCAACAATTAGCAATTAAGCCCACTTACTTGCCTAGGCCAAAAACTGAATTAGAATAGGAAAATAAAGATCCAATAGAGGTCAAATAAGCTAAGAAGGATAGAAAAATACTCAACTAAAAGCACTCTATCAATAGCCACAAGCAGAATTGTTACTACCTACGGTATCAACCGATTGCAACTCATGGAAAATGATGTCTTATTCTTCTATTGATACAAAGCCATGTAACTTCTTATATGACGGGGTATTAAACCTGTGTTTAACCACATTTATGTTTTTCTGAAATGAAACCTCAATTGTCGTATGCTACAAGACAAACATGTTATTCATTGTATTCAACAACCACACAAATCTCCCATGTTATCACGGAGCAACCTCTTCAATCTTGCATGTACACCTTCAACCCTATTATGTAACAAAATGAAATGTAAAGGTGTCAACCATGTATTTTGGACATAGTTAACAAATACTTTATAACGTGTGCATTGGTTTGTAAAGTTTCTCAAGTGTTCATTATATGACTATTCATCCGGAGACTATATCAATAATTTCCAAGCATCCATGATATTTTGCCACTCTTCAACCTTATTTATGTGGACTTTGCATTTTGTGCTGACATTCTTTGTAATATGGAACAAACATAACAAGTTTGTTGAAAAAGGAAGCACAATCTCCAATGCATTTATGAAAGCAAGATCGTTATCACTAACAATAATCTAAGGCAACACATCATCTTTCACAAACAATCTTTTAACCTTACTTAAAGCCCATTCAAAAATTATCCATTATCTCAGAACTTGAATAAGCAAAGGCAATAGCAAAAGTCATGTATATTGAATTGATACCAACAATTTTTAACAGCAGAAGACAATATTTGTTTGTCTTGTAAGTTGTATCACAAATCAACACTGTTGAAAATGAATTTAGGAGTTTGACGAAATCTGAATGAGCCCACTATATATCTTTAATGACATCTTCATTGTCCATTTGTCTAACGAGCAAACATATTCATTGTGTTCTATCAACTTCATGAGATAATGTATTTTTTCTTTGACCCATTTGTTTACAACAATATTTCTGACATCATTGTGTATGGTTTTGATGGTGTTGACATTTGTCTGATCTTAATCTTTGATCTCAATAAAATTTGACCGAGCTTCACCATGTTTTTGGTCAATTAGTTAAACACATTTTTTCTTCATTACTTAAATGACCATCATATGAATGACCAAACAATGTTCACATCACTTTATGATTATAGAAACCACATTCTACAGGAAGTCTTCACGCTATGGTTCTCACAAGTCTCCCTTTTAATTTAAAAGGACACCCACATTTTCTAATTTCGGTGGTCTTGCATGTTGAACTAAAGAGATTGAGGACTTGAAGATTAGTCTTATGATCTTTGATTTTAATAATTTTATAGTGCCAAACAAGTTTTTTAAGATGTGGCATTTGTATTGAATGTTTTTAGAATAGGCATGTCGAGTGTTTTAGACTTAGTTTTATCATCTAGGTTTATTAGGAATCAAACATGATAAGGTAAATGTATTTATCTCAAAGTTTCTTAGAAGCAATGAATTCAACAAAATGTAATCGATTACCAAGTTTAGTAATCAATTACAAAGTGTTAGAACAAGCAACAAAACTCACTTTTCTTTAAATTTGGCAAGAATCATCAAATTAATCGATTACCATTTTTGATAATCAATTACATAAGCCAGTTTCAACAAAAGGAAGTCTATGTGGTTTGAGATAATTGATTACCATATTTAGTAATCATTTAGATTGTGTTTGGAAACTTTAGGAGTTCTTTGTGTGTCCAAATATTGAACTACCACATTTAATAATCGATTATCCCATAACCATAGAAGTTTGAGAAACTCTATGTGAAACGAGATAATTGATTAACACATTTCTGGAAATGCAAAACAAGAGAAATTTGAACAAATAAATTGATTACCACATTTGATAATCGATTAAATCAGTTTTATCTATTAAAATTATATACCCTCACTTGTCATTTCTCATTATTAACTCTTGATTCGATCTTATCTTTTAGAAAACACTTTCTGAGAGTCATCTAAGGTAAGCACTCTACATTTCGACAAGAGATTCATGTTGATCAATATTCACTCATTCTTCATCATGGTTTGATAATTAAAGGAAGAACTTGAAGATGTTGTGATATGCACATCAAGGTATATTCTATCTAATTTCTATTTCTTTCTAGATTCTGACCTTGATTAGTGTTATTAAGGGTTTGTGTGAGTTGATAGGGTTTTAACCATTGATCCTTCTCTTGTAGGGTTTAAAGGAAGAGTATAATTTTAGGGAATTGCATGTACATAGTGTTTGTACTTGGTTTTCTATTAGTGGAAGGTCTAAGGGGTCTTAGAACAACTGGATGTAGGTCCTCTTGAGGATTGAACCAGTATAAATTCTGAGTGTGATTCTCTCTTTCTATTAACCTTTGTTTTGTTAATCAATCTTGGTATTGGAATTGATATGAAAGGGCCATAAAAATCTGTTTTTCATTTGTTTGTGTATTCATTCTTTTCATTGATTGAAAATTTTTCACAACAAATTTTTGAGAAAATCTTGATTACAATGAGGGGTATGGTTTAATTAAATCTAAATAACAATTAAGTAAATATTTTGAAAACAATCTATTCAATTGCCTTCTAGATTCCTGGTTATTCCAACAATTGGTATCTAGATCTAGGGTCTTGAAAATTAACCAAGATTTAATCAAAAGTCTTTGACAATGGACTGGAATCAATTACCATTTGAGGAATGTGTATCCATTAACAGACATCCACTCTTTTGTGGCATAAACTATCCCTTTTGAAATGTTTGAATGAAATTTTTTATGGAATCTGTTAATAGAAGGATTTGGATGCGGTGGTAAATGGTTACATAATTCCAACTCAAGTAGTTGATGGCAAAACAATAGAGAAACCCTTTGAATCATGGTTTGTAGATGAATTTAGAAGAGAAAAATATGACTATAAAGCCATGAATATCCTTAACTCATCCTTGAATTGTGACGATTTTTTTAGGGTGTCGACATGTACAACAACGAAGGAGACGTGGGATCTCATACAAGTGACTCTGAAGGTACTCCAAAAGTTAGAAGAGAAAAGAAGAATTCTCTCATTCAAGAGTGTGAGATATTTCAAATGCAACAAGGAGAAACAACTGGAGATGTTCAAAAGAGGTTCACTCATATAGTAAATCATCTCGAGGGCCTTGGGAAAGTGTTAAAGGAAGAAGAGTTGAATGTAAAGATACTGAAGTCCCTCAATAGAATATGGCAATTAAAGGTCACGACAATCTCTGAGTCCAAAGATTTTGCCTCCACCACACATGCTAAGCTATTTGGAAAATTAAAAGAATATGAAATGGACATGATTAGGATGACCAAAGAGGAGGCTAAGGAGAAGAAATGTAGAGGCTTAGCACTACAATCCTCCATACTATCTAGAGATGAAATGATGAAGAAGGTTCCTAGAATGCAAATCTAACATTGATTGTTGAAAGTTTAAGAAGTTTTTGAAGAACAAGAATCCCAAAGGAAGATCCCTCCAACACAAAAAGAACTTAAATAAGAATGACTCAACCTCCTATACTTTTACTTGTTTTGAGCGTGGTAAATCGGGGCACATAAAATATGAATGCCCATCTTTATAAAGCAACAACAACAAGGAGAAAAAAAGACAAAAGGTCATAATAAGAAGAATAAGGTTTCCATTGCATGGAAAGAGAATGCCTCCAACACGTCAAGTGATTCAAGCAATGAAAAAGAGGCAAATCTCTGTCTTATGACGGATGGTGAAGTTGAAAGCGCTGTATGTTCTTCTGGATAGAGAATGTTTTATTTGTTTGTGGATGATTGAAGCATAACCTTCTAAGCATTAGTCAATTGTGTGACAAAGGTTATAACATTGCGTTTAATAAATATTGTTGCACTATTTCTAATCCAATCATCAATCAAATTGAGTTTGTTGGCAATCGGATAGGTAACACATACATGCTTAATATTAATTGTGTTTCATCATTACGCTTGACATGTTTAACTAGTAATGATGATATTTTTTGGCTATGGCATATAAGGGTAGTTCACATTCACATGAATCATTTAAACAACCTCATCTCTAAAGAGCTAATTAAGGGACTTCCTAAGCTTAAGTTTGTGAATGATGACTAATGCGATGCATGTCAAAAAGGAAAACAATCTAGAGTTTCCTCTAAATATAAATATATGGTTTCAACTTCTAGAACGCTTGAAATCTTGCATTTAGATCACTTTTTTGGTCTTTCTAAAACTATGAGCATAGGAGAGAACTATTATGCCTTAGTAATTATGGATGATTATTCTAGATTTACATGGACCTCATTTTTATCCTTGAAAAATAATGTTTTTAAAGTTTTTCGTAAACTAGCCAAATTGATTTAAAATGAAAAATATTTGAAAATCAAAGCTTTGAGAAGTGATCATGTGGGTGAATTTCAAAATGAGGAATTTGAAACTTGGAAAGTTTGATGCAAAAGCCGACGAAGGTTTGTTTCTAGGATATTCATCTACTAGCAAGGCATATAGAGTTTTCAATAAGAATTCATTAAAGATTGAAGAATCTGTCTATGTTGTGTTTGATGAGTGTAATCCCCAAAAGGAAGGAGAGGTACCTGTTTTTTTATGTGATGTAAGGAGTCCAAGAAAAGCTTCTACAAGGAGTGAAGAGTTGGTGAGTAATAAACCTCAAGAAGGACTCTCATCGGAACACAATTATCTTCCTAAGGAATGGAGAGCACCAATGGATCTTTCTATAGAAAACATCATTCAAGACATAGAAAAGGAAGTAACTACTAGACACTCTTTGAACTTATTTTGTGAGCATACTACATTTGTGTCACAAGTAGAACCATTGTTTATAGAGGAGGCACTTAAATATAAGTTTTGTATGATGTCCATGCATGAAGAGTTGAATCGATTTAAAAGAAATGATATATGGGAATTGGTACCTTATGCTAAAATCATGAACATCATTGACACTAAATGGGTGTTTGAAAATAAATTAAATGAACATGGTTTGATCACTAGGAATAAGGCAAGGCTAGTAGTCAAGAGCTATAACCAACAAAATAATATAGACTTTGGTTAAGACTATGCATCGATAGCTAGACTAGAAGCGATAAGATTGCTACTTACTTATACTTGAGTTATGGATTTAAAGTTATACAAAATGGATGTCAAAAGTACTTCCCTAAATGGATCATTGAAGAGGAAGTTTATGTTTTGCAACCTCTGAGTTTTGAGGATCGTAAAATTCAAAATCATGTATACAAGCTTAAGAAAGCTCTTCACGGACTTAAACAAGCACCAAGGCAATGGTATGAGAGACTTAGCAACTTCCTTCTTGAACAAAGATTTGAGAAACGAAAAGTTGATAAAAAAACACTTTTCATTAAAAAGTCCTCTCATAACATTTTACTTATGCAAGTTTATGTGGACGATATCATTTTTTGTTCCACTAACAAATCTCTTTGTGAAGATTTTGTGTACAAGATGCAGGGAGATTTTGAAATGTCAATGATCGGTAAATTAAATTACTTTCTTGGTCTCCAAGTGAAGTAAATGGACCATGGAACATTTCTCCATCAAACAAAATATTGCAAGGAACTTCTCAAGGAGGTTGCAACTCCTATGACTACTAATTGCTACCTTAGTGTGGATGAAAAAGGAAAGTTAATTGATCAAACAAAGTATATAAGTATCATTGGTTTCCTACTTTACTTGACTGCAAGTAGACTGGACATCATGTTTAGTGTTTGCATGTGTGAACACTATCAATTTAGTCCTAAGGAGTCTCACTTCTCTACTATAACAAGGATCATGAAATACCTAAGAGGTACTTTAGATGTTGGCCTATGGTACCCTAAAGGTGTTGAGATCTCTTTAGTAGGATACTCATATTCATACTTTTTTGGATGTAACTAAATAGGAAAAGTACTCGTGGCACTTGCCACATGTTAGATAATGACCTAGTATCATGGAATAGTAAGAAGGAATCATGTGTTTCCTTGCCTACGGCTGAGGCTGAGTGCATTGTTGCAAGGAGTTATTGTGGACAAATCTTATGGCTTAAACAACAACTTTTTGGCTTTAGATTGCATCTAGAACACATTCCTTTAAGACATGATAACACTAATGCCATTAGTCTCACTAAGAATTCTATCATGCATTCTAGGACAAAGCATTTAGAGATTAGACATCATTTCATTAGGGATCATATTCACAAAGGTGATTTTGACATTAAGTTTGTGGATACAGACTCACAACTAGCTAAAATCTTTGCTAAACCTTTAGCAATAGATAGGTTCTACCATCTTCAAAATGAGCTTGGCATTTCAAGTGAGTCTAATTTCACTTGAGCCAATATGGGAGCCTATATTCATTTATGTACATATTCATTTGCATTTTTTATGTTTGTTTTGTGAATTTGTGTTTGTTTGTTTGTTATATATGTATTTAGAATGCATGAAAACCTTTTTATCATGTTATTTCTATAAAAAAACAAATTGCATTATCATACATGATAATCGATTACGAGAGATTGTAATCAATTAATTCGAGCTAATGTTGCTATCTCAGTGACTTTTGGTCAATCAGGAATTGATTACACCATATGGTAATTGATTACCACTTATGCAGAAGCCTAAAACCCTTTCTGCGTATAAGGTTGTAATTGATTACAACATTTGGTAATTGGTTATGCAGTATCTAAAATGTTTTTTAAAAAATCGAAAAATGCTCTATTTTTAAATACCTATTACCCAGACCTAAATCCTCACTTCTCTCTCACTCAACCCCTTTTCCAAACCTTATGAGAGCATACCCACATCCTTTCTTCTTCCCTAACCCTCTTAACCTCTATTCCTTTACCCTCAACCTCCATCAATGGCGGAAACCAAAAACAAGAGGATAAAAAGTTGTTGATTCAAGAGGAGCCATGCATAAATGAACAAGGATCAAACTTTGGTTTTTTGTGCTTTCAACATGCCTCATTGGAAAAATGCCAAAGAAGCTATGAAGATCAATTTGATTCATGTAAAAAGGGAAGTTGTGCAATCTGATAATCCAAGAGCATATCATGCATAATCATTCATCTAGGATTGTTAGATTGAAGGTCTAAGTAAAAGCAATTAACAAGTAAGGCATTTAAAAAGCAAAGCTTTTGGAAAAATGAAGTTTGCCTGCATTAATCAATTACAGCATTGATGACATCGATTATTTTGTTCTTTGTGCCTTCTGGAAAACAAATCAAGAACATTGTAATCGATTATATATCGAATTAATCGATTACATAGGCTAAAATGGAAAAATCTTATTGACTGTCTTAATCGATTACATAAGTTCGTAATCGATTACATATAATGCCTATGGATTACATGTTCTGCTGATTTAATCGATTACATATCGTTTTAATCGATTACATAGTACATATGAGAATATTGATCTGTCTGTCTTAATCGATTACCAAATTTCGTAATCGATTACTTAGTGCATTTTGAAAAACATGACTGTCTATCTTAATCGATTACTTCATGGAATAATCGATTACATTGTTCATTGCTCAAACCCAGAACATATTAGGAGCATTTTAATCGATTACATTCTTGAATTAATCGATTACAAATGCGAAATAATCGATTACAAGAGCGTGTTTAATCTATTATTTTCAGTTGAAAAGATGTTATAAAGAACCTCTTGCTCTGTGTTTTAAAAGAACTTGAGAATTTCGAAATCTGAGTAATCACAAACATTTCTAAGCTTTATTTAGTGTATTTCTAGGTTTCTAAAAGCATTTAGGATTCACAAATTCGTATGGGTTTTTGATCTTAAGGAAGTGAAGCATCATTGAGTTTTAAAGCTTAAGGAAAGGGATGCATTGAGTCTGTAATCTTTCTTTCAACCTGTTGAATCATTCACATGCATATGTTCTTTGGATTATCAGGTGAAATCTTTCCTTATTCTTTGAAGGTGTAAATCTTTTAATTGATTTCTGTAAAGATTAGCTTATTGTAAATTGGTTTCTTACATGAAGATTAGAGATAGTGTTTCTCTA
>PYAF01001232.1:480155-513704 GCA_007407185.1 Glycine tomentella | reverse complement strand
GTGTAAATCTTTTAATTGATTTCTGTAAAGATTAGCTTATTGTAAATTGGTTTCTTACATGAAGATTAGAGATAGTGTTTCTCTAAGGGTTGCTGAGTAGTGTTCTCAGTTTTGGGTTTGGTCTCTAAGGGTCTAATAGTGTTTTAGACTTCTGAACTTTATCTAGGGTTGATAAAGAGAGACTTGTAATATCTTGTAAAAATATTATTTGCAATTGTGGAACTCTACTCTAGTGTTGAGTGGAAGAACTGGATGTAGCTTCACAGTGTTTGAAGTGAACCAATATAAAATCTGTGGCTGATCTTTATTCCTATCTCTTCATCTCTCAATTGCTTTGTTTGTGAATCAAATCTCATTACACAGAAAACTATCATTTGCTTATTGATTTCTTAACAGAGGAATTTGATTGAATATAAGATTCTTGGTTTCAAAACAATTTTTAAAGTGATAAAGATCCTGTGGAAACTCTGATTGAAAATTTTAATTTACCAATGTTCAACCAATTCACCCCCCCTCTTGGTTGTTTTGAAGTTCCTATTATTTTCAAAAGCTTGGACACAAATCAAACGCGCCTAAAACAAAATCAAAGAAGGATAATAAGTCTACAAAGGGAGGCTCTTCAAACAAGGGCAATTGGACATCACATTCTCCATCACCACCACCCTCTCCAAAGGCTACTCCTTGGGTTTTAGAGGAGCACTTTGACGCATCCTACAAATACAACTATGCAAAGGAGTTGATTCAACCTAAGTATCTAAACTTGGAGTGACTGAAGACTCAAGGATTTGTCTTTCTTGAACTTCTTGAGTACCATGGATTGAATAAGCTAGTGGAGATGAAGGGCATGTTCGAGCCTGAACTGGTAAGAGTTGTCTACACTACTACCCACAATGATGGTGAGACTAGTTATGTGCATGCTGAAGTGAAGGGGAAGCAATTGTTGGTTTGTTTTTGATAGAGTGCTTTTAGTTGAATATTTTTCTATCCTTCTTAGCTTATTTGACCTGTCTTGGACCTTTATTTTCCTATTCTAATTCAGTTTTTGGCCTAGGCAAGTAAGTGGGCTTAATTGCTAATTGTTGCGTATTTTCGGATTTTTGCTCACTTGACGTATCTGACTTGTGTAGGACCTATAGAGTGCTACCAATCTTCGAATGGAGCGTTCTAGGAGTCCCTGGAAAGATAAAGAAAATATCTACAAGTTTGCTAGAAATAGCTAGAGGCCAATTCTATCATTTAAAGGGTCATTTTAAGCTTCAAAGTTAGCACCTCTGCACTTGTAATTTTGGGCTGCGAATTTGACTTTCATGGTTGTAAATAGCAAATAATTAGATTGTTGGGTTTGTTTATGGCCCATTCTATTTTCAGAACTTAGTCACTATTTATATTAGTGACTTTAGTGAAACTTAAACAACACTCTTTACATTTCAATAAACAAGTTTTATATTTCTTTTATTTTGTTTTTAGAATCAAACTCTTATTCTTCATTTTCTCTCAACTGTTCTTGCTTGTTCTTCATTGTTCTTCATTTTCGTTTTTCTGTTCTTCCATTCTCATGCAATAATTCCATGGGGCTTTCACTGATGATGATCATGGAAGGCTAAATCCTCAATCAATCCAAGGATCCAACCCAAGCACAAGGAGAATTTGAATTCTGGTTTAGTATTTCGAATTCTATGTGAATGTTTATCTTATTCTTCAATTGCTATTCTGTTTTCATGATTATGAATGCGTTTAGGATTGAAAATGGATTAGGTTATGGATTCATGTCCTAATTTCGAATATTAATCATAGATTAATTGGATGATATTTCAGTTAGGGTTATGGTGGTTTCAATCAATTTAGGGGTTAAGTCGATTGAGTTGCTTCTAATGAGATTGAATGAACTTTCATAATAGGATAAATTTCTGAGAACAATGATGATTCGAATTGCTTGGTGAGGTGAATTGGGTTGATGCTTTAATTCTGTTTTACATTACTTCTGTTGAATTCTGTTAGTTTCTGTGTTGCTCTTTAATTTTAGTTTACGTTTTGTAAGTTTTACTTACGCACACAAGCTATTTGATAAAATTCACCCCTCAATGTTATTCGTAAATTGAAGCTAGAACCATATTGATTGTGTCTCTGAGTCGACCTAGGTTAATCCTATGCTACAGAATTAACGTAGTTAAATTGTTTTGGTGCGTGTCGACAACGTAATATCAGTTTTCAAAAGGAATGGTGGTCAATGAGAAAAGTCTCAAGGATGTTGGGGTGAAATTCAATAAGGTCACCAAATACAAGGCTTTGATGAAGAATCCTTATACATTCAATGTTATGGTTTCCAAAGGCAGGGGCAAGGAAAGATTTGGCACAAGCCCTTTATTGCTGGAACATAGACTTATGGCCTATGTGATTGCTTGGATCATTACTGCCAGAGGGAGCAAACATGCAAAACTAACAAATGAGGACCTTTTTCTCATCTACCTAATGCAGGGGAAGATGAAGCTTAACTGGATCAATGTTGTGGTGGAAAACATGCTGAAGATCGAGAGGATTGGATCCTTCAAGTGTCCCTATGCGGTGTTGATTTCGAGGATTCTTGATCATTTCAAGGTGGATATCTAGGATGAAGTATTTGATTTTGTGGAGCTAGAGTTTGAGGCGAAGTCCAAGGTTCTCAAGCAAATGGACTACATTGAAGTAGGTAAAGAAGGAGCAGGTTGGATTGAGAAACCTAAGGAAGGTGAAGGTGCAACAAAGGTAGCTAAATAGAAGCTTATAAGTCCTTTTGAGCTAATGATGATGGCAAAGATGGGCAAAGCTCATGAGGATGCAAAAGGAAGACTATGAAGAGCTAAAGGAGTCTTTTGAGACTATCTTAAAGGGGTTGGATGTTATGGGAGCACCACATGTGGATGACATTTGATCCTTCCCTTAGCTACCCTCCCTAGGACCACCTTAGAGCCTAGAATATTTAGCCTCTAAGATCTTTAGAACATAGTCTAGATCTTATTTTGTTATATCTATTATGTTGCATTCCTTTAGTTGTTTTGTGATTTGATTAATGAAGTATGTAAAGACTTTAGTTTAAATTAAATGATATTTTCTTCTCTCTACCTTGTGTGTTATGCCTACATTTGTGATTTTCTTTTGATACACACTTTTTATCTTTGTGATGCCAAAAGGGGGAGAAAGATATGATTGATTTGTGTATGTACCTAGATTCAATGCTTTGAATAAATACTACTAATATGTTTGTTAAGCATGATGTAGAACAAGTACAAAGACAAGAAAAACATCAATATGCATCATTTGGTTAGGCATGATCAAAACCAAAAAGGGGGAGGTAATTGAATCAAAGAGATTGAAGACTTGAAATTAGTCTTAGGATCTTTTAGTTTTAACAATTTTACAATGCCAAATAAGTTTGTAAAGATGTGGCATTTGTATTGAATGTTTTTAGACTAGGCATGTTTAGTGTTATAGACTTAGTTTTATCATCTATGCTTAGTAGAAATCAAACATGATAAGATAAATGTATTGATCTCAAAGCTTCTTAGAAGTAATGAGTTCAACATAATATAATTGATTACCAAGTTTAGTAAACAATTGCAAAGTGTTAGAATAAGCAACAAAACTCACTTCTCTTGAAATTTGGCAAGAATCATCGAATTAATCGATTACCATGTTCAATAATTGATTAAATAAGCCAGTTTAATAGAAAGAAGTCTATATAACTAAAGATAATCAATTACCACATTTAGTAATCGATTAGATTGCGTCTGAAAACTTTAGGAGCTCTCTGTGTGTCGAAATAATCGATTACCACATTTGATAATTGATTATTTTAGAACCATAGAAGCTTTAGAAACTCTATTTAAATACCTTCACTTGTTCTTCTCATTAGTGACTTTTGTTCTGATCTTATCTATTAGAAAACACTTTTGGAGAGTAATCTAAGGGAACCACTCTTTATTTCAATAAGAGATTCATGTTGATCAAGATTCATTAATTCTTCATCATGGTCTGATAATCAAATGAAGAGCTTCAAGATGTTGTAATCTGCACATCAGGGAGTATTCTATCTAATTTTAATTTCTTTCTAGATTCTAACCTTGATTAGGGTTATCAAGGGTTTGTGTGAGTTGATAAGGTTTCAACTCCTGATCCTTCTCTTGTTGGGTTCAAGGGAAGAGTAGAAATTTAGGAAATTGCATGTGCATAAGGTTTGTATTTAGTTCTCTATTAGTGGAAGTTCTAAGAGGTCTTAAAACAACTAGATGTAGATCTTCTTGAGGACTGAACCTATATAAATTCTAAGTGTTATTCTCTCTTTCTCTAAACTTTTTTTTTTGTTAATGCATCTTGGTAATGGAATTGATATGAAAGGGCCATAAAACTTTATTTTTCATTTGTTTGTTTATTGATTGTTTTCATTGATTGAAAATATTTCACAACAAGTTTTTGAGAAAACCTTGATTACAATGAGAGGTATGGTTTAATTGAATCTAAATAACGATTAGGTAAATATTTTGAAAAGAATTTATTCAACCCGCCCTTCTAGATTCCCAATTATTCCAACATTGCGCTCTAACTTGTCTTTGTACTGTTTGTACTTCTTTCCCCCTTTTTTGTAACCCAATATAACATGTTTATTTACTACTTCTGACTTTTGAATCACAACCACAAATTCGTGCTCCTTTCCCACACGCCAAGCCCAATTAACAAATCATCGCACTCTTTAAAAACATAAAAGAATCAAAAATATTATTTAGTAACCAAACACAAAGCTTCACAAAACACAAGCAAAATTGTGTCATGAAATATACCTCATTAGTCATGAAATAACTAGAAAATTCATGATAGCTAGGTTGTGGTTGCATATCAATGTCATCACCACCCACATTTTCATCATCATTCCCCAAACCAGTATCATTAGGCTTAACTCCATATAAAAGGTTGGGTTGGTAAAAGAAAACTTGGTTTCCATCATTCATATTTCCCATCCAGTTGACATTGTAATCTCATCAGATATAAAAGTATTCCAATCTAGTGACCTACATGAAGACAAAAAAACTGGTTATTTCAAAAGAAAAATTATTTGCTGCTTAATTTGTAGCACACTGGAATCATGATTCTATTGTGTTATAATTTATGCAACCCAACAAAATCATGATTCCATTATGTTATAACATAAGCAACCCAACAATATCGTGATTTCATGTGTGGCCAGAAAATTAAAAAAAATTGGAATCACGATTCCATCGTGCAATATACACAACAAAATTGTGATTTTGTTATGTGGACAAAAGCGAAAAAAATACTTGAGAAGGGAGGGATACCTGAGGGAAGGAAGGAAGAGAGAGAAAGAAGAAAGGAAGGAAGAGAGTGAAAGAGGAAGGAAGGAAGAAAGAAGAAAGGGGTGGGTAGGTGTCAATATGGAAGAAAAAGAGCAAAAGGGTATTTTGGTAAAGGTGCATAGGTGATAGGGATCAAAAGCAATTTTGGAGGGACCAATATCAATTCCCTAAAATAATCGAGTGTATCAAGTAACTGTTTTGAGTTTTTGGAGAATTTTGACCTATAATAACCCTGAGTCTTGGCGCGGACGGCGCGAGCAATCAGCGCGGATAGCGCTGATTTTTTGCAGAATTCTTCTACAGAAACTAGCTGCAGAAGTGTGACGCGGATGGCGCCAGTGTGGCACGATTAGCGCCATGCCTCTAGTATGTGGCGCAAGTGGCGCCAGGATGGCGCGAGAGGCGCCATAGGTTCTGGGGGTTGACGCCTAGGGCGCCAGGTCGACGCGAGTGGCGCCAGACAACCCAGAGGACCTGTTCTTCTTTGCAGGGGGCGCGAGTGGCGCCATGTTGGCATGGATGGCGCCATTGGTTCTGGAGGTTGGCGCGGGTGGCGCCATAGTGGCGCGAGGGGCATCGCAGGTACTGGAGGATGGCGCGGGAGTGGCGCGGTTGGCGCCGTGGGCTCTGGAAGCTGGCGCGATCAACGCGGCAGCTCAGGCAGACCAACTATATAAGGGGTCATTTTACGAAATTTGACCCAAATCACTTCCTTTCTTCTTCCTCTAGCGACCCACCTCCATTGCTGTGTGCCTAAGCTTCCTTGACCTTTGTTTGTTCACCAAATCACCTTCCTTAAATCTCCATTGTGTTGGAAAACGCTTGGTGAGCTTGAATCCTTCATCATTTCTCCCTGAAAACCCCCAAATCAAAGAATCCCTTTCTTGCCATCTTTGAGGTAAGAAACTCGAGATTCACCACTTGATTTGTGAGTTGGAGTTTTGGGTGAATAGTGACCCACTTGTGATAGAGCTGGTATTAGCCTTGGGTCCTTTTGAAACATGTGTTTAGAATGTTGTGAGGATGAAGGATTAGCTCTCATATGTTAGTTTGGTGAACTTTGAGTTGTGGCTCTATGTTATGCATGTATAGTTAATATGCTGAGTTGCTTGACTATGTTGTGACATGCAAGAGTCTTAGTATATGGTATGGATGTGCCTGAGAGGCCATGTGAACGGTGTCTCATGCGTGATATGAACCGTTCAAACCATATGTGAACCCTTGAGCCATTGGGTTGTTGAGAGTTTTGAGCTCATTGTGTTTGGCTTGTGTTGAGTCTGAGGTGACTCTAATGCCATGTTGAGATGAGATAGATCGCTGAGGGTCTATCAGATGGATTGTGAGTGATGAGCCTTGATGAACCTTAAGTTAGAGGACTTAGAGGTTTTGGAAAGGTATGAGGTACCTTTCATTGAGACGGTTGAGAATGTGCTATATGCTTGTGCTTGTTTGATTGCTTGATGTTGATACGAGCTTGTATGCCTTATTTAGGGCGTGACACCGATGGTGTCAGTGGCGTGGGCCACAGAACAAGGGAAGAACTGCAGAGCTCGGCTTTGCCAGGTAAGTTCTTGGTCCCTTGGAGATGTTTCCCACCTGCTTGTGCTCCACCATACTCCGAGGGAGTGATGGTTGCATTCATGATGCATGCGTTGATGGTTGTTGCATCCTCATAATGATATGTATGCTTGCATTTATGCTTAAAAAATGTATGATACCTGTTGATAGATCTTCTGGCCAGTTAGATAGATATGGACCTCCCTAGGAGATGGGTTTCCTTCTAGTTTGGTTTACTCATGGTTGATGAGATCCCAGGGGTCGGTGATCCCTCAAGACCAAGAGATAGGTGTGTCCCGTCGCGGTTGATTGCCTATTCTCGGAGGTACCATATACGTGCGTCCATGCGTAAGGGGTAGCTCCCGATGGGATGACACGGGTGTGAGTTCCGGTCTCACACTGAGGTTGGCGTTGATGAGATCAGTCGTACATAGAGCAAGATGACTTGCTTGTATTGTTATGAGGGCCAGGAGGCTGGGCCGGGAGGCCAGATTGTTTGTGATGCCTGATGACTTGTGTCATGGAGAGTGAGCCAAGGGTGGAGGAGATGCCTCCAAGGGCCCTGAGCTTACTGAGATGTTTATCTCACCCCGTGTGGGGCTTATGTGGTTTCAGGTGACGCTTCTGGCAGAGAGGAGCGGCCTCAGGGCAGGAAGCCCCAGTAGAGACATCATATGCTTGGCTGTGAGGTAGCTTGAGGAGAGCTTGGTGGCTCAGCTTTTAATGAGTTATTGTACCCCTGTAGAGGGAAGATGTGTGTGTGCACACATGTATTCTTTTGTTATGTATATGCTGTGTATGCCCTCGTGTGAGGAAAGATCTGTGAGATCAGAAGCATTTGGATGCTTATTCTTTTGTATAGACACTTCGAGTGTCAGATGTTGTATATGTACATAACGAGCTTATGTTATGTATTGATGTTTCCTCCTGTTATATCGGTTGAAATAATTTGTTTATCTGTCTTTAGTTTTGTAAGCTAGATCAACAGGGGTTTGTCATGCTTTTTGATGAGATATTTTATGAGTTTCATACATAATGTAATCAAGAAATATGGTTTTCGATTTTATGCTTCCGCAAATGTTTTAATTTAATTGATCCTCTTATTTCAGTTTAACTGATTGGGTTTAGCCCATTTTTAAAATTATGCTTTTGATACTAAATTAATTTAATTTAGTCTTTAAATTTTAATATAATCATGTGTCGAATTTAACATATTATAATCACTATATACAGTTGGAAAGGGGTTACAAATAATTTTGACTAAATTATTTTTTTCATAAAGTAAATCATTAAAAACAATGATAATACATATTTAAATAAAATTTTAATTTTTTTGTTTTTATCCTTGTTGCCGAAATAGCCTAATTAGCAAGCTGTCCTTGTCTCCAAGTCTTAGTCCAAACCTCTAGGCTCTAACCCTGTTCAGTGTCCAATAGGAATGTTAAATAAAAAGCCGTAACTTGCTCTACATCTTTTTCCCTCATTGCCCACCTTGTTGCTGTAATGGTAGTATTAAGCAACAATATATATTTTTATTATAAAATTTATTTAAAATTTTAATTAAAATATACTAATAATATATTTTTTTATATATTTTTTTTATCTAATTACAAATTATTATGATAAATTATTAAATTTTAATAGTTATTTTAAAATTTATTTTTAAAGTGGTTCTTAATTACCTATAAAAGTAAAAGATAAAATATATATTTGAAATTAGTTGCTAATATTTAGTTGCTAATTGAACTATTTTGTAGATAAAATATAATAAGATATATCAAATGCATACAAGGAGAATGTGAAGTTCACCACTAAATGAGAGAAAAATATTTGAATGCAAGTGCACATGAGAGAATAAAAGCCTAAAGAAACAAATAACCGTTTATATATATGTAATATGTTTCAAATGAGATTAAATTATAATTAAAAAAAATTAATGGTTGAAATTAAAATTCTAATTTTTATATTGGTTGTAAGATCGATGTCTATGCATATGACATAAAAAATTATACTTTTTAAATCGATTATAACCAATGTTAAAAGTTAACTTTTAAGATCAATTTATTAATTGACTGATCTAAAAAGTAATTATTTAAATTAGTTGATGAAATGAAACATGATGTATTAAAAATTGGAATTCTAATCTCAATCATCAATTTTTTTAATTATAACCTAACTGTTTAAATTAATTCTTCTCATTTCTCATTTGAAATATTCTCTCTCTATATAAGGGAATTTCTCCTTTATATATTTTTAATAAAAACGATAGATCTTTATAAAGATTAAAGGTTTAAACGTGAAAGATCAAATAGCCTTAGTAATGTTACTTTGTTTTTGCTACAGTCTTAGTAATGCTATTTTTAGTACAGCTTTTTCATGACTTAAATTTTGTTTTAAAATTAAAATTTAAATAATAGTTTCAAAAATAAAGTAAATATTTGTGTTTGTGTTTTGTTTTTCAAGTATTAGAATGGTGAGAAGAAATGTGTATCAAAAAGTCTTTTCAAGAGCACACATTGTTTGAAATATGAAAGAGAATGAAGTAGTTTTTTAAAAGAGTGTTTTGAAAGCTAGAAAATAGGTTTATGTGATTAAGTTGAAGTAAAATTGGTAAGTGTGGATCATTTGAAGACATGTTCGATAAAAAAAATATGCTTGAAAGGAAGACCTATTATGCCAATATATACGTGGAAGAATTATGTCATTTTAAAACAATGATTGCAGTTTTTGAAAGGCAAATAAATTAAGACAACTTTGCAGCATCTTAAATAGATAATCCCAAGCAAATGTGCACGTGCCAAAATCTTACAACTTGACAATTTTAGTTGATAAAATAAGGTTTAAATGTAATTTTGATATTTTATTTTTTAAAATCCACAATTTTGGTCTCTTATTTTAAAATAAAAATGTTTAGTTCTTCTATTTTTTTAAATCTGCAATTTTAGTTCCCAATTTTCAAATACGGACATTTAGACCTCCATTTTTGTAAAATTCACAATTTTGGTCCTTTCATCAAATTCAAAAAGTGTTGGCTGGTAAGAAATTAACTTGATGTTATCTAAATTTAGTGATGTAACATAAGATAATTTTTTTTAATCTATGTTATAGTCCGTGTTAATCTCTTAACAGTTAAGGCTTTCAGTTAGAGTGAAGGACAAAACATACAAATTTTACAAAGAGTAAAAGACTAAATGTCTCTATTTTAAAATAGGAGACTAAAATTATGGATTTTAAAAAGTAGAACGACTAAATGTTTCTATTTTAAAATAAGAGAATCAAAATTACGAATTTTAATAAATAGAGAAACCAAAATTGCATTTTAAAATCTCTCCATTATATATGGCTAATGGTTCAAAGAATATATATGCTTTCATCAATATTTTAAAATCAATGCTTTGCATTCTTGCCATTTTTACTTGATTGCACTCTATTATTTTCATCTATTTCTCCTTTGATTTATTCTCCAAACTTTTATTCATGTAACACCTTAGAAGTTATTACCTTAAATGTGTTTAGGTTTCTAGGAACACAAAAATTATAAAATACAATAAACAATATGAAATTTACTAATAACTTAAAAGAATTATTATATAAGAAGAAAAGTAAAAATTTTATACATGCTTGATCCCATTATTTATCACAGGAAGCTGTTATACAAAACATAAGGGAGAAATACAAAATTATAAGCTATAGCTACATCTTCTTACACTTGGGTCTATAAGCTCAATTCAACATGTATCTCCATCTTTTTCTCAAAAAAGAAAAATTTAAAGAGGTGAGATATAATGTCTCAATGAGTGATCTAGGAACTCTACTAGTCGTTAGACTCTTATACCCAAACATCACTTTTCTTATCTCTAATGGCTTTGGCCCTATTATGTCTATGATAAATCTCCCATACCAAAGGCCTTGGATCTACACCTTCCAATCATTAATATTTTTTGTTGACTTCTCTCTTATTCTGACACTATTATTATATCAATTTAATCTCTTCATTAGCTTTATGATTTCTTCTTGAAAATAATAGGAATACTCACAATAACCAAGAGGGGGGTGAATTGGTTAAAACTTTGATATTTTAAAATTAATTCAAATCAGAGTTCAGGATCTTTATTGTAACATTCTCAAAATTATATTATGAGTTATAATTATGATTGAATTATGGAAGTAGGATGATAGTAGGATACAAGAAGAATAGGATAAATTTATTTGAACATAATCTACCCAAATTTTTTTTCCATTTCTGCCACCCAAATTGGGAAATTTATTTCTCTCTCAATTCTTATCCAAATTTAGTGTATGATATATGAAATTAAAGATCTATATGTCTAATACAACATATTAAAATTTCAGATCAATCTAGATTGACTACTGTTTGCAATAACAAGAACCCTAAGATATGTCAGTGTCCTAAGATGAATTCGCTGGAAATTTGGAAGTCTAGATTTAAAATTTTATATCTTGAGTTTTATAACTTCAAACTAGGCATGTAATACCTTGTTGGAAAGCTTAGGAAGTCTAGTTTAACATACTAAAAGATTAGGATTTATGGCCAGTAGATTGGTACAGAATAAGCAATGAGCGAACCTCATTTGGTTAAGTGTTTCTAGCCTTTTGGACCTTTTGGATTGGGCACAACTTGTAACCCTTGAAATTTTGGCCCAAGGAATCAAATATTCAGCTCAAATTGGGACTATCCAGAAGTGTATTCATGTGGAAAAGCAATTGAATAGGCATAGCTAAGTGAACTAATAGGAAGAAAAGTTTGGTACACCAAAGTCAACGGTAAGTCAATGAAGATAAGTTTTTTTAAACCAACCTTTCTAGGTGGCCTTCAAGGTGGAAAGCAAGCACTAAATGAGGTAATCTTGCAAATAAAAATCTAGTTTCAGCCAAGACATAAGCACCAATCAGATTGTGTTTCATGTCCAAGCCTTTCCACATAGCATAAAATCAAGTCAAGATAAAGCTTAAGTCATAAAATCTTCTAAGGTAAATGATTACATAGTTAGAATCTAACTAAACTAACTTCTAAACCGTTTTCTAATCCAACTAAAACCCTTACATCTGAACCAATTAACATAGTATAAATAGCTTGGTTGCTCCAAAAATTTTGCACGTATGCTAGCTTCTTGCAAAGTCACACTTGCTACTTGCACCTAGCTTTTCCTTCCTACCTCCTTTGTTTACTTCCAACTGTGACATCTTTTACTACTCAGCCATTTTATTTTTCAAGACCTCATTTCTTAGAGAATATTTCAAGGAAGACAGCCAAGGGAGACATCCCTTAATCTATTTCCAATTCAAACTCAAACTCACTTGAGGTAGGCTAGGCTTCAATCTCTAATTAAGCATTTGTTTGGATTAATTTCTATGCTTAATTAAGCAGATTTATGGTTATCATTTAGACTTGAAATTCATGTCATTTTAAGGTTATTTTATTATGTGGAAATGTTTATTTAAACCATATGATAGGTGATGATTTATAGGCAGAAATATTAGTGATGTTTGAAAGTATATTTAGTGATCTTTGGAAGCGATTTTGATGATATTTGGGCTGTTTGTGTATATTATTATTATAGAATTATTTTGAATTAATTTCTAGAAGTAGAGGTTGAATGGTATGTAGTTAAATGATTCAAATGCTTGAGTGATTAAATTTTGAGGATGAAGTAGTAAGGTGATAGGTGAAAGGAGATTAAAATGCATGCTAGGTTAAAATTTTCTTGTGAAAGTTTAAAGGTGTTAGAAGTTATTTGAAAGATATATTGTGGATTATTAGTTAGATTACTAACATGGTTTTGTTGTAGTTTAAGGATATTCAATGGTCATGCCTAAGTTGGTAATGATCTTACTTGAATAAGGTATCGTGGTTTAACCATAATTGTGGTATGTATGATGTTATGATAACAATATTTTTCCATAAAATGGTATGTAAATTTTTATGGATTTTATTATGAATGGAATTTTGATTGATGTTATATTGATTTATGTTTCCAAATCGAGTACGAGATTTTGAGAAATAGAATCTGATACTACATACAATACGATATGTAGTGACCAGATGCAAATATGTGCCAGAAATCATGCATGTTTGCATAAGAGGATCGCAACGTCTACATCCAGTACGAGGTGTAGCTACATATAGTACGATATGTACAGACCATGTGCACCCTGGGAAAATTCATTTCATGCATCCATATAGTTTGCATTATTATTTTATTACTTCATTTGAATATTATTTACTAATGTACTAACGTGTTCGGTGATTTAGTTTTGCCTACTGAGAAATTTTTATTTCTCACTAGATTTGTTTCATTTTTTTTAGATGGCAACAATGGTCAATCTCCTTGATGCCCTGGATTGGTGATAGTGTAGAAATGAAGATATAAAGTAGGCCTGTGTATAGAAAATCCTGTACTTGTTTAATAATAACTTTTGTAACAAGGACTATGGCTACTTAATATATATATATATATATATATATATATATATATATACACACATCAGTTTAACAAGTTCTATAATCTATACGTTTTAGAATTTATACTAGGACCCGTTCAGTAAAAATAAAATAGTAATAAAAATTATCTAACGATTTTTTTTTTAAAATTTAACCCATAAAAATACAATATCTATAATAATTTTAGGTCGTTACATTTATCACTTTCAAAACCAAGAAATCTTTTTACTCAATTAAATAACTCAGCCCCAAGAAATCAATAGCTCAAAACAAAACTTGTTTGACAATGAATATGAATCAAAGAATCAATGACCAATGAACAATATGAGTAATAGAGAAATATAATCAAAGACACAAGCAATTTATATTGGTTCACTTCACAACAGAAGCTACATCCAGTCTCTTCTAATCAACACTAGATTAGAGTTCCACTATTATAAATTTCTGTTCTTACAAGCTTTTACAAAACTCTCCCCTTTATCAACACTAGATAAAGAATAGAAATCTAAAACTCTATTAGAATTGTAAGGAGCAAGAACCAGAGAACACTACTCTGTTCTTGAGCTAGAGAACCCTTCTCTAGAACCAAGCAAGAAGAACCCACTTTACAATAGCCCATTACAACAAAAATTTAAAACCAAATTTACACACAAAGATTGAGGAGAGAGACAACCTGATGATCCAATGAATGTTATGCACATGAATTACCAAATCAGGTTGAGTAGCAAACTAAATCAGATCATGCTTTTCCTTAACCTTGAAAAGAATCTTGCTCAAGAATCATTCAAAGACCTATTGATGTTTTTAATGAAGCAAGGAGTAAAAACACTGAGAAAATCACTTAGAAATGCTTAGAAGGCTTGTGTATACTCAGAAATACAAAGTGGTCAAGTTGTTAAACAAGCCAAGACTTCAATCTTATTTATAACAGAATTTGTAACTAATTGTAATCGATTAAACGCGCCTGATAATTGATTAAAACACTTATGTAATCGATTAAATTATCACTTAATCGATTAAAATATTAAAGAAGCTTTTTGGATTTTAGCAATGAGCAAAATAATCGATTAAGATAGAAAGCTATGTTTCACAAAATGAATTGTGTAATCGATTACGAATTTTGGTAATCGATTAAATCAGAAAACAATCATTTACCAAATGAACTATGTAATCGATTACTGATAATGGTAATCGATTATCACAGCAAGACTTAAAATAATCTTTTAACTATGTAATCGATTACACTAAGTAAGTTATCGATTAAAACCTTTAACAAAGCAGTTTATTTTCAATCAAAGGTCAAATAATCGATTAATCCGATAGGTAATCGATTAATTTGTTCATGAAGGTTATTCCAGATTGAACAAAGAACAAAATAATCGATTATATCATTAAGTAATCGATTAAAAAAGTAAGAAAAACATTTTCCCAAAAACCTTTTAATCAATTTCAAACCTTAACCAAAAAGATAAAATCTTTGATGTTTTTAATGAGAATCATTTAACCTTAATAATGAATGAATGCAATGCAATGCAAGGATCAATCAGATTGTCTTTCTCTTACACTTGAATCAATTACAAAACTTCAAGGCACTTCAAGCATGTTGAAAGCTCAAAACACATTTCTTGAATCAACGTCTTTCACTTTTCATGATGCTCCCCCTATATCCAACACTTCTCACCAATAATATCTTCCTACCACGACTCTACATAATTAACATCAACATTCCTTACTTAGACTTTAACTTTCTTTCCTTCGATACTTAGAGTTATCTACAAAACTCAAGTCTAGGGTTACTATACGTTAAGATGTTCCCATTATTCACCTTACACCATTCTATCCCTAATCAATAACACAAATCTTCACAAATATATTTGCCTTGACTAGGACTCATGTAACGACCCGCCTCATTGCTACGATATCACTGACTCTAATCATGTGAATTCCAAATTTTGATGAAAACTCCATTAATTTGATTATGAAAATGATAGTAAATATTTCATGATAATACAATTATCATATAATGGAACAAGTACATAAATGGATACATATGGAAGTACATTTAAAACATTACATATAATTCATATGTCAGAATATAATCTAGCTGTATTTACAAATATTTACGTTTTGAATTACATGACCAACGAAAAGAACCAAGGGACTAACTAAGAAAGAGTCAATTAATAAAACACAACTCTTTTCCAAAAATAATTTCAACGTTATCACGTCGGTTCGGTGGCAACAAAAAAAAAAAGAAGATCTCCCTCCAAGGTCACCTACTGCTACTCATTTGCTCCCATGAACGAAAGTTCGCTATCATCATAGGTACCAACCACACGGTACAAAAATTGCAAGGGTGAGTTTATTATACATAACCCAACAAGCATCAGATAACAACAATTAGGAAGGAAACAACATTAACAACCACAATCATTACCAAAAAAATCCATCAATCCAATACACACCCGACAAACCAATCATCCTGTTCATTTCACAACTCAAACAATCATACTCAGAATGATGCATGCACCTGACTCATCTATCAGCATGCAATGTAGTACCATATCCCGGAAATAGCCTCTCACAGGAAATGATTCACCGCCTATCAGGACCACCCTGTCGTGCACTGGCCATTCCCCCCAGTGATCAACCAACGTCGCTAGGAAATTCCAAACCTGATGACCCCTTAGTACCTACATTCTTAGCCCACTGAAACCCACAGGTACGCGTATGCCTTCATTCTATTTCCATCCGTGCACATGAAGTATGAAACATAGGCATCATCAATGTATGATCATGGCTAGGAACAAATCCTTTTCCGTAAGGATGATCAGTCATACACCCTCATGTACATACATAACACACCAATGTGGGCTCACCGATGTATGACCGTGGCTAGGAACAAATCCTGCCCCACAAGAATAACCAACAGGTCACTGCACCCCACGTGTATAGACACAGCATACAACCATGGCACCATCAATGTATGACCATGGTCAGGAACAAATCCTTCCCCGCAAGGATGACCAGTCATACACTTCCATGAGTATCCATGTATATCCACACCACATAATGACAACTATAGGCACCATCAATGCATGATCATGGCCAGGAACAAATCCTTCCCCGCAAGGATAACCAATCATGCATCCCCCAGTATACATACACGTCACATCATCTCAATATCATATATATATATATATATATATATATCAAATTCATCTTATTTCAACATTATCCTCATAAACATCAACTTCATCTCATTTCAACCTCAACAACCATTTTATCATCATCTCAATTAAACATCACAAACCACATCATCATTATATCATTTAAGCATCACAAACCACATAAACCTCATTAATTCATTTCCACAACATCTCAATTTCACTATCATCAACAACATCAAAAATAAATACACTGCATCCCATTAGTTAAAAACGTACAAACACACAGTCAATCGTAAGTACATCGCATCCCATTAGTTAAAAACTTAGTTTCTCTTGAAAAACCAGCACACAACAGGGACAAGCAGTTATCCTCATAGTTGGACTCCCTGGCCCCCAACTATGGTATCTAAACTATTACCAGCATAATAAACTCCCCTTACCTAACTAGAAGTTCTCCTTGTTACAGCCTCACGGTGTTGTTTCGAGATTCTTTAAAACACGTGTTTGTTCGAACACAAAGCTCTGTACACCAAATTGAAGACAATTTAGTATATATTTCAAAGACTTGATCAATATTAATAGTTGGGGTCAGATACCCACTCAAATCAAAAAGGGGCTAAACGGTGTTTTGGGAGTTCATATCAAAAGACATCATTTTGAAATTTCGATCACACCAATGTGACCAGGACTTAACAAGGATCACAGAAATGACATCAATTTCATAAAAAATAGACTTTTACAACATCTCATTTTCAAAGGGTTTGTTAAAGGACATGTAAAACTCCCAACAACGGTATCCAAAACTTAAGAGACACTAAGAAAGGCTTAAACTAGTTAAGGGAAGACAAAGGAAGTCAATATTACATCAAGGAAACTAAGAAAGAATGATTTAGAAGCTCTTTTCTCTACTGAAACTTTGAGAGAAGTTTCGAAGATTCCGCTTCGATTACGAGGTTCCTCTCCGTGTCGTGGTTCCGTGGCAACCTACGGTGGCCCGTGGTGGTTAATGGTGGCCTTGGGTGGCGGAAATGGGTGGTTATAGGGTTTTGGGCGAGTTTAGAGAGAGAAGGAGAGAGAAAATCGTGAAAAATGCGTTTCTATGCTGCTGGTGCATATTTATAACCCGACAGTCTCAATTAGCACACCTTGGTTTGCTTAGCGCACGTGCAGGTCTAGCTCAGCACGTCCTTCCTCGCTCAGTGCAATGTTGCGAAACGGTAAGTGCACCGATCGTTATAAGTAATAAAGTGATTAAGTAGAGTATCGTCTCCATAGGGATTGAATTGCAAATCTTATCGCAACTTATTATCTTAGAAATTGGAAGACAAATAATATGTTTGAAGAGAATATTGTTGTATTTTGGAAATTATGCAAATTAAATAAATAATAGAAAAGTAGCGACAATTCAAAAACAAGTTTAAAGTGATTGTTACGCAGTAATGACAGACAATTGCGGTCAGAACACATTTCCCTTTGATCCCTTCCTCCTTTACTTAAATTGGTTATTAAATTCAATTACTTCTAATTACTCAAAGGATGTATTTTTACATAATTAGTTAATTCCTAATTTCTAAGCAATTTAACCCTTTAACCCAATTAGAAATCCTAATTCCTTAGTAATTCTTATCAAGCTAAGCATTAAGAGAATACATCATATAAATTCTACAATCATACATCCCTATCCCTAGGCAATGTAAAAATTGTTATTTTACTCATTTCAGAAATTAGAATCCCAACATCCCTATTACAAACTCTAACTCTTAGAACTTTAATAGAATGACCAAATCTAATAAAGAATAATGCAATGAAGAACAGAGTAAAACAAACCAATTATTATAATTTCATATTAATACCAATCAAGTTACAGAGGAGTTCACATTGGTTCTGGCTCTAACCACAATAAGAAGAATTATCCAAACATGTTCAGAACTAACCTTAATTTCACAACTAACATGTCTCTAGAGAAGAATTACAAGGAAAAATAGAAGAATTACAAGCTGAGCCGTCGTTCTTCGATCTTCTTGCAATGAATTCAATCTTCTCCCTCTGCGTTTCTTTTTCTTTTTTCTGTGTAGAAGTGTCTCTTTTATTCCCCACACGTCCATATATTAATTAGGGTAACTAATCCCTTTTTCCCAAGCTATTTTAGTGCCAAATCATTTAAAACATTAAACTGCGTAACTTTGGTGCTACTAGCGTGGGATCTCACGCTGATTGCGTGAGATGATCGAGCTTAAGGGTCTTCCAGATCTTCTGGCGCTGTTCGAGAAGAAAGGTTGGTCTTTGCATGCTGGCGCTACTCATGTAGCTTCTGGCACAGATCGCGTGGCATGTTCGAAAAGCCAGATTGCTCCTTTTTGCTTCTTTTCCTCTCTTGTTGGTTCCTAATTAACAAAAATAATAAAAAATTAGATAATAAACAAATAATAAAGAAACTTACCTAATTCTAACCTATATTACTAATTATTTATTGAATTATTGATCAATTAACCCTAGAAACTAATATATGCTAGCAGCATATCATGCAATTTCCTCTTTGTCTGAAAATATTTGGAATTGCGCTCAACACGACATCATGACTCGCTTAGCGCATTGGTCGTACTTAGTGCGACATCAAAAGTTATCATATTGAAGATCCCAACGGTAAAAAGATGAAGAGATGAGTTGTGAGACTACTATCAAAATTTGAGGATGATCCAACGGTTAACGAATCCAGGATGGTAGTTTTACCAAAATAGGTTATGGGTCAAACTATCACTCTCGCATCACAGAAATAAATCAAACAAAGTTCACATAACTTGATATTTACACCAATCAATTTCACAAAGTCAATCTACACAACCAATCAACTAATCCAATCTTACCAAACAATCAAATAACACCACAAATACATAAAATATCTATTTTCAGTTATCGAAATTTCAAGGTGTTACAACTCACATTACATTACACTCTAGATATCACATTACACAAGATTAAGTACTTAATCTTGATATCACATTAATTCTCAATACAAGTCACAATGGCAGTTTTCACATATAAAAAAAATATCAACAATCCTAGAGAGAATCACTCACACTTCACATAGGTATAGTACGATACATTACACCCACAACATTTACATCACAAAACACATAAGCTAAACACATTCATAACCATGTACACTTGCAATGCAATGCAATGCAATGTCTTTTCATTATTTTCTATCTCATATACATGTGGTACCATCCAAAACCTTTTGCGAAAGTAGCCAAGGAGTACAGGAAAGTTGATGAATTCACTATGGGCATTTGATACTAACACTTTATACTAGGATGACAGTTTTAGACTACTCGTCACATTTTTATAGCTTATTGTGATATTTTCTCCTAAGCAACCATGAGCTTCATAAAATGTAAGCATAATATATGGAGTTATGGTAATCCCTTTAAGTTAATCTTTATCTTGTTTTAAAGCTAAGAAAGTTATCTACAACTTCTATATGTTGACCTCAAAAGCTGGTTTGATTGTCTATTATACAAAAAGTTATAAGGAACATGAAATTGTTACCTAATTTTGACAAATCGATCTATACTCACTAATTTGATTATATCTTTGAGTTATTGATCTATGTCTAAACTCCTTAGACATTGATTTTCTCAATCTGTCTTGCAATGAAACTCAATCTTCAAGAACACTTCAAGATCCAAGAATAGTCACAATAGCCTTGAGAAGCCATTGATAAGATCCAATAAGTTCTTGCACAAGAACAAAGAGAGAAACTATAACAAGAAATTTCAAATTTCTATTAATTTGCCAAAAAAATGTGTACAATATGTTTTTGTTGGCTTTATATAGCCAAGGTCCTAAAGCTTGTCTTGTAAGCTACCTAAGCTTAAAAAATGTAAGTTAAATGCAAGAGGAATGAAATGGAAAATGAAATGAAGCTTGAGGTGTAAGCTAATGAAACTTAAGGTGCAAGCTATTCACATGATGACTCATGACTGAGTCAACCACTTGCAAACTACAATTTTTACAAGTTTACATAGGTGCTAAAAATTACATACAAGTGCACCTACACTTATTAAACAATTGCAACTATAGGCCTGTTTATTGTCACTAAAGGCCTATTTATTGCTATTATAATTGTCACTATAAGTGTTGGAATTAAATTCAACTTGAGGGTACAAAATCCAGCCCTTGTTCTTCTTGAGTTGGTGTGTTTCTTCATGCTTGTCTAAGAGGTGCAAATCAACTTTGATGTGCTCTTGAAGGACTTGAGTTCTAACTCTTGTCATGGGTCCTCTAAGACTAACCAAAGGAAGCTCTTTAAGTTCTCCTCCTTGGCCTTAAGCTTGTAATAGACCTCCATCATCCCCTCCTTCTTGAAAGAAACTTGACCTCAAGTTTGTTCCCTCACTTGTACCTACATCACATAAAGAATGATCACAAACATTAAAGTTGTTACTCACACCATACTTAATTGGCAACTCAAGTTTATATGAATTGTTGTTAACCCTCTCTAAAATCTTAAAAGGTCCATCTCCTCTAGGTTGGAGTTTGGATTTCCTCTCTTGAGGAAATCTATCCTTCCTCAAATGAAGCCAAACCAAATATCATTCATTAAAGACTACTTGCTTCTTGTGTTTATTGGCTTGCTTAGCATATTGTTCTATCTTCCTCTCCACATGGGCGAAACATTTTCATGCAATTTCTTAACATAAGAAGATTTAGACAAAACATCATGATTAACCATATAAGAAGTGTTAGGTAATGGCAATAAATCAAGTGGAGTTAAAGGATTGAAGGCATAGACAATTTGAAAAGGGGATAAAGAAGTGGTTTTGTAGGCACTCCTCCTAAGTCCTAAAATTGCCTTTGAATACAATTTAAGGAGTTGACCCAATGTCCTATTCACCACTTCGGTTTGACCATTCGTTTGTGGGTGGCAAGTTGATGAAAACAAGAGCTTTGTGCCAAGCTTACCCCTACAATGTCTTCCAAAAGTAACTAAGAAACTTTGTGTCTCTATCACTCACAATACTTCTAGGCAATCCATGAAGTCTCACCACTTCCTTGAAGAAGAGATTGATCACTGCACAAACATCATCATTCTTATGACAAGGAATGGAGTGTGCCATCTTTGAGAACCTATCAACAACAACAAATATAGAATCCTTTTCTCTCTTAGATCTTGGGAGACCAAGCACAAAATCCATGGAAATATCAACCCAAGGGGAGTTAGGAATAGGCAAAGGTGTATGTAAACCATGAGGCATTAACTAGATTTAGCTTTATGACAAGTAATACATTGAGATACAAGCTTATGCACATCATGCCTCATTTTTTGGCCAAAAGAAATGTTCATGTAAAATTGTCAAAGTTTTATCCACACCAAAATGCCCCATCAAGTTGTTCTCATGAGTTTCTCTAATGAAGAGTTCTCTCAAAGAACCTTTAGGTACACATAGTTTTTTTTTCCCTTTGATGAGCCCCATTCTCATACAAAGCAAAAATACTATTTTTTTCCCTTTGATGAGCCCCATTCTCATATAAAGCAAAAATACTAGAGAAGTCATGGTCACTTGAGTACAATTCCTTTATGTGATTAAAACCAAACAACTTAGTTTCAAGCATAGAAATCAAACAATATCTCCTTGATAAGGCATCCGTCACTACATTCAATTTGCCTTGCTTGTGTTTAATAACATAAGGGAGTTGCTCAATAAATTCAATCCACTTAGCATGTCTCTTGTTGAGTTTTCCTTGACTTTTCAAATATTTAAGAGACTCGTGATCACTATGGATCACAAATTCCTTAGGTAAAAGATAATGTTGCCAAGTTTGCAATACACTAACAAGTGCATATAACATTTTATCATCAGTGGAATAATTTAAACATGCACCCTTCAATTTCTCACTAAAATAAGCAATAGGATGTTTATCTTGAATCAACTCCCCCAATGCCTACATTAGATGCATCACATTCCAATTCGAAAGAAGCATTAAAATTAGGCAATGCAAGAATAAGTGCATTAGACAATTTATCCTTCAATGTTTGGAAAGCAATTTCATGTTCTTGCTTCTAAGAGAAGGTCACGATTTTCTTTATCAACTCATTCAAAGAAGAAACAATGATACTAAAGTCCTTTATAAATCCCCATAAAAGTTTACTAAACCATGGAAGCTTATAACATCCTTCACACTCTTTGGAATTTGCCACTTCTTGATGGCTTTCACCTTTTCTTGATCCACTTGGACTCCTTGAGTACCTATTACAAAACCTAGAAACACAACTCGTGAAGTGCAAAAGGTACATTTATCAATAGCTCCATACAAGGTTTCCTTCCTAAGCACATCAAATACACTTTTAACATGCATCAAATGATAATTTAAATTGACACTATAAACAAGAATTTCATCAAAATACACTACCACAAACTTGCCTATAAAGTGTCTAAGCACATGATTCATAAGCCTCATAAAGGTACTAGGTGTATTAGTCAAATCAAAAGGCATAACTAACCATTCATAAAATCCAAATTTAGTTTTGAAAGTCATTTTCCATTCATCCTCTTCCCTCATTCTTATTTGATGATAACCACTCTTAAAATTAATTTTAGAGAAGATAGTGGAACCATGAAATTCATCTAAAAGATCATTAAGTCTAGGGATAGGGTGTTTATACCTTATGGTGATGTTTTTTTATTACCCTACAATCAGTACACATCCTCCATGTTCTCTCCTTCTTAAGCACAAGAATAATTTGCATGATACAAGAACTCATGCTTTAATGGATCCATCCCTTTTCAAGTAGTTTTTTCACTTATTTGAATCTCCTTTGTCTCCATGGGTAAATTCTTATATGTTGACCTATTAGTGAGTGAATAACCTAGAATTAAATCAATTTGATAATCTATGTCTCTTAAAAAAGACAAGTCATTAAGAATTTCTTTCGGAAAAATATCTTCATACTTCAAAGGCCAAATAAGTAATTATGATCCATTTTAAACCATTTTATATTGATCCCTAAAACAATGCTCAATTTTTTAAATCAATTTTCGTGCTAAACTTAAAAAATGACTAGAACACAAAATGAGTCATAAGTGGGTCCTTCATGTAACTTTCACTTACACGTTCCGTCGGAGTCTAGGTGTGTGCGTCTGTTGTGTCACTTTCACTGGTGGCTGATGTGCTTATTTGGCAACCCTTGTCGCTTTCCTTGACGTGACTCCCCTCTGTTCCCCACCTCCACCTACCTTCCCTCCGTCTTGCCATTAATATATCCTGTCCTTCCTTCATGGATAGATAGGCATGAACCAATAAATGATTAGTTAATAAATTATTAATTAAATTAACAAAATTGGATTCACCAAACTCCACTAAACCGAGTTCCCACCTCATCACTTTCCTCTCCCATTGGAAAAAAAAAAAAAAAAAAAAGCATTGAAGAGTACTTACGTATTTTGTTAGCCATCGTCTTCCAAGCACATAAGTATCTCTAATTATTCTACATCTCAGATAAAAAAAAAAAGAAAGAAGAAAAAAAGCTACTACTAGTATTTTGTTTTGTTTTCTTTATAATCAAAACAGAACCTCGTGCGATCCCATTGAGTTGTTGTTGTTGCTGTTGCGCGCAGTTGGTGGTAGTGGTGGTGGCGCGGCGGTGGCGAAGAGTGGAAACAACAACTGGCATTATTGTTGCTGTATGTCAGTGGAATATTGCAGTGGGATTTACTACGCTGAGCTCGCTAACCCTCTCCAATGGCCACAGCTCAGGAAAAAACGACGCCATGTTGCGCCCCCCAAAATAACAACAAGGTCGCAGCAACAGCATCTTCTTCTTCTTCTGCTCCACCCCAACAACAATCACAACAACAACAACAACAAAGACCCTCTGTTGCCACCTTCATTTCCGCCATCGATTCTCCTCCCAAAACCGCTTCTGCCAAAGGTTTCTTTCTTTTTAATATTTCGATTTTTTTTTTTATATTTAGTTGTTGTTATTGCTATTTGACTTGATCGTCTTCTAGGTTGCTAATAGAATGATACGAATAAACAAGTTAGTCATGTCAAAGTAGTTTTATTTTCATTCAGTCAATTTATTTTTGACCTATCGTTTTGTTTATGATGATTTTCTGACTCCTCCAATTTTTATTTTGAATTTGATTATCAGTTATAAAAGTACACCTTATTCACTCCTTTTCTTGATTCCTTACATGATTGATCTTGCTCTCTAGTATTATATTGAGTCCGGTTATTTGTCTTCCTCTAATCTCATTATCTGATTCCAAAATTTCATTTCTTTTCATTTTCACCATCATTTTCTCTATATACTCTCATCTACGGAACAGAGTAACATACTACCTTTCTTACTTGGACTTACCTACATGGTAAAAACACACTGCGCTTGCTCTTATACTGAGTTTTAATCTTTTTTCTCCTTTTGGATTTTTTTTTTGTATCAATTTCATGCTTTGTTCTTATTTTAGCTTCTCTCTATACTCAGTGGAAGAGTTATTAAAATTTTCTACTTGTCATGTAGAAGAACTTCAATGAATTGCCATGTTTCCTTTTAATTGCATAAAGAAAGAGAACATTTTTCTTTTTTCTCTCTAATAATCAGCCTATATTCTTAATTTGGAGAGCAATGCATAAATTCTTCTATGGCAATGTTCAGTTTGTGCAGTCCTCTGATGTGTCTGCTTGGGGAGGGTTAGGAGTCCTATCTTTAAGGGTTTTTTTTAAGTACAAAAGTTAGATGTAGTTCATCAGGTATTGTTCTCCAATCAAAATTGGAGTTTCATTTCAGTAATCTATGTAATGAAAGTTTGTATTGAAGGTCAGCATAAGTTATTTAAATGAAGCTCCAAAATTTTGATCCTTTCTTTAATTCCCCCAATTCCAATAAGGTTAGAATTATGCTTTTAGCTTCTCTGCTGTATTTTGCGAGGGTGCTTCAACTTTGTTGCTCCCTCTGATTTGGAGGGAGATTGGGAACCTTTTTGTGTTTTGGGTTTTATACCCAGTTTTGCCTTGCCATTTTTGTTGTTCTCTATCATATCTGTTTTTCTTATCATGTCTGCCTAGTTTATCTGCTCATCTCTCCTTAATGAAATTTATTTTCCAAAGTTGAAATACTGTTCTTTTTGGCATAGGTATCACTGTCATGGTGAGAGCTCAAACCAGCCACCCTTTGGATCCACTAACTGCTGCTGAAATATCAGTAGCTGTAGCGACTGTTCGAGCAGCTGGGGCAACACCTGAGGTACATAACTCATTTTCCTCTTTGATATACATTTTGCTTGGGTTTACTACCAAGTAATGGCAAAACTGTGATAGACATTGCCCATCAAGCTATAACCTTTCTATATCACTGTTTCTGCATGTTGATGAAGTTGTTTGATTATCAGGTGAGGGATAGCATGCGCTTTATTGAAGTAGACCTGGTAGAACCAGAAAAGCAAGTTGTTGCATTAGCAGATGCATATTTCTTCCCTCCTTTCCAACCATCATTGCTCCCTAGGACAAAAGGTGGACCTGTGATTCCAACAAAACTTCCTCCAAGGAAAGCAAGACTAGTTGTTTACAATAAAAGGTCGAATGAGACAAGCATATGGATTGTTGAACTTATAGAAGTTCATGCAGCAACTCGAGGAGGACACCATAGGGGCAAAGTGGTTTCATCTACTGTTGTTCCAGATGTTCAGCCTCCAATGGTGAATACAAACTTACTTCAATTTTTATTCTTCTTCAATGGTGATGTTATTAGGAGTCTTAGAGTTCTCTTTGCCCCCATGCTAATTGATTATTAAAATATTTACCTTCTTCTTTTCCAATTTTTTTGTGTGGAAGTTTGTAACTTGTGATTAACCTAAGAAGCCATTGGTACTATCTTAGTTTTAGATTTACTTTGTGGTAGGGGTGGTAATGAACCGAATCAACTTGAAAATAGTTTGAAACTCGATTCGGTAATCAACTCATTGAATTTCGTTCATGAACCAAATGAGGTGAACTTGAGCTAAAAATTGAGTTCGTTAAATAAATGAGCCGCAATTGAGCTGTGTATAGTTTGACTCATTTGGTTCATGAATCGGCTCAATATATGTATGTATATGTGTATATATAATTGATTGAGTTTTCTATTATTTCATATCTTTAGGGTGGGGTAGTTTTTATTTATGCAGACTTGGTTGTAATTGTGTTGTTTTTTTTGTCATACCTTGTGGCCCTACAATGCTAATAAAATAAGTTCTGTTTTGTCTTTTTTTAAAAATTAAATGATCATTTTATCTAAAATCTACTAATAAATTAAAATTTTGAAATCTATAGAATTTAAAAAATTTGACATTTGGTTCATGTACTTTGAGCTAACGAGCTGTTCATGAGCTTGAACCAAGTCAAGTTTGAACTGGAAAAAATAAGGTTCATGTTGAGCTTGAGCTGAGCTAAATATTAACGAGCGGAGCCGAGCCAAGCTTGGCTTAGCTTGACTCATTTCTAGCCCTGCTTTGTGCTGTGACTTTGATTATCTCGTAGAATTTAATGGCTTTGCCAATACTTGTTTGAGGACTTAGAGAGAATTGGAATCACTTCTTATAAGATTGTTCTTGGACAATCCTAAAAAGTTATTGGCACAATCATGTTTTGTCTTCAATTAGAACTATGGTTAGCTTTAGGAGACAAAAAAGTTTGTAAATTCAGAAAGAACTTGTTTGCAGACTTGAATTATACATTCACTTAGAATTTGATGCACACAACGGGAAAAAATTGCATCATTTACTCATTTCATGCAATTGACTTGATCATGGTTACGTTTTAGGCCTATTGGTGTAAAACAAAGTAACCAAACAATATATATATTTTTTTTGAAAATTAAATTAATAATCAAGCAAAAATGTCCTCAATTTGCAAAAAGAGGGATGTTTGTAGCCCTCTACACAAACCATTTTCTAAAATAAAGTAATATTGAAAGAAGAAAGAAACTGGGAAAGGAATATGCCTTTCCAAACTAAGGATAAATCCTAACTCACAAGATTAAAACTATCCAAATTGAATACCGTAATCATCAATAAAAATCCTAATTAGCAAATTATGATAATTACTGCAACTGCTACATTGACCTTCAAGTTCTTAGTTTCAATTATTTTCAAATCAACATTGCTTATGTTGTTCTCTCTGAACCTGTAGGATGCTGTGGAGTATGCAGAGTGTGAAGCTGTTGTAAAGGACTTTCCTCCATTTCGTGAAGCAATGAAGAAGAGAGGGATTGAGGATATGGATCTGGTGATGGTGGATCCCTGGTTAGTTACTGCTTCAAGATGATTTGATTGACATATTGTGAGAATTTATTTCAGCTATGTCTTGTTCTGTCTAATACTTGTGGTGTTGAAACTTGTAGGTGTGCTGGATATCACAGTGAAGTTGATGCTCCTAGCCGAAGACTTGCTAAACCACTAATCTTTTGTAGGACTGAAAGTGACTGCCCCATGGAAAATGGCTATGCCCGTCCAGTTGAGGGAATCCATGTACTTGTTGACATGCAAAATATGGTTGTTCTTGAATTTGAAGACAGTAAACTTGTCCCACTTCCACCTGCTGATCCACTAAGAAATTATACTTCTGGTGAAACCCGGGGAGGAGTTGACCGAAGTGACGTGAAGCCCTTACAGATTATTCAGCCTGAAGGTCCAAGTTTTCGTGTTAATGGGCACTTCATTGAATGGCAGAAGGTGGTGGTTGTTCTAAGTATATTTTCCAAAATTACATCATTATATCATCCATATTGAGAATTGCTAAACTGATTGACCATTTTTGCAGTGGAATTTTCGTATTGGATTCACTCCTAGGGAGGGTTTGGTAATTCATTCAGTAGCCTATATTGATGGAAGTCGGGGAAGAAGACCAGTGGCCCATAGATTGAGCTTTGTTGAGATGGTTGTCCCGTATGGAGATCCTAATGATCCTCACTATAGGAAAAATGCTTTTGACGCTGGGGAAGATGGCCTGGGTAAAAATGCTCATTCTCTCAAGAAGGTATTAGCATTCGCTTATATTCCAGTCATTCCTGTCTTCATTTTGCCTCCTTTCTCAATGTAGATGAAATTGATTTTTTTTTTTGCATAATATCACTGCTTCAGGGCTGTGATTGTTTAGGCTATATCAAATACTTTGATGCCCACTTCACAAACTTCTATGGAGGTGTTGAAACAATTGAGAACTGTGTTTGTTTGCACGAAGAAGATCATGGTATTTTATGGAAGCATCAAGATTGGAGAACAGGATTGGCTGAAGTTCGAAGGTCTAGAAGGCTAACAGTGTCATTCATATGCACTGTGGCTAACTATGAGTATGGATTTTTCTGGCACTTTTATCAGGCAAGTTAAATATCCAGGCATTTATCTGCGAGTCAGTTGAATGATATTGGTAGAACCATCAATTATTTTTAGGCCTAGTAACATATACTTCCTTTCCTTTAAATATATACAAGTATCTCCAGTTGTAGGTTTGTCTATACTTTATAGAGTACTGAGAGGGATTCAAGGGGATGGATATACCCTAGCAAGTAGCAACTAAATCAGAACGGGAGTAGGATTTGTAGCATTGCTTGCATCCTTATTTTTTATTGCAAAGAGATATTCCATTTATTGATTTGAATTTCATGTATATTAAATCATGCATTTTTCTCATCTGATATTCCAAATTGCATTCCTTATGAGTTTCTGCTGGATTTAAATGTTTAAACTTCAAGCTTTAAAAAAAAAAATGTTTAAACTTCCAACATGTTAGATTGTTCTGTAATTCTTTATTTGTATTTTCCTTCCTGCAGGATGGAAAAATAGAAGCAGAAGTCAAGCTCACAGGAATTCTCAGCTTAGGATCACTTCAACCAGGTGAAACTCGAAAATATGGTACAACCATTGCACCTGGACTATATGCGCCAGTCCACCAACATTTTTTTGTTGCTCGTATGGACATGGCAGTAGATTGCAAACCTGGTGAAGCATTTAATCAGGTTAGCATGCAATTTCATTTTCAAGTGGGCAGATTCTTTGATGCAAAAGGCAAATTTTTCTTCTCCCCCATATATTAACAGTGATTAGTAGTTTCTCTTTTCATTATCTTTTTGACTACTAACTACTATGATCTAAATATTTGACATTGCTACCGTGGCTGTATAAGGTTTATGTTCTTTTACCTGTTGATACTTGATTTTCCATGTCGAACTCCTAATTTTACAGTTCCTTTTTGATCTAAATGTCTTCCTCTTCCATCATAAAGCTACTAGAATTCATCAAGCATAAGCTCATATCTTCCCTCTCTGCCCAGGTCGTTGAGGTGAATGTCAAGGTTGAAAAGCCAGGAGACAATAATGTTCATAACAATGCATTTTATGCTGAGGAAAAACTGCTTAAATCAGAATTGGAAGCAATGCGTGATTGTGATCCTTTATCTGCTCGTCACTGGATTGTAAGTTCTTACTGATTTTGAAACCTCCTCTTCCCAGGAAAAAAAAATTCAGATATTAAATTTTTTCCTTGGGTGAATATTTCTGCTGTCACTGTCCACTTTAGATGTTGTAGCAGGGACAATCTAGAATTTTCAGATCTGGCTGCTGTTTTATGCTGCTTCTGATCTGTAAGTTATGAAGGGTTTTGCACAGTACTACTTATGTGTTAAATTTATTTACATAATTTGAAAAAAATTGTTTTTTTTTTTGTGAGATTGCATGATTCAAGTAGTCATTAATTTAAGATGTCCAGCTACTAGTATTTTGGGCCCCACATATTGAGAAACTATAGGCAATTAATTGTACCAAAATTTTCATTTGTTAGCTATTTCATTATGCTTTTTTTTTTTTTTTTTTTTTACTACATTCTCTGTTTTCCAAATTTCCAAGGTCATATATTTTCTACAGGCATATTCACTGTGTCAGTAGTTATATTTTTTAAATATTGGGATTATTTTCTAGTTTGTACAAACTATATATCTTACAATACATTACGTTTTAGGTTAGGAACACAAGGACTGTAAACCGAACTGGGCATCTAACTGGTTACAAGCTAGTACCTGGCTCAAATTGTTTACCTTTAGCTGGCTCAGAGGCCAAGTTTTTGAGAAGAGCAGCTTTCTTGAAACACAACCTTTGGGTTACTCCTTATGCCCGCGATGAAATGCATCCTGGAGGAGAGTTCCCTAATCAAAATCCACGCGTTGGAGAGGGTTTGGCTACTTGGGTTAAGCAAAACCGATCATTGGAGGAAGCTGATATAGTTCTTTGGTTAGTTCATTCAATTCTTCCAGTGAGATGATACCTACTACTTGCCCAGTTTAATATTACAAATTTTATCAAAATAATATTGAAAACAACACTTGTATCAATTTGTGGTCGATTTGCTTATAGAGAAAATCGGTTATGTGCTGATGACCTAAAGTACACTTTCACTCAATGACAAACTATCATGTATGGTAATTGTTGATTTTTACCATAATTACCTATGGTGATTTCTAATTGGCTGACAGAGTAAAAGCTTACACAAACAGTGCATGGTCATTAAATTATTGTTTATATATATTTCAAATTTCTTTTACTGAGATGAAATTGCACTTTGACAAGGTAACATAAATCAAAACAATTCTAAATTGATAAAACGTTTTATTCATATGACTTTTATTTATTAATTCGATATTAATATGGTAAAAAGAAACTTTAATATAGTGCGTACTATTATACTTGCTTTATGCATGCTTCTCCAATTCCCCTTTCCATTGCAAACTTGAATATGCAATGGTGCTTACAATTAGTAGCCGAGGTGCCATCAATGACTGATAATTGTTGTCTTAGACTCAGTTCTGATTCTGTGGTTTGTTAAGAGTAGTATTAGTTTGTTATTTGTAAGGAATTGGCTCTATAAATAGAGCACTTCGGTATTGCCATTGTATCTTTTATCATTTTAATCAAATACAATGAGTTACTTTGTTGGTACTGCTCTTCTCTTCTTTGAGATCTATGATGTGTGGACACATCAATCAGGTGTCACTTGCATTACGTCCATCAATCCTAACATGGTTATTTATTTTTTGCACATGTCTATTTATTTGGTGGAAATGTTGCAGGTACGTATTTGGAGTGACACACATTCCTCGATTGGAAGACTGGCCTGTTATGCCCGTGGATCGCATTGGTTTCATGCTTATGGTATGCCATTCACCATTAGTAGACCATTCTCTCTGCGAATTGCAAATGAGATTTATACGAACACACTTCACTCAATAAACAAGAAAAATGTTAGCAACACTCTTTACAATTGGTTAAAATTTATTGAAAAATGTAATTTTTTGTAAGTTTTACTTTTCATTTAATAAGTCACTATCAATTTTATACTTTTCATTTTTTCTTACTTTTCAACAAATTTTAACCTATAATAGATTGTGTTAAAAGGAGTATGTTAGAGAGTATGTTGCTAGCACTTATTTGTTCCACCAAATATTGAAACACTTAATTCATATGGAATAAAGATGTTTACTTGGAAGCAAGCTTATGCTAGTTTTGTGTTCATGCTATTTATGATGCAGCCGCATGGGTTTTTCAATTGCTCGCCTGCTGTAGATGTTCCACCAAACCCAAGTGATTTGGATGACAAAGAGAATGGCTTGCCAGCCAAGCCTATTCAGAATGGGCTAATTGCCAAGCTTTGAAAGGATAAAATACGAGGATCTGCCACTTTACGTGGTTATGTTCAAATTATTAAATATTCAATACTATTGTTTGTGCTGCTGTTCAACCTTAGCTGGATATTTAAGAAACGCCTATATTGTATAATTTGCATGTGTGTTTGTTGCATGGTAGATACAGGGTAACTTAAATGTCTTTTGATTTGATTTGGAATCTATGCTGAAGCCTCATTGTGCGAAGTTTTAAATAAAATTGGATAATAAAACATATTTTTTTTGGGATAAAATCTGAACTTTGGAAAACTCCACTAACACATGTTCAAAGTTGTGTTTTTTAATAGAACTATACAAGAATGATAGGTACTGGTTCAGAATATGGAAACAGAATGCGTATTATTGCTCATAAATGTTAGTTACAGAACTAATCTTGATGAGTATTCGAGGTACTCAGCCTCCACTACTTACAATATCCATATCCTTTCCCTCTACCCAGCTTTCGTATATGTAGACTAACCCACCCACTAACTGCCTAACAACTCAGTTAGTTATTACTAACTATATATTGCTAATTGTCCCTCCTTTTGTACACTTGTCCCCACCTCCTACTCCTATCAATACCCCCTCCTTCAAGACTGACCTTGTCCTCAAGGTCTAAATGCGGAAAAGCCTTTTTCATCTCTTCAGCCACTTCCCAACTATCTTCCTCATGTGGTAAATCCTGTCACTTAATGAGAACTTCTTCTCTGCCATCTGCTGCAGTCCTTTTCTGCATTATTTTCTTCGGATATACCTGTAATTCCCATTCTTCATTTAAAGTCACCGGTAAAGCTTGTGGAGAACAACTAGGTTTGATAGCCTTTTTCAACAAGGATACATGAAACACTGAGTGGATTTTGCTCCCAGTTGGTAACTCCAGCTGATAAGCCACCTCTCCTATCCTCCGCAGTACTTGGTATGGCCCATAGTATCTAGGGCTTAATTTTTCATTTGGCTTCTTAGCTAATGATCTCATTCGATAGGGTTGCAATTTCAGAAAAACCCAATCACCTTCCTGCAGTACTATCTCTTTTCTGTGCTTATTGGCATACTTTCTCATTTGATCCTGGGCTTTCAATAGATTGCTCCTTAATTCCTGCAACAACTCATCCCTGTCTCTGCTCAGTATGTTCACTTCTTCCAGCTTTGAAGGACTATCTCCATTCTTAATCAACAATGGTGGGTCTTGTCCATATAATGCTTTAAATGGAGACATTCTAGCAGATATATTGAAATTAGTGTTGAACCAAAATTCAGCCCAAGCCAAATGTTTGACCCACTGTTTGGGTTTTGATCCAGTCAAGCATCTTAGATATACTTCCAAGCA